>JAENHJ010000126.1:2702500-3255528 GCA_025330945.1 Mucuna pruriens
ATAGAAAAAATTTGGGCAAGTGTTGGAGAACTGGTTACCAGACTGAGGAATTCATCTAACGTTTTATATGGTTAATTGCTTAACATGAAAATTATTTTATTATTTACTCATTTTGAGGCATAACAAGCAATCACGTGTTTTGATAGGATGTCACTAAAATTACATAGTTTGGAATGTTGAGAACAAAATAATTATAATAACTATGCTAAAGAATTAGGGATAAATCCTGAAAAAGTTATCAGAGATCAAGACGAAAAAATAGAAATAGGAATTCTGCAAGAGCTATGTATGGGAGGGAATCTCTGGTGAAAATATTTAGCATTATGAGACCATAAGCTCCACAACTCTGTAAAAATGACAAAATTTGGAAGAAATTTAACATCTTTATATTTTAAGCAAAGCTTCTAAAATTTATTGATTGACATATATAACACTGTACAATCTTTGGATCTTTGTCTCAAGTAGTTTAGTGGTAAAGTAACTAGAAGGGACCAATCTGCAAGCCACAAAATGACAAGTCCATTTATAACTGATTTCTAATGCTTATGCACTTCACGGCTCATACTTTTTAGGTAAGATTTGGAGGTATCACCGGAATGCCAATATTTTTATCTTCTTTTGTAGGCTCGGTTGAATGAAATAATTACCTCAACTGCAAAGACAGTTGATAGTAACGGATCACCTGAATTTACTTGGACGGATGATGGAGCTGGCTTGCCACCCAATGCATCAGAATTACTTCCCAATTTGGTAATGATTTTGTTAATGTAGCTTTCAAGCATAGTTCCTTAAACCACTTTCACACTAATATTCTCAGGTTTATGTACATCATTTACAAGTAGAGTCTGAGTAAAATAAAGGAAATAATAAATCCTAATTGATCTTTTAATTAGGGTAACTAGGAAAACCTAAATGATTGTCCTAATTACGGTAGTTCAAAGTAGCTAATTGGTAAAAAAAACTTATTTAATTTCTCAATTTTCCTATTCACATATTATCAATAGGTAAAGTTGACTAAGAAGGTTACCGAACAAGTAAGAGTACTTGCAAAGGATGAAAATGAGAAACTTACAGAAAGAAGCTTATATGATGTAATTCCTCCTTATGACCAAGCAAAAGCACTTGGTAAGACAAATATTGACGTTGACCGAATAGCTGCTGGATTACCTTGCGGTAGTGAAGGATTTCTATTAATGTATGCTCGATGGAAAAAGCTTGAAACAGATTTGTATAATGAACGCAAGGAGTAAGCATTTCCCATTCTTTGGTTTAATCTTGTTGCTTTGTTTTTACCTTACTTTATTTCAGATCTAAATTCACACTGTTAGACTTGGAATGCTGTTTAATACCAGAGAAAAGTTAGTTACATACATGACCAAAATCACTCCGGAATTTTTCGAAACTAATTATTTCTTATTTGAGAAGTTAAAACTTGTTACATAGTTTATAATGACATTATCTATATTTTCCTTAATCCATAGATGAAATTATTCTTAAATACATACATCTACTATTAAATATCTCATCTAAATCATTTTTGTTCTCTGTCCATAATAATATACTATGTTTTAATGTTCATTGTATCTTGTAGCATGTTACATAAGTGAAAAAAAGCTTTTACTTCGAATTTTATGAGTCGCCTTTCGTTAATTAAATTGTTTTAAATGTTTATAAGTTCAGTTTATAAATAACATTTTCCAATTACAATGTTACTTACAGTGCCATGAATTCCTGTGCCTTGCATGTGTTGCCAATGGGCTTTATTTTTCTGGTTGTGTGTTTATTGGATTAGCAAACACATGCTGACAATGTTATTTACTTGCACAGACGCTTTGATATCACCCAAATTCCTGATGTTTATGATTCATGCAAGTAAGTCATCTTTGTTATCTTATGTTTTTATGATAATTAAGTAGCTCACTTGCAACAGTACGATATTTATGCGACATTGAAGTTATGGAGATAGATTATGATTCTTTGCTCAAACTCTATTATTGTGTGATGTAATTTAAATAAAAAAAACTGTTTCCATGGCTATCAATTTCTGGGAGCTTGTTCATGTAGATTTCAATGGGAAATTATGTAATCAAAAGAGTCTTTTGTTTCCTAATGGCTATAATAGTACTAGCATTAAAATTTCTACTTTTCTTTTACTTTCCCCACCATTCTTCTTGGGTATTGTTTGTGTCAAAGAACTAAAGTTCAACTTGTTTGACTAAATGTGGCAAAAGTTTTGTATATATATAAGCAAATAGGAATCAAGGTATATGATCTTCACATTCAATTTTATGATGACACTTTTCAATTATTGAAGTTAAATCTTTAATTTCACTGCAATAATAAGAGTGAACAACTAAGCCTTATGCCACGCCCAGAGGTTTCATTTAAATTATGTAATATTTATTCTTTTCTCATGCTAAGTTAATGTTGACTTATTACAGATATGATCTCTTGCACAATGCACATCTTAATCTAGAAGGACTTGATGAGCTTTTCAAAGTTGCTCAGGTATGTAGAAGTATGTTAGGGAAAATGCTGCACAACTCAAAAATGATTATTAGATTTGTTGAAATTTTGATTATGATATTATGTATTTATTGAATAGCAATTGTGTATAGGCATAGTAGGTAGGGTCTGGGTAGGGTACTATAGTCCCTGTCCTCGTACCTGCACTTAAAGAATAAATCTCAATACTCAAACCCATATCCTCTAGGTAGTAACTTTAATACTCATGTCATTCTCTGTTAGGTACCTAAATGCTCATACTTGTACCCATTATCTACACTTTTATTAACTATAAAAATTGATAAATAAAAATATTATTTAAATATGATAGTAATTAAATTAAATTAAAATTCTATTCAAAAATATTTTATAAAACATAACAACCATAATCATAAAATATTACAAAAATTAAAATATTTTACAAAACATAACAATTAACCATAAAACATTATGAATTTTATAATAAACTTCTACAATAATAAATTTATGAACTTCTAAGTCCTAACTTAGTACTCTCCAAAATTATTGAAAAATAATACATTACACTAGTTAGTTATAAATATAAAGTAAAAAAATAATAACCCAAATTAAAAAAACAACCTAATTTCATATCCATAATCATATATAAACATGAAATATGCATACATGCTATTGAATCAATTTCAGTTTATATATTATGATATTAAATTAAAATCCTATTCAAAAATCTTTTACAAAATATAACCATCATAATCATAAAACATCACAAAAATTAAAATCTTATCGAAAGATCTTTTACAAAACATAACAATTAATCATAAAACATTACAAATGTTAAAATAAACATTCACAATAATAAATTTATGAACTTTCAAGTCCTAAGTTATTATTCTCCAAATTCTGTTAAAAAATAACATTACATTAGTTAGTTATGATTATAAAGTAAAAAAAATTAAAAAAATAACCTAATTTTGTATCCATAATCATAAATAAACATAAAATATACATATATACTAATTTTAGACGAAAAATAAAATTTTAAATAAACAAAAAAGTAAGAAAGAATTTTTTGAACAAATTTGAGAATTATTTTACATCAATGATAGAGAATTAGAAAGGGTATCCATGAAATTCCAAGAGCAATTGTGATATTCTTTTTCAAGATGGATAGACTATAGAGTTAGGAATTCAAGTCTTTAGAAAAATTTGGAAAAAGAAGGAAATAAAGAAATAATTATTAATAATAGTAATAATAATATTATTATTATATGTATATGTATGAGTATGGATAGGGTTGGGTACTAAGGTACCCATACTCAACTCCATACCCATTAAGTGGGTAATTACCTTCTGTTTCTTTGTTTCAACATGGTATCTAGAGCCTGATAGAGGCATTATGAGAAACCGTGTCTGCCTAGTAGACCCACTGTCCTTGGTGATAATTTTTCTTCACCTTCCAATCTTTTTTTTTTTCTGCAAAAACCTTGGCAACCAACACCAACTCCTTTACCGAGCCCCACACTTGACCTTAAATTGCCCGTTGCCCTCCATAAAGGTATCCACTCTCCTCATAACTTGTCCCCTCATTACATTGTCGTGAGTTATCATCGACTTTCACCCTTGCATTATACTTGCGTTTTTTCTTTGTCTTCTATGTCTATTCCTAACTCTCTAGGTGAAGCTCTATCCCACCCAGAATGGCAGCAAGCAATGATTGATGAGATTTGTGCTCTTTAGAGCAGTGGTACCTAGGAACTGGTTCCTCTCCCTCTTAGAAAATCTGTGGTCAGATGTTGATGGCTTTACACAATCAAGGTTGGTCCTAATTGTAAAATTGATTGTTTTAAAGCTTAGTTGGTGGCCAAGGGTTACACTCAGATATTTAGGCAAGATTGCACTAATACTTTCTCACTTGTGGCAAAAATTAGAGCTGTCAAAATGGGTGACTCGCCCTGGCTAGCCTAGCTTACGAGTCAAAACGTGAAAATCGGTCTGGCCCGATCTAGCCTGTGTTTCCTTTGAGCTGTTGTTTTTAGGCCTAGTCTAATCTTATGTCAAGCTACCAAGTCATCAAGCTAAATTAGCCTTGACCAAAAGTAAACAAAAAGTTTTTTAAGAAATTCTAGATCCAAAAAAATAAAAAATAAAATTTATATTTTTTTAAATTAAGTCACATAAATGAAACTAAAGTCTTTAATTATTTTTTGTACAAAAATATCATTTAGGTTTTGTGATTTGTTGTTTTGAGTTTGATTCATTATGAGAAACAACATACCTTGAGTGTTATTGAGTTACTTAGTACTTATTGGACTAATTACTTACTAAGCTATTGGTTTAGTGGCTACTATTTGGCTACTTACTGGACAGCCTAACAACCTACGGGTCAACCTGACCTTGGCCTAATGGACTAGTTTGGCTAAATGGATCAAGACAAAAAAGTTTGATTTTGTTTAGGTCACTCTTTTAAAGGTCCAGCTTAGTCTAATTAGTAGATTGGTCGAGTCAGTCCATTGGGCCAAGCCTATTTTGTCAACTCTAGCAAAAATGGCTTATGTTCGACTCATCTTCTCTATTGCAGCCATTCACCATTGGTCTTTGTTCCTATTGGACATTAAAAATGCCTTCCTATACATAAGGCAACCACCAAGGTTTGTTGCTCAGTGTGAGTCCTCTACTATGGTTTGTCAGAGCACTATATGGTCTTAAACAATCTCACATGCACATGATTTGGCAGATTTCGCACTATTGTACAGTAGTTTGGTCCGACCACTTTGTTTTCTACCATCACTCGGTCCAAGGATGTATTTATCTATCTCATTGTGTATGTGGATGACATTGTCATAACTGGCAGTCATTCGGCCAAATATTTCCTCTACAGTCAATGTGATTAGTCAATTTCTAAATTCTCCTTGCCAGGACCATTGGGATGCAGTGATATGGATCCTAAAATACATTAAAAAAGTTCTCTAGGAAAAACTCTCATTTATGAAGATAGAGTTTATGCTCAGATAGTTGATTACTCATATGCCAATTGGGCTGGTTCACCCAGTGATAGGTGATCTACTGCTGGATATTGTGTACTTAGGAAACTTGATATCTTGGAAAAGTAAAGAAACAAAACATTGTGGCAAGATCTGGTGGTGAAGTTGACTATAGATCCATGGTATTGGTAACCTGTGAACTAATTTGGTTGAAGCAGTTTCATAGGGAGCTTCAATTTTGAAAAGAATATTCAAATGGAGTTAATGTGATAATCAAGTAGCTTTGCATATTGCTTCTAACCCTATTTTCATGAGAGAACCAAGCACATTGAGGTAGATTGTCATTTCATCCAAGAGAAGATTGAATCGAGAGACATCACCACTAGTTTTGTCTAGGGATCAATTGACAGATCTCTTCACCAAATCATTAACAAGCTTGGTGCATATGATTTATATACTTCAGCTTGAGGGGGAGTGTTGAAAATCTGATTATGATATTATGTATTTATTGAGTAGTGATTGTATAGGCAAAATCATATCTGATTTATAGGAACAAAATCACCTATAATCAACTGTGTTTATTATAATAAAGCCTCTATGGTGTCATTCAGTCACACGATTTCAGCATCTATTCCTTCTGTTTCTTGGTTTCAACAAGATTTGAAAAGAGATGAGAGAGAATGAAATTGAGATCACAGAGAGGGAGAGATAAGAAAAAATCAATTGAGTACTAGAGGTTTGATCCATTTGTAATGTTGAGAAGTGAGAGAACGAGAGACATAGAATGAGTTCTGTGTGTATAATTTACACAATGGAGCCTTTTTATTTATAGTGAGTTATAAATACAAAGAATAACGGTTTCCCTAATTTACATAAATACATACAACTCACAATATCTCATAATATCCCCAATTACTATATTACTATATTTACATAATTTCTAACATATTTACATGATCTCTAAGACTCTCCCTCAAGCTGGAGCATATAAATCATATGAAACAAGCTTGGTACATATATAACTAATTCGAGGACCTCTCAACGACTTCGTAAGGACATTTTCTAGTTGATTATTTGAATTAACAATCGTCTGGTGGTGATGCCTTTAGACAAGTTATTTCCCCTAATAATGTGTCAATCTATCTTTATGTGTTTGATCCTCATGAAATACTAGATTTGAGGCAATATGGAAGGCTGCTTGATTTTCACATGAGTGTCATCTGTTCAACTTCCCCAAACCTCAGTTCTTTGAGCAACTATTTGAGCTAGATTAGTTCACAAATGGCTAGGCCATGGCTCGATAATTTGCTTCTGCACTTGATTTTGCAACAACATTGTTTCTTGCTTTTTCAGGAAATCAAACTCAGTAATAAGAATGCAGTAGCCAGAAGTGCCCAGTGTGAACACTCATAGCAGTAAACCTACCACAAAGAAATTCTGAACAGTGCTGAGTTTAACCTTTTGGAAAGGAACTATATAATTAAATAACTAGAATTTATTACTTAAATTATTCCCTGCAGAAATAGAACACGCACTACTTTCCTTTGTATATTGATTGATGAGTTCAATCTCACCGCTTTCTTAATTGCTCGGTCAATTTATTTGCAGATGCTTGCTGATGGTGTAATTCCAAATGAATATGGAATTAATCCAAAGCAGAAGCTGAAGATTGGCTCAAAGGTAAACTCCTGTTGTAAGGAGAGACTCAATTTTCATTTTACATTATAAATCTTTAAACAGTTCTCTCAGTCTTCCCTTCTATATAATATGTTATTCAGTATGGCCACTGCAAATTCTTACAACCAGCCACCCAAGAGAAGGAAATCAAAACCATCATCATTGATATCCACTGAATCATTGTTATCCAATTTGATTTGAATACCAAATTGAATCTCAAAAACCAGCAATGAATTTTTTTCTAAAACCTTCATCATCATCCTGATGCTAATCGTAAATGAGACACCTCCAGAGATCTCTCTCATACCCCTACCATGATTCACTTTATATATTATTGATATTCTTGTGAATAATGTATCTTAGTTTGTTCCACTATGAATTTCAGGATCAGTATCTGAGCCCTGGCACTGTTTTTAACAACATGAAGCCTTAAGTGTGTTTTGTAGCATTCTGTGTTTTTTATGCTTTCTGTTTTGGGGAAGAAAAGGAAGAAAGCAGAAGTCATAATGTTTCATAAATCTTGTGGAATTGATTTAATTTGAATCTTTGAAATATGTTGTACAAACTGCAAAAGCAAGCAGGGGTTCAATGTCTTAGATATGATAAGGGAATCTGTTATTTACTTCTTCTGGTAATTAGAGAAATACCTCATAAAAAAGGTTCAACTTCTGCATGTATGAGGGTTATCACCATACCATGTTGCCATACCTTGATTTTAAGAATTAATAGCCCCATGAATTTCTTTAGTCATATTATATCCACATTGATGATCTAAATGTTGTTTCCATCCTCCAACCCAAAGAGAAGGAAGAAACCTTTTATAACTTCATCTTCAGTTTCATGCATTTTATATTGCTTGATGAACAGTTGAACAAAAATGCATTGTTTCTCCGTATGTTCTTAAAACTATAGCCACCTGAGTATTTGTTTTTAATGTTTCAATACAGATTGCACGTCGGTTATTGGGCAAACTTTTAATTGATCTGAGAAATACTCGAGAGGAAGCCATTAGTGTTGCTGAGCTAAAGAATAACCAAGACCATTCATTATCCGTAAAAGTTGAGAAGGAAGATGCAGAGGCCAAGTCAAAATTATTCCATAAGAATGATGAAATACGAAAATCCAACACTTTGAGTGATATAACAATAGATCAAGATGATGATGATGATAAGGAGACCAAATATCGTTTAGATCCAAAGTGAATATCAGGTCCTCATCTGATTTTCTACATTATTATAATATATTCTAATCTTATTATTTTGCACCAGGTATGCAAATGTGAGGACACCTGAGCGCCATGTACGAACACGCCTATACTTCACATCAGTGAGTGTTGTATCCACACACGCCTATACCTTGTGTGGATATTTATCTCCCCGACTTCTTTCTGTGTTAAAGATTTAAGTAGGTTTAAAAATCCTACAAAATGACAATAAAGGCATTCTTGATACAAACATTTCCAATTTAAGAATAATTAACCACTTAACTACTTAAATCAACGAGTGTGGATTCATTTGACCATTGTTAACTAGTTGAGTGGTTAAATGCTATTGTTACCTAAAATTTCTTTGTAATTTTTCCAATAAAATTCCATCATATTGGTTGGGACTAGGTTGTTAAAAATTGAGATCTTATCCATTTTTTTTTACAAGAAAAGACTTGCATTGTTTTATACCAATTAATCAAGTGATAAGCATATCTTGTTTATGTAAATATGCTTAACTATATTGCATTTAGCCTTGGTCCAAATTTACTTTGTATGCTATTTTCTCAATATGATAAGGCGGCCCAGTTATCAATCTTAATGTTAAACTTATTATTGTGGATGAGATTTATACATGTTTGCAATTTAGATATATAAAATCATTTTTGGGTCTCCACGTAACAACTTAAGCTTTTAGGACAGTTCTTGACATAGTATCAAAAGCCTCTTATGATCAAGTGATAAATCCTTGCTGCCCCCATCTTCATAATTAAATTAAAATGTTAATACAATGTTTAATTGGCCTCTGCATTATTTCGCATTTGACACTTGCATTAGTGTAATTTTGCTCATATTCATGTAAGTTCCATTTCCTTTATTATATAAAGAAAAATTGATTTAGAAAATTTGCCAAAGATGTTTTCTATCTTAGAACATGTGTATAGGTCTAACTCATCCTCAGAAAATCAGCTTGAGGGTCTTCCCTCGTACTTATATATTTTATTCGAAAATTATCTCTAATCAATGTGAGATTTAGATTTTTCCAATATATTACCTCTTCAGTACTATTAGGCTTGATGCATAAATAATATAATAGGTAGTCCTATAATGTATCTAGAATAGACTTTGATATTATTTTAAAATGTGGTTTTGAATTGATAGATCCAAAAAGAAGAAAGGAAAGGATAGATGGTGGGAAAGAATGAAAAAAATGGGTTTATTCACTTTTGAAGGATAACACATCCTTCCAATGGAAAAGTTCCCTTTACAACTGAATACAGTTTATCTGTTGCAAATGTCATAACTTCCCCTCCTCTATCCCCCTTATTTATACTACCCTCCTAATCACTTCTTGTCTATCTTATTTCTTCTAGAGTATACTTTTATTACTCTTCTTGTCCCTTAACAATACCTCCCGAGGCGAAAACAACCTTGTCCGACTCTGGATGATAAGCAGTGTTCATGCGGAGGTGGATGCCTTGCAATTTGAACAATTCCTGGCAAAATGAACTCATAAAGGTAGGATCTTTGTCGCTTGCAATAGAAATCGAAACCCCATGCAAGTGAATGATTTCTTTTGTGAAAGTTTCTGCTATGGAACCAGCAGAGAAAGGGTGCTTAACTGGTATAAAATGAGCATACTTGTTTAATCTGTCCACCGCTACCAAAACAACATCAAATCCCCTTGATTTTGGAAGCTTCGTGATGAAGTCCATGCTCAACTCTTCCCAAATAGTATTAGGAATGGGCAGGGGCTCTGGAGAAGCAGCTTGGTATTTGGTTCGCTGACACACATGGCAGTGAGCAACAAAGACAGTGATAGTCCCTTTCAAGTTTCATCCCCTTCCAATAAACGGATTGAGTCAACCACTTGTATGTCCTATAAACTCCTAAATGCCCTCCCATAGGAGTGGTATGAAATTCCTGTAAGAGTAGTGGAGTCCATTGTGATGCAGCTGCTAACAGTAGTTATCCCTTGAAGCATAAGCGATCTTGCTCCAACATATTGGAAGGGTGGGTGTTGGGATCCTAGCTCAGATCATCTCGGATCTTCCGTAAGTGACGACCTCCATAACTTCTGCTTTTATCTCCACAAAATCTGGCCAAAAAAGGCTTTGAAATAGCTTGCATCTCCATGTTCTCCATACCTCTCCTAGACAAGGCATCTGCCACCTTGTTAGAAGCTCTATACCCCTTCAACTTGGCTAACCAATTCAACTGGTTGAGTCGTAATTCACTGCATAAAGTGAGAGTTGTCTCCCACGTATTATTTAGAGTGTAAATAATATGGTAGGTGGTCTAATGAATCTAAGATAGGTTCTAATACCATCTTAAGACATAGGTTTAGGCCTAACTTAAACTCACAAAACCAATTTGTAAGGAGAGAGTTATCTCCTACTTATATAAATTATTTAGTCACTATATCTGTGGGACTTAGTTTATGCTCAATAGTTCTGAAATTCTTCCAATGATATTCTTACTCTGAAGTTAAGCAAAATTTTTGTTTTATACAAAGTCTCGGTAGTATGAATCCTTTTGGTTGAAGTAATTTGGTTCATATTGTATTGATTCATTATATTGTATCTTAAACAGAACAAAAATAACAAAGCTCATATGACAACTGATTTTAACTAGTCAAGTTATACAGATACATATATTGAAACCTCAACTACAAATACATTTATCTGATGGATACACTCAAACAGACTGATTCATAAAATTTTATGGCTTAGAATTGCTCTGCAAATTTGATCTTCGTACTCTGTTTCACTTGTCTTATTTTGTTGACAGGAATCACATATTCATTCCCTCATGAATGTTCTTCGTTATTGTAATTTGGATGAATCCCTTCAAGAAGAAGAGAGTCTTGTTTGCCATAATGCTCTAGAGCGATTGTTTAAAACAAAGGAGCTTGACTATATGAGCCACATAGTGCTTAGGATGTTTGAGAACACAGAGGTGGGTCATTTTGGCCATTTACCTGTAGAATTATTAATTATTCCCAAGTGTTGGGCATTTCATGAATAGGTTAAGTTATTGCAGTTCCATAGTTTCTAGAAGCAGCAAATTGATCGTAGGAGTATAGTTTGCCATGCCTAACATGGACCTCTGGTGTCTTACGAATGAACTTTCTTTTGACTTTAAAATGGCAGGTGGCTTTAGAGGATCCTAAAAGGTACCGCATAGAGCTGACCTTCAGCCGTGGTGCCGATTTATCCCCACTGGAGGTAATAATGATATTCAATTAAAAACATTTTGCCTAGGGGACTTGCATTTTGTTCATTTGCTATAACCATATCGGGCTTGTGTTTGACATGGAGAAGTTATTTTTGAATGGCTGGCAGAAGAATGGTAGTGGGGCTAGTTCATTGCAGCAGGAGCACACACTGCCTGTTATGGGTCCAGAGAGGCTGCAAGAAATAGGATCATATCTGACATTAGAAACAATGGAGAAGATGATTCGTCCATTTGCTATGCCTGCAGAAGACTTTCCTCCAGCAACTCCTGTAGGATTTTCTGGCTATTTCTCAAAAAGCGTGCTTGAGCGTCTCGTAAACCTTTGGCCTTTCCATAGGCAAACCAGTTCTCTTGGAAAATAGTCACTCAACTCCAAAACATTCCTCTTCTTTCTTCTCTACCCTCTCATTCTTTCTTTTTTTACTGATATCTATTTTTTATTTTTGAAAATATAATAATGTCTTTTCAAATTAGTCTTATTTTAATTTTATTTGTTTTTAGTCCTTCAAAATTACAAAAATTATGTAATTTAGTCCCTCTCACAGGGACCAAAATGCATTCTTTTTGTCAAATACAAGAACTAAAAATAATTAAAATTTAAATAGAAACTAATTTTTAAAAAATTATATTTTCATGACAAAATTATTTAAGCTTCTTTTTATGTAACGGTAAAATCTTGATTATCCAAAGCTTGCTTTGGCTCCTTTGGAAAAAATTTTGGAACTTCCCATCTTCCAGCAACCAAACAATATTGTTTTAAGTAGTAAAAAGTATCCATTAGTAATAAAATACACGTTCTTTCCAGCCTTTTCAAAATTTCTTGTATTATTAAGGATTTTAAACTTTTAATTATGTGTCGATGGACACCTAATAAGAAATCAAAAATAATTTTTTATTAAAAAGAATTTATTATATAGAAAATAAAAATTATTTTTGAAGTAATTTAAAGTATTTGATAAAATGTAACTTATTATTATTATTCTTACATTGATGTAAAAGTCATATCACGTTGATTGAAAAGCTGAAAGGAATTAAGAAGGAAATTAGACGGGTGATTTTATTTACAGTTTACTAATATTAATGTGACCTAAGCACGGGGAGAACTGGAAGACGATTGCAATTTGCAACCATTCTGATAATGAATATCAGCATGTTTGATTAAAATGAAATCGTTAAATGACATAGATAACAAATTCACTGCTGATGTTGAGGTTTTATCATTTAACTGAATGCAAGGAATTTGACACTTAAATTAATAAATAAATAACTATTTGAGAGTTCAAATATTTTTAATAATTTGTGTGTGCATGGTTGAGTGTGAAAATCAATGAATAACCGAATATCGTCGGACTTGGACATTAAGTATTGACTATTCTATATTAAATGAAGCACAAAGATTGGAAGTGTTTTGCATCTATATCTATTCATGGGCCATAAAGGATCAAAGCTTGTGCATTATTTATTTAGGCAGGGTGGTTACTTGCATTATTCTATTTAAAAGCTTCTTATTTTAAATATTATTTTAAAATTGTCCCTATTTTAATAAGTTGAGCATTTCGTTTCTTGCCATATTTAATTTTAGAATATATTAAATTTTCTTTGGAAATTTTAATTTTGAAAGTGATTTATAAACTTTTGAATATTTAAATATGGAAGTACTTTACAATTCACTTCGAGAGCTTTATTTTTAGAAGAGACAATACATTCTAAAATTAATTGTTTATAATAAAAATTTAACACATTCCAGAACTAAGTTTTCAGAAGTGACTTATAAACTATTTCAGAACGAAAATTCTGAACGTAATTTATAAAACTTTCAAGATTAAACAAGGGTAATTTTAAAACAATATTTAAAAATAAGGAGTGGTATCGTAAACAAAAAAAAATGGCACAAAAACAAACCTTTAGGTAGATAAATTTGATATGAAGTGTGAAGAAGTGGCAATTTGTAGGCCTAATACCCTTAATATTATAACTTTGTCTAAAACCAAAAGAATTAAAACATGAAAAATGAACGAATTTGTTTAGCTTAATTTTTTCCGCACAAAAACAAAAAAAAAATCCTACGATTGATGTTAAAAAATAAGGCAACTTTTGCAAACGAGGACTTGCTCATCTGTTAGAATTGATCCCCCTTAAATTTTATATTCCAAATAAAAAGGACATGTTCGGACTTAATACTTCGTATTTATTGTCAAAGGCCAAATTAAAAAAAAATGTTTCTAAGAGCTAATTTTAGTATTCTTTTAAAATTGAATGTGGAAATTTTCAGAAGATGTTTTACTTTAGGGTTTCAGAAATTAGAAAATCCATTCGTCCTCACACGCCAAGAGTTTAAACGTTTTACTTTATATTTACATAAAAAGTATCTTAGAAAATGTTCTTTAGCACTTATAAACTACGTTTATTATTCTTCCACCTAATTTTTACAAAGATATTGATTGATTGATATTTGATTAATCAAGACTTTGTTAAAATATACGTGTTTATTTGTTATAGAACAAAAAAATATTATAATATAATATAAGAGTTCATTTCCAAAGCAAGAGCTGAAAGTTCAAAAACAGAGAAATTAGTAAAAAAGTAAAAAAAAAAAAATCAACAAGAAAAGGAGAGAGAGAAAGCAAAAAAGAAAAATTGAGTCAGTAATTGGCTACAAACTTATGATTTCTAATTTCAAGAAAAAGAAACACAGTATTAGGTAATAAAAGAAAACAACGTCAATATCTTATGAGGTTTAAATTGGAAATACAAGTACAAATTGTATATTGAAGACAAATAAGAACTAGATCATGCTAATTGAATACGAAGGAGAAGGTTAGAAAACAAGTCTCGTATCAATTGGTAAGAGCCAAATAAAAGAGTATATATAATTTTTAGTTAAATTTCCCATAATATATTTAACATGAACCTGTAAAACACAACTTAAAATCAGCAATGCTGAAAATGGTATCATAAAGCTGTCATAACACAAATATTAGATTCTACATAATGAAGATTTAGGTGTCAAATAAACATATCATTGAAGTGTCATTTACGTCATTAGAAGATAGTAAATATATATTTAAAAAGGTGGGCAAAGGGCGATATTCCTTAACCAACACACGATTCTTTCTTACCTTTTAAGAAGAAACTTTTTATCAAAATTATAAATTAATGATCTTTTCTTTTCAATGATATCTAATAGTGAGAAAGTGAAATTCACCAACCTCATACTTATACCATGTTTGAAAAACTTTGTCCGTAAAAGAGCTAAACTGAGGAACTAATATAGTGTAAAATGGTACGAAAATAATTATATTTTTTAAATATGTAATTAAAAATTCCATCTTATTATTTGGTGTATGGAAGAGTTTCTTTATTATAAGAAATGAATTTCTCTATTTCGAAATATTAGTATTTGATTTTTAATTGATTTCCTACTCTTGGTGTTGTGATAATTCTGGATAACTAAGAATATAAAATAAATTTATGCAAACGTCCAATGATTCCTTCAGCTATTCATAAACATATCTTTCTTGAATATAATTCTATTTGTTGGTTCTTTATGTGATTTTTCTCGTAACGTGAATTTGAATTGGATAATTAAGTGTGTGTTTGGTTTCATGATATAGGATATTTTATGTTTTGCATTTAAAGTAATAAATATTTAGGATAAAAAAATTACACATAAGGAATATCAATCTGGCTGTTTATTGAGGTTATAATGGCATGGAGTATTTTTCATGTTGAGATCAGATAAAAAATATTTAGTTTTCTACATAGATAAATCATAACGACGGACAAATGTTTTTTTAAGGGAATTAAAATGAAAAACGATATCAAGTTGTAACTTAGATAAATAGTATGATTTTTTCATAAAAAGTTTTTCATATAAGAACTAAAAATGTAGATTTTTTTTTTTACGTAATAGCTAAACCAAAGAATACGGTATTAAATATAGAGACTAAATTTATTATCAAGTTGTAACTTCAATAAATGGTAGGAACTATTGATAAACTACTTTTTTACAAGGACTAAAATGTAGATTTTTTTTTTTACGGAAGAACTAAAAAAACAGTGTTAAATATAGAGAGTAAATTTATAATTAAATTTTGTTTAATTTATCTAAAAATATAATGACTTATATATAAAGTAATTTTCAAAATTTTAAATTTACTTATTTATTTATTTATTTTTAATATTGAATTTTAAATTAAAGGTTTTTAATGTCTGTTTTTTATATTTTATTATTAAAATTATAGTTTTCTTAAATTATTTTTTAATTTATATTTCAATAAATAGCCATACTATTTGTTCCTTTTAATTGTCCCAAAAACTTTTGTCTCATTTTTGAGGAGTCATTTTACATTTTCCAAAACTGTTTCGGCATAAAGAAAAGAAGTATTTCTCCTCAACAACAAGCACGGAAAAGTTTTACTCTCTCAGATAAACAACGAGGTCTTTCTTTAGGACGGAACCATTTTCTTTAAATCACCCTCATTTCCCACTCTTTCTACAGTTATAACTATCACCTTTAATTTTCTCCTCATTCAAATCAATGTCTAACTATTATATTTTATTATTCATCTTTTAATACAACAATATTAACTAGAATTTAATTCTCGCAACAAAATGGCGTTTTGATACTTTGATACCTTTCCAACAATTTTTTGCTGCTTACTTAACCATTATCTGTTAATTTTAAGAGTGTACGTTCATTTTTTATGATTAACTATTAAAAAATAATTGTGAAATAGTTTGTGGGATTTATACTAACAAAACATAAAATTGTAAGATTTTAATATTTTAGCTTTAAACTAATTTACATATATTATGTAACATTGGATCATAGACTTTGTTATTATATCATATTTTCACTTAAAATTAATAATTTTAATTTAAAATCAATTAACAATAAATAAAATTGTTCTACCGAGTATATAATCCACGTCTCCAAGATTGAGATAAGTTACGTTAGATTTTTCAATAGAATTTTTTTTTAAAACCCATTATAAAATCGAGATGTATTAATAAAGTTTAAAATTGCTAAAGCTTTTGACAATAATTCTTCCTTAATTATAAAAACAAAGCATTTGTTTAAAATTATTTCTTAAAATAATCATTTTTTTATGAAAAAAAATACATAAAAAATTTATAAGATGTATGGGTAACTTCTTTTCAAAAATCAAAATTAAAAAAGAAACAGTTTTCTGCTTTTTTGAGAAGCTATGTGCGAGTTACTTACATATTAAAAAAAAGTTTAAGATTAAAAATAATCTAGTGATTATGCCAATTTCTTGCCTATTAAATAGAAAGGGATTTGTGACTAAAAGTAATCTGGTGATTATGTCTTAAGATATCTTATAAAAAAGCCTAACAAGTTGTGATAAAAAGAGATTGTGATTAAAATAATGTTTCTTACATATTAAAAAAATGTTCGTAATTACATATATAATTATCCTATGAACCAATCAAATTAAATTCTATGTAATTCAAATTCAGTTAATTTATTTAACAATCTTAATTTTGAAGTCAAGTGTATCTCCTTTAAGAACACTAAAAACTATCACAGGAAATGCTCCTAGTATCCCACGTGTCATGTTTTTTCCAAAAACGACCCTTACATTTTCCTCTCTTTTTCTAGTTTAATATTTTATGTTGTTAATATAAAAAATTATTATATTAATTATTAAAAATCACTTTAATACGACTTTCAAAATAAATAATACAAAACTTAACAATTTGTTCACGTATCATAATGGAATGATTGTTTAAAAAAACTGTACACTTTTAATTTATTCTAATTAAATTATTTTTTAATTACCCAATGTTTGATTGCTGCACACTAACTTAGTTAAAAAAATTCGCTTACGTTTGATAATTATTAATAGCATTTATCAAATTTATTGAGATCGATGTAGTTAGTACCAACGTTTTCTTAAGATACGAATAAACAAAAAGAATTGCTAAATATTTATAAAGAAATTAAGTATTACTAGTTAATTTTGATATATTTAAATTCTAAGACTTAACAATTAATTAATCAAACGTTTTGAAAGGAAAAAAAAGTTAAATATTTTGTATTATTTCAACGTCAAATTTTAAATATCATATTTGATATTATATATGTTTATATGTGTTTTTTTTTAATTTTTTTATATTTACGTCTTAAAAATACTTGACATAAATTAGACAGACAATAAATATCGTTATATAATTATTGTAAAAAAAACATTACTATTTTTAAAGTAAAAAAATAATTTTGATTCTAGCGATTTTAATTTTTTATTAATTTTCGTCTATAAATTTTAAATAATTATGTTTAAAATGTGAGGAATATCTTGACATGTCATTTCATAATAGTCACTAAATAATAATAAAGATTATTTTCAAAACTTTTAAGATTTATAAAAATCAAGATTAATAAAAGATTTAAAAAATTAAAATAAATACTAATAATATAGGTGACAAGTTATTTAGCCCAACTTATGCAAGTCACGAACTATAAAAAGTTAAAAAATAACCGCTTTAATATATTCCATCCAAATTTCTAAAACCTAAATCCAATAAAAACCCTTTTCTTTTATCTTTTGCAAGTTAAACTTTAAACGAGTGTGATCTTCGGATTAAGCCAAAAAAAATACCTAAATTTAAATCAAAATCAAAATTTAAAATTCAAATCTTATATTTTATGATTTTACCAACCACGAAAAATATATTTAAACAACCTATATTTTAGCAATTTTGTATTTAGCTTCTTTTATCCCTTTTTGTATAAAAACAAAAAAAAAATTGTGTATTTAACAAAATTTAGGGAGGGCAATTTAGACTTTGTGAAAACGTTTCTAGAGTTTACTCAAGACGAAAGAGAATTGTTGACACGTTTTATTTTAGCAGTTCAAGGGTCTCGTAATAATAAAATGTCACAAAAAACAAAACACCAAAATCACGTTTCACGGTTTGTTGGACCACTCCTTCCTCAAAGGTACAAACGCACTATTTCAACCTTTTTAATCGCTTTGTTTTTTAAATAATAATATCATTTTATTTGTATCCAATAGAATTATTATAAATAATAAATTAACTTTTTAATATTTAATATAATTAAATTTAATACTATTGACTAAATTTAAATAACTCTCCGTGAATATGATTTTTATGGTTTGTTTTAATTAATTTAGCAACAATGGAATTACGAACACTTATTTTATTTTTTCTATTTCTATGTCATATTATTTTTCTCTCTTTTCTCGTAAAATGAGTACATAATGATAATTTTTAATTTAATTATTTATTTACTTGTTCTTACCACAAGAAAAAAATGTATACTAGTAAATGGAGGCAAAATAAAGTATTGAGTAATGAAGATTTATATGTTGTGAAAATGAAAGCACGAGTTGTTACAATTAGATACAAATTCAAGAAGTTGGTGAAAAGAGAGACAAAGCCTCTCACGCACTCTTTCTCGATGAATTTTGTCACACTTCAACCAATGTGTCTATGTTTTCTAACTTTACCCATTTAAACAAATACGTGCTTGCTTGTGATTCATTAATATATGCACTTACTTTTTTTTTTAAATTATAAATATTAACAAGTTACTTGTATATTTAAAAATAATAAAAATTAGGTATAGTGTTATAAGTTTTTTTTTCAGATTAAATTTTCACTGCGATTACCTGTTTAAAAATTTGACAATAAATTAATTTTAAATTTGAACCTAGAATCAGCAATTTCATAGTAATTACCTGTTTTTTTATTTCTCACAAAATCGATTTTTATTCTCACATTAAATATTATTAAGTTTAATGTGTAAATAATATAATAATAACTTAATAATAAATCTAAAATAAATTTTAATATTATCATATATTTTGTATCCGACTTCTTTCACAAAATAATTTGTAAAAATAGATATTTTTAAATTTTATAAACTTTTATCTAGTGATATATTTAATTAACGTAAGATTAAAATTTTTCTTAATAACTAACATACATTATTAATGTATGAAAAAATCTTATTAAAAAATGATAGTCTAGTTATAAACATCAACAAATTTTTTAAAAGATATTATTTTTTAATTGATCGAAATATTCTTTTACAAATCATATATATATAAAAAACTTTAATTATTAAATGATAGTATTATGTGCGTTTGTGAAGAATAAATTATAACTTACTATTATATTCTATTAAAAAACAAGTGAATGCATGTTGGTGACTATAAGTGTCAACAAAAATATTGATAATTAGTGTTTAATATATTATATGTTAAATATAATTAAGAATAATACATGAAACATGTTTCCTTTTAGAAAAAAAAAAAGTCAGTATAATACATATATTTGACTAGATATTATATAAATAAAACTATGAAACTAACCTCCACACAAAAGATAATAGTTAAATAAAGCCTTAGTCAAAATAGTGACCGCAAAATTTGAATTAATAGATTTATTTGGGAGCCACCCATACTGAAGGGATATAGTGAACAGGAACACGATTTACTTGCAAACTTCAAGAAAATATGTAGTCAAGCGGTTTTAATTCAATATTTAGTGTATAATAAAATTGAGGGTTGAGATATACTTCACGCAAGAAGAGAATACACTCATTTACAGAACTCAAAAAAATTCAATATACTTTATTATTCATCACTTTCACATGATTAAAGAAAAACACACTTATTTTATATATAAGTTAATTTTTAAAAAAATTTATATTAATTTTTTTAAATTTTTATTTTTAATTTATAGATAAATTAATGTTAGTGTATAAAAATTCATATTTATCTTATTTTTCTTTTATAAATACTTATAAAGAAATTTATTTAAATTTATTCTTAATTTTTCAAATAATTAAATAATTTATTACTCCTCAAACATAAAATTTAAATAAAATATTTTATTTAATCGAGTGATTCATAACATCTGTTTAGATAATTTTTTTATAAATTAAAATTAATTTATACAATAAAAAATATTTATATTAACTTATCCAAAAATTTATTTTAATTTATATACAAGTTAATTTTAATTTTTGAATAAATATTTAAAAAAAATGTATCCATACCATTAATTGTAGCGATCCCGTAAAGGTTTTGGGTATTGTAGTAAGATAACATAAAAATGGATTATTTGGGAAGGTTACCAATTTTGTCCTATGTGAAGGAGAAGAAAAGCAAGGCACTTATGTGTCTCATTTTAAATAAGTTGCTGCACCACTCAAGTTCATTTCCACCAAACTATGCTTACTAATTATTAACTTTAGTTCACTATTTAGAAATCCAATTCAGACACGCCATTTCAGGGTTCTATTTTAATTTTAATGCAGTACAAGTAAGTGACATAGATCTCTTGCATGTACTATTACCCACTTTTTCTATTGGAAATTACAATAACACAATAATATTAACATAAACATTTAATATGCAGACGCCAAATACCAAATCCTTTTTTATGAATTGGGTATGGAACAACAACCTCACTATTTTGACCTCAAATAAAAATATATCAGCTTCAATTGGGTATACATATTAGAAATAGATTAATTTAAAGTTATTGGGTTAAATATCGAGTTTAGAAATTTTGCTTCTAACCAATGATTTTATTTGGTTACATTTGTTACAGTTTTTTTTTTTTAAAAATACTTTCTAGTTTTTCATCCGTTTGTTTTATATTTTTTAAATAATTAAAACTGAAAAAAATGATTAAAATCAAAAATTATTTTGAAGAATTTTTCATAAAATCAAGAAATGGACTACACACATGATAATTTTTATATCAAATTGCACATTATCATTTTATATATTTATCTTTATCCATAACATAACATCATTTATTGTATTAATTTTTTTCTTCTCTCTTATTTTTTATTTAAGAAGTTCTAATATACGTGCAATATCATAGACTCTTATTTTCTTTTTATTTAATATACAATTTGTTATATGAGTTATTACACATCTTTAAAATCAATTATTTTATTTAAAAAATGATTGTTATGATAATAAACAAATATAAATAAATTTATAAATTTTCTAAAAGTATCTAAAATAAATTATTGTACATAAAAAATACTATTATTTTTTAACATCTGTAACCACCTGTCAAGTCCAAAACCACAAATCTGTTCCAACCCAATTCATGTCACCTCAATGAAAACCAACATCATCAAAACCAAACCTGGAGTTGTTACAATATTGGTTAAGCAATCTGATAAATTAGTCAAATAGTCATGAACCATCAAATTCCTTAAAAGCAAGGTAGCAATTGAAGAGTGTACACATTAATCTCTTTATTAGTCATAATTATTAACCAAAAATATGTGGTGGAAACGTTTTTATTCTAATTGGTAGTTGTGTTTGTCTTTTGCAATGCCCAATCATCATTTGTCTCTGTGTGCATACCTCTATCCGGTTCGAAAGGCTATTCCTTCTGTGTTTTGTTTTATTACATTTTTTATTTTGTGTTATATTTTGAATATATATTCTAAGGGCAATTTTATTTATCTTTTATATTATCAAACCTAAAAGTAATTCTTAATTAATGTTTTTAAAACTAAACCAATAACTCAACAACTAAAGTTAATAGTTCAAGATTTAATAATTTAATAATAGTTAAATTAGTAATAAAAAATTATTATTAATATAACATATTAAGTAGAACTAAAAAAATAACATAATATTATAATTTTATATTATTAAAATTAAAACTCACTTGTAAATTTTATGACTCGCCTCTTAACTTATAATGCATGACATATAATATTTAAAATTGAACATTAAATTAAATTAAATATGTCATGATGTTTAAGTTGAATAGAAAATAATAATATTTATTAATGACTACAATTTAAAATTAGATAAATATAATTAATATAATAGTAAATTACACTATCCTTCTCTTGAAAAATGTGGTTATTATATTGAAATTTCCTCTTCTGATAAAATATATAATTTAGTTAATTTAACTTAACATCGTTAAAACAAATATGAGTATTATACTATCATATATTTTATATTAAAATATAAAATAAATTATATTTTTTTCTCGACATATGTAAGTATTAAATTATCATTCTTTTTTTATTTTAAAATATATTTTAATTAAAATATTTTTAATTTATTAAATTATCATTCATTTATTCAATATTTTTAAAATATATGAGATAAATTAAAAACATAATACATGAGATAAATCATATATATATATATATATATATATATATATATATATATTATATTAATATATATTTAAATTTTTGTATTTAAAAATATTTTTTTTTATAAAAGTAGTAAAAATTTAGTTATATTTTAAATATATATATATATAAGTATTAAATTTTTAGTAATTAATTTTATTTAAATATATTTTTATAAATAAATCCATTTAAAATTTTGTATTTTTAATATCCATTTACTAGAATTATATTTATTAAATTTAATAAATAATATTGTATATAAAAATTATTTAAATATCTATAAAAAATATTATATTAATAACATCAATAAATACAAAATATATAGAATTTTTAATTTAATCATTTTAAAATATATATTTTGAAAATAATAATAATTAATTTTATGAACTAAATTTTTATAAATAAATAAATATATATTATAATAAAATAAATATATTTATATTTGTTAAGAAAAAAATAGTTTATCACAATGACGAAATATATTTATATTTTTCAAGAGATGGTAGTGTAAATGATATTTTGATAATATATTTTTTTAATAAAAGTTAAAATTTAAAAAATAATAAAATATAATGTATTATAATATGTCTGAGGTAATTTACTCCTAATATAATTATCTATCATCATAATATTAGGTTAGAATTATATCAATCTTCACATAATATAAAAATTTGTAATTAAAAAATAAAAAGATTTTTTTTTCTCAAACAAACTTGTTCTAGCTAATTTTGCCCGGTTGAACCGGTTTTATAGTGATTTTTGCAAGACCGAATTTAAGTGGTAAGTGATCCGATTTAGTGTCTTGTTAGTTATCGATGTAATTGCTCCGACCAACAGGTTCAGTCAATTATGACAATTCTGTTTTTAATGAAGTTGTAAATAAATAAAATTATGAAAAGTTAAAAATTAAAGACAAAAAAGATTAAATTTGATGAAATATTACAAGTTTTATTGGATGTTTAAAATGCAGAATTGAAGTTTGGAATTGAAATATAACTTTTATATTTGGAAGTTATTTCAAAATTAAAATCATAATTTCACGTACTAATTTGAGTTATTTTCAATTCTTAATTAATACTTTAAAATTTACCATTCCACGGAAAAAAAAAAGATTAGAGAAGAGGAGGATACGAATTTGGTTGATCCATGAATTAATTAACTCAACTCTACCATTGAGCTTAGTCTGGTAAAATAATAAAATCTTATTAAATCAACGCAATAATTTTTTGATAAATGGATATCATTCAACTCATCTCAAACATCTATTTTATTATTTAACTTATTAAATGATTGTTCTAAAGAGCAAATTTTTTATGCAACTCAATAACCCAACCTGAACTAAATATACTTTTTATTGAATTTGTTTGTTAAGCTCAAGTTCAACACTTTTTTCTTCAAAAGTAAATTCAAAACCAATTAAAACCAATTCAATTGGATTGGAACAAAAATTTTCTCGAACCTATCTCAAAGTGACCAAGTTTCTTTCCTAATTATAGCTGTCCAGATGAATTAAACAATCCTATGAAATTGTTATTTAAAATAATAAATGTATGATTATATTTTACTTATTTAGTTATTAGTATGTTAAATAATTTTTTAATAAGAAATTTATATTTTATTTTATTTTAAAACTTTAACATCTTATCGAATGTAGAATTTCAATATTACATCTTAATTTTTTCCATAACTCAAATATAAAAATTGTAATTCAAAATTACTTTTAATTCTGATAAATTAAATTCTAAAATATAATTTAGGTATATTTATCCAAACATATTTCAAGTAAAATAATAGTATTTCATTAAAAAAGAAAAATTATAAAATGTACCCATAACATAATTTTTTTTAGATAACTAACTCTGCTTTATTAATATTTTTTGGTAATCATGTTATAAAACAAAAGAAATTTTTTGGTTAAAAATTACAATGGTTGTATTAAAACATTTACAGTAGCAGAAAAAAGATAGTAGTCGGTAGAATTAATATAAAAATATCTCTGTTACACATATATATATATATATATATATATATATATATATATATATATATATATATATATATATATATATATATATATATATAGATATATATATAAATTCAAAGGATGTGGTGGTTATATGTAGAAATTAGTCCAAATTTGTTTTATGTACTCATGTTCCACTTATAAAACAATTAATAAATTCTAAAATAACAAATAGATATCATTTTAAATAAAAATATTTTTTTCTTTTAATGCAAGAAGCATTTTATGTACTATAGAAGTAATGTACGTACAGAGTTTCGAGAAATGAAAAAAACTGACTTTCCGTACCAACTGTGATTTGTTGAAAGACAAACGTTAGTAAGACATCACATTATAACACTTTTTTTAATAAATTATCTGTTATAAGCTGAAATTATTATAAACCATAACTATTTTTAAGTTATAATTTTTATTTAATAATTTTATAAGTTTTAATTAATAATAAAATATATTAAAATAAATGTGTCACTTTCTTATTTATGCATGACATATTTGTGAACACCATGTGTGTAACTATCAAATTGATGAGTGACCCAAATGCATATTAATGATTTAATGTGAATGTCTGAAATATATTTTAATCTTCTTGATTGTTGTGCTCTTTACCTCAGTTTGTCAACAACTCGATGAAATATATACAATTTTTTTCAGTAATAGAAAAAGATTAAATTACATTTATTTAAGTATTTTTAATTATAATTAGGGTTTTGTTTTGACAATTAGTGCCAAATTTAATGTTATTTTTTTAGAGTTAAACAATTTTTTTACTTTTATAATAAATATTATTTTATTTTATCCATTCTAAATTCTTTTTCTGTTTTTATTTTTATAAAAAATGTTTTAATTTCATTCTTGTCGTTAATAAGTAATAACGTCACTAATAAAATTTATAAAATTGATTTTATATTTTTTAAATTATAAAACGAAAATAAAAAACATTTCAATATAAAAAAATATGTGTATTAAAGGTTTACAAATTTCTAGAAACTAAAAATACAACATAGACTATTTTTTTTATAAACACCAAAACAGAAAAAGAACAAAAATAAAAAACAAAACAACCCTATATTATTATTTTTGTTACAAGCGACAATAAAGAAAAATAACTCTATATTATAAGATGTAAAAATTCATTTAAACATTAATTTTTATGATACAAGTTATTAAACTGAATTCCTAAATTTAATTAAAAATAACATTATAAACACTTAAAACATTGTGTTAAGTTTTGCTCAAAGTAAAAATATCTTTTAACAATATTTTTTTACACACATAAAGTGTTAATTTATTTTAATTTCAAAAATATTTTTTATATAAATTAATTCCAAACATGGGTGAATCTTACATAAATCACATTATTAACAAGTAACAATGAAAAATAAAAGTTAGGGAGACTAGGAGCATATCAAAAGTTAAAAACTATAATTTTTATGATTATTATATTCTATATTTAATATTGAGGAAGAAAAGCCAACAAAGAATAAATAAATAAAGACACAATAAGTACAATTTGGAATATTATAGAAGCAGAGTGTACCTGCAAGTACATGAAATCCTCATAGAGGTGTTTATCATGTTGTCCTTAAAAAGCTGACACTTCGAGAGTTAGGACACACAAACAAACCAAAAGCAGAAGAAACGTCACAAGCCACATTCTAATATTGGAGTGAAATTGAAGAAAGGAGAAACAAAAAAAAAAAAAACAGAGCAAGTGCTCTGTTTTCTCTCTGTGATTTCTCTGGGTATTGTGATATTCACCTAAAGCTTTTAACTTTACTGTTGTGGATCATCTAAAACTCAGGTTTTGGTTCAGATGGCTGACAAGGAAGAAGCCATGCATGCGGTTTTGAAGGAAGCTGTGGATTTGGTAACAAACAGAGCAACCCACTACTCTGTTTTTTTTTTCTTTCATGGAACTGTTTGTGTTTGGTTCTCATACCGTGTTTTTACATTTTTTTGGTATTTTTTTAAAGAAAAAAAATCAAGGGGTTGGTAAGTGCTTCTGGGTTTGGTTTTGCTGTTTTTGGTGTTGGAAGTTTTAAGTTCAGTTCTGTTTTTGCTTGGATTATGGTTTTTGATTTATTTGGTTAAATTTGCTTGGATTTCTTTACAGGAGAACGTGCCACTTGAGGAGGTGTTTCAGACTCTGAGGTGTGATTCAAATGGACTCTCAACAGAAGCTGCTGAAGAGAGGTTGGCCATCTTTGGCCACAACAAACTTGAGGAGAAGGAGGTCTTTCCCTTCAATTTCTTTTTCTTTTTCTCTTGAGTGTGGAAAAGTGGCTTGTGGTTGCACATGGGAAATGGACCCTTTTCTCCATATTACTTGATGGGAAAATGTAAAGTACACCCATTTTTGGGTGGAAAAGAAAAATAAAGCTAGAGAAAGAAAGTGACAGATGGTGTGATAAATAAAGAGAGAACTTAGAAAGAGAGTTACTCCTGCTTTAATTGAAAGCTGGTTTCTAGTTCCAATTTTAGTTTCTATGCTGAGCTTTTGTTGTTTGTGAGGTTCTATGTCTTTCCTTATGGATTTTGCAGGAGAGCAAGGTTTTGAAGTTCTTGGGATTTATGTGGAATCCTCTTTCATGGGTCATGGAAGCTGCAGCAATCATGGCCATTGCTTTGGCCAATGGAGGAGTAAGCTGCTGCGTTCTTTTAATCACTTATCTTGTTGAAAAAGTTTATTTTGATTTCTATGTGTCTTACTGCACAGAATAGAAGAAAGATTTTCAGAAACAACAGTTGTACAAGGTTCTTTTGGCATTATATTATGTTATTGGTTTTGCCTACTTCCTGAATTTTTATCTTTATGTTCTTCAGGGCAAACCTCCTGATTGGCAAGACTTTGTTGGGATTATCACACTCCTTATTATCAATTCAACAATAAGTTTCATTGAGGAGAACAATGCTGGTAATGCCGCTGCAGCTCTGATGGCTCGTCTAGCGCCTAAAGCTAAGGTATTAGTTATTAAAAGCTTATAGGTCTGTTTGTATTGCTTGGTAACTGGCTTTTTCATGAAAGCAAAAAGAATTTGCTTCCATTTTATGTGCCTTATAATTCATGCACTAATTCATCTCAGCCATTGATCTTCCCTCATAACTTGTGTCACATTGGGAATGTAATGCCATGTCATTGTTGCTAGTATATAATTATGGACTTTGGTGTGAGATGAAAATATAAACGTTAGATTCATGTATGTTTTGTCTTAATTTTATTTTTACTAATAATATTCCAAAAACATGTATTCAGGTCCTTCGAGATGGGAAATGGATTGAGGAGGATGCTAGCATTCTTGTTCCGGGTGATATAATTAGTGTTAAGCTAGGGGATATTATCCCTGCAGATGCTCGTTTACTTGAAGGTGATCCACTGAAGATTGATCAGGTGCACTTTGCAACCTTTACTGTTTTGTTTTGCTGCTATCTGGTTATCATCTTTGTTTTGTTGATTGCTTAAGTTTCCGGTTTGGGGCGCAGTCTGCACTTACAGGTGAGTCTCTTCCTGTCACGAAAGGCCCCGGTCATAGTGTTTATTCAGGCTCCACATGCAAGCAGGGAGAGATCAATGCAGTTGTTATTGCCACCGGAGTTCATACCTTCTTTGGCAAGGCCGCTCATCTTGTGGACTCCACAAATCAAGTTGGTCATTTTCAGAAGGTAAAATGAACCTGAATCTCTTTGAAACTATATTTATTAAAAAGATAAGAAGGAGATGATCAATTCACAAGAGAAAATGCAATTAAATGTCACCAAATGCAGGACTAAGGACCTCAAACATTACTGATGCTTTACTAAGTAGCATTAGGCAAACATGTTAGAACGAATTGAAACAAAACATACGGGTTTTGTTTTATGTTTGGTGCCTTTCAAAAGTAGAGCAGAACAGAACACAATTGAAATAGTGGTTCATTTGATTTCACTAAAAAGGGTGGAACCAAGAAGAAAAGAATATAACAAACCTTCTGTTCTATCCTATCCATGTGCTAAATGCTGCCTAGGTATTTTATGAATATGTGCAGTCATATGTGCTTAAAATTTGTTGGCTCTCCAGTTGTGGACCTGTGTATATGATGCAATTTTTCTTCATTTCAACAAGCCCCTTTTGATTTTGTTTTCTCCTTTATATATAGAATAATATGCTCGCATTGACACTTAGCATTGTCCTGAGTTCCTTAAATAGGTCCTGACTGCTATTGGGAACTTCTGCATATGCTCCATTGCTGTGGGAATGATAGTAGAGATCATTGTCATGTACCCAATTCAACACCGGGCATATCGTCCTGGGATTGACAATCTGCTTGTGCTTCTTATTGGAGGAATTCCTATAGCGATGCCTACTGTTTTGTCGGTGACAATGGCAATTGGATCCCATCGCTTAGCTCAGCAGGTAGACATTAGTGCTTATTGAAAAGTAGTTGTCTCTAATTTTAATAATCTAGATGTTAATCTTTATAGATTATGCTTTATATAATCATTGCAGGGTGCTATTACTAAAAGAATGACTGCAATAGAAGAGATGGCAGGTATGGATGTATTATGTAGTGACAAAACTGGAACTTTGACTTTGAATAAACTGACAGTTGACAAGAACCTTATTGAGGTTAGTTGTAGTCGGTTTTGTATTGTGTTGTTTTCTGAATTGCTTTGTGGTATTCCTACACAACTGTTTTTTATGTTTTCTGTAGATTTTTGCTAAAGGAGTTGATGCAGATACTGTTGTTCTCATGGCTGCTCGGGCTTCTCGAGTGGAAAACCAAGATGCTATAGATGCTGCTATCGTAGGGATGTTGGGTGATCCAAAAGAGGTAGATTCATATAACATAATGTATCTCTTTTTCATGCTTGCAAAACAAGTTGAATATTATTGCCGCTGTACTGTTTTTCCCCCCTCTGAAAAGGAACTAATGTGGATATATTAGCATTCCCTTTTCTGTTTGCTACATGCCTGTTGTATCTGAATTTGTCTATAAATTAGGCAAGAGCTGGTATTCAAGAGGTTCACTTCCTTCCCTTCAATCCAACTGACAAGCGGACTGCGCTGACTTATACAGACGGTGAAGATAAAATGCATCGTGTTAGCAAAGGTGCACCAGAGCAGGTATTTTTATGAGCCAATTCATTTCTTCTGTTTAATGGTTCCACATGAATATGGAATTTAATGATACTTATCATTACTACTAGATTTTGAATCTTACACGCAATAAATCAGAGATAGAACGTAGAGTTCATTCTATCATTGATAAGTTTGCAGAGCGAGGCTTACGGTCTCTTGCAGTAGCCTACCAGGTATATGTGTATTGATACTCTTTCTTTTGGGTTGGACGGAGCAAATTCAAGTTACATTGCATGTCATTACTGACTGCATTTATCATTATATCTCAGGAAGTTCCTGATGGAAGGAAAGAAAGCCAAGGAGGGCCTTGGCAATTTATTGGACTCTTGCCTCTATTTGACCCACCTAGACATGATAGTGCTGAGACAATACAGAGGGCATTAAATCTTGGAGTAGATGTTAAAATGATAACAGGTGTTTATCCTCTGCATGATATTATATATTAGAAGGGAGAAAATAATACATCATATTTATTGCACTCCTGACAATTTTCAACATCATCTATTGATGTTGCTTTTGATGGATCTATTCAATATTAAGTTAAAACATGGAAGAATGTAATGACACTTAGTGTTAGACTTGCCATTGGTTAAGCAAAATTGTACAAAAAGGAATATTTTTGCTCCCAACTTGAATAGCACCTGCTTTTACAATTGTGGCTAGTATCAACATTTTTTGCTTCTTGTCTAAGTGCTCTATTAGTTTTTTTTGTTGTTGCATAGTTTGTATATCAATTTTTGTGCAGCACGTTTTGTCTCTTTTAGATGCATCACTTGTGCTTTGGACATGATAATAGGAGTGATTTATGGATTCTTCTATTGAAGTATAATATCTTTGTGTGTTTCAATTTCTTTAGGTGATCAACTAGCAATAGGAAAAGAAACAGGACGCCGTCTGGGGATGGGAACCAACATGTACCCTTCATCGGCTTTATTGGGCCAAAACAAGGATGAAACAATTGCTGCCTTGCCAGTTGATGAGTTGATTGAAAAAGCAGATGGATTTGCTGGTGTTTTTCCCGGTATAACATCTTTCTTTTCTCTTTAACTTCTTAGTATCTAGAAACATATGCACAAATTTAATAACATTGCTTCAGCCATAGTAGCAACAAGCTAGAATCCATTTTAACCTTGAACAAACAACTTCCAGGAATAGTGGCTTTTTGTTCTTCTGCCACGATATTTGCATGAGATGATAATAGTGGTTTATTTTCATAAGATATTGTTCTACTTTTACTTGTTTGAATGGTGATCTAATTTGATACAGAGCACAAATACGAGATCGTGAAACGTTTACAAGCTAGGAAACACATATGTGGAATGACTGGTGATGGGGTTAATGATGCTCCTGCCCTTAAAAAAGCAGATATTGGAATAGCTGTTGCTGATGCTACTGATGCAGCTCGTAGTGCTTCTGACATTGTTCTGACAGAACCTGGTCTCAGCGTTATCATCAGTGCTGTATTGACAAGTCGATCAATATTCCAAAGGATGAAGAATTACACAGTGAGCCTACATTCAGTTCTAACTTCTAATGAGTTTTGATATTCTGTGGCACCATCTTTCCAGTAAATTGCACATGCCTAAGAACCATTATCCCCCATCTTAGTTAAAAAAATTATAATTATGATCTTTTACTTTTCTTCACTTTTCATCTATTGATTTCTTTTTGCACAGATCTATGCAGTTTCCATCACAATCCGTATTGTGGTAAGTTATACAGTCTAAGCTTGAGTATAAGCTATTGTTCTTGTAGACACATGACTTTGATTACTGACTTTGAATTAATTTGTTGTGACAGCTTGGTTTCATGTTACTGGCCCTCATATGGCAATTTGATTTTCCACCCTTCATGGTGTTGATTATTGCTATTCTTAATGATGGTTTGTACCTTACTTTTCTACACTAACTTAGATGCCTCCCTCCTTTTTTTTTCCTAGCAAAATTGTACATATTTAGGTCACAATTATCAATTAATTAATGTCAAATACCATGTTTCTCATTTTTTTCATTGATGTTGTCAAAGAGATCAGATCATGTTTCTGATGTTGCTTCCCCTTAAAACTTATATGGTCTTTGAATATGTCAGGTACAATTATGACAATATCAAAGGACAGGGTAAAACCATCTCCATATCCAGATAGCTGGAAGTTGGCAGAGATTTTCACCACTGGAATCGTTCTTGGTGGTTATTTGGCTATGATGACAGTTATTTTCTTTTGGGCAGCATATAAAACTGATTTCTTTCCTGTAAGAAACATTTTGTTTATCAACTTCATTATTTCGTGTTTCTTCAGTCAATAAAGGGCCATATGAAACTTTTACTTGTTAACACTTCCATTGTATGATACCTGCTGCTTACTTTGAATCACGTACTTGGCTGAATTGCTTTTTGTCGACACTGATTATGAAAATTTCAGCAAACATTTGGAGTCTCAAGTCTTCAGAAAAAGGATAGGGATGACTTTAGAAAGCTTGCCTCAGCAATATACCTACAAGTTAGCACAATTAGTCAGGCCCTCATATTCGTTACACGGGCAAGGAGTTGGTCTTATGTTGAGCGTCCGGGTTTGTTACTTGTAGCAGCTTTTGTTATCGCCCAGCTGGTGAGTGAATTCAACACACAACACTACTTTTAGCATTGATGCATATAATGAGACAATAATTTGTCCATTTTCTTTGATGAGCAGATAGCTACCTTAATTGCAGTTTATGCAAATTGGAGTTTTGCTGCGATTGAAGGGATTGGATGGGGTTGGGCTGGTGTTGTTTGGCTTTACAATCTCATCTTTTACATGCCACTTGATTTTATCAAGTTCATAATTCGATATGCCTTGAGTGGAAGGGCTTGGGATCTTGTTATTGAACAAAGGGTATGTGTTCCTTATCAGTTAAAATGACTAGTTCAACATTTGAACTTATTTCTTACTTTCCAGTATGGAATCTTTGTCAGATTGCTTTTACAAGGAAAAAAGATTTTGGAAAGGAAGAACGTGAACTTAAATGGGCACATGCACAGAGGACACTCCATGGCCTTCACCCACCAGAGACTAAGATGTTCAGTGAACGTACAAGTTACACAGAACTTAATCAGATGGCTGAAGAGGCTAAAAGACGCGCAGAGATTGCGAGGTAAGCATGCATGTGTTTGTATGATGATCTGATCTTGAGGTAGTTTGTTGTATATGCATACCCTCTCACATGTTGCATGTTACCCCCAAGTGATGTTCCATAACTTTTGATTTCAGCTTATTTTAATAAGCTCTACATAATAGCTTATAAAAACAACTTACGGCTTATATGAAAATAATTTGATCTCATAGTAAAATGGTAGCTGACCCACATTTTACTTCTCTTGGAATTTAAAGTGGTATTTGCCACATATAATGGTAGTTGCCACATTGCATCATTAAGTTGTTTCAAACCTATTATTCAAGCATGATTTGCCAACACATTTAACGAATTTCCTACCTCAAGTTGTAAACCGTGTAAATGGCATGGATTGATTGGATTCAAGGTCAACATGAAAGGAAACTAGGAAAGCCATGGTTGAAAGAAAGTCTTGACATGAATAATTCCATATCTAACTTGTGCATTTTTCTTAACCTGCCCCAGTCTCATGGTGTTCTCTCTCTCTGTCTTGATCTAAAGTGGTTTGTCTGTAGTATAGCAATTATTATTTCATTGTATTGTTATTATTATGATTTGTGTGTGAAAGTAAATATGACGAATCTTTAGCTTTGTGCACTTGAATTTATATAAATTTTTTTTCTTTGCAGACTGAGAGAACTGCATACACTGAAGGGCCATGTTGAGTCTGTGGTTAGACTGAAGGGCCTTGACATTGACACAATACAGCAAGCATACACTGTCTAGAATGTAGAGTTTCATTCATGAATCGTGTATAATTAGTATTGTGAGCATAGCAACAAATATATGCTTTAAACCTATAGGAAAGTTTTGTCTCCGCACTCTATACATATGTTTGTTTGTTCTGGCAGTTTTGGTGGACATGAAATTATTAATAGCATTTTAATGGTTCCGTTTATGCTTACAATTGAAAATCTACTATCATTCATGTCTTGCTATCAGGTTTACTTTTGTTTACAAAACTACTAGGTTACACTTTAGTACCTCTTAGTATCTCGTGAGTTTTCTTTTTTCGCTTGTCAACGAGATTTTCAATTTCTTCTAAAGGATTTATGATTTTCTTCTTGAAGATTTTATGTTTAAGGGATTTGAATTCAGTGTACTTGTTGATATTTTACGAGAAACTATTCCATTGTTTGGAATAATAATTTATTATTTTTCTTGAATTAAAAAAAATAGTTAAGTGTTATGCTGAGATTGGCCAAGATCACCAGTATGTTTCGAATCATGTAACCTTTCATATTTTACTGTTATGATTATAATAATTAATGGATGTTTTATTTTTAATTTTTAATAACTTTCGATGTCAGTGTTAGCTGTTTAATAACTTTTAATGACACCGTTAGTTGATTTGAATAAGGGTTTTAAAAGATGAAAATTAAAGTTTTAAGCATGTAGGACGGTTTTGGAATTTTATTCCAAATTTAAAAAAAATAAAATAAAATTTTGAACCTAAACCTGTTGGATTATCCTCATGGAGTCACTGTATATTACAATATTCTATGTCTTCTTAAATGTATGAGTATTGGGTAAATAACAATTAAATATATTCAAAAACTCTTATCACTTAAATTATAAATTTGACTATAAAAATTATTAAAAATAAATTAAAGATATAGATAGAAAATTTTAATAGACAGTGTAAAATATAGTTGATATGATTCAAGAAAATTAATAAATTAAAATATAAAATTATTTTATATTATATTTTTCCTAGATAAAATTGTAAGTCATTTACTCATTTTTCATGTAGAACTTCATGAAGAATAGTTACAAAGTCATTGTAGAGAAATTATTGTGAGCAAGAACCTAGCATTTGTTTAAAAGTATTGTGCCCCGTATTAGAACTTGAAGAGAAATTACATGTGATTGTAACTTGACGCGGCCAAAGGTCATAAAGTTTGAAATAAAACAAAGGACTTCCACAGAAAAATGTTATTGATATTGAATGAATAAGATGTTTTAACCAATACTAACAAACATGTATATATATATATATATATATATATATATTTGATTTTTATGCATTTTTATAGTCAAGACTTGTATACTATTAATTAACTAAAAATTATTTTATATAATTTTTAAATAATTATTATAAAAATAATTAATTTTATTAAGAATTTAATTAAAACATTATGTCAAATATTCAATTATGATAATAATGTAAGTTTATTGATTTTTATAATAATATTTTAAAAATTATTTTAAGAATATTTTTTAATTAATTAATTAATTGTGTAAAATGCTTTATATTTAACTATATCTTTAACAATTAAACTCTTATTAAATATAGTAATTTATAATTAGATGAGAGTGCAAAAAAAATTTAGTATATTCTAATCAAATTACTAAATATACTATATCATTTTTATTTTTGTCTCTCACTCATTTTTGTCATTCATATATTCTTTAAAGTGAACCTCTTATTTTTTTTACTCTTTCAAATTGAGATTTTTCAATACTCTCTCCGAGAGAGATATATCTCAATTATTTTAAGCTATATATTTTTTTTATATCTTTGTTTGTGTTCTGAACAAAGAAAACATCAAAACCTATAACTGAACCATTAAAAAGTTTGTGATTATCCTTCTTGCTCCCTTGTTCGACCTCCTTGAAGTAGTGTATGGTGATACTTGCAAAGATACTCTAAAATGTTCCAGTTACAGAAAATCCTAAAGAACCTCTTGAGAGTTGCCTATGATTAGACCATTACAATTGTGTGTGATCTTTTTTTCTCTATTGTGTGATGGTACCTACAAGACACTTCGATACTCAAATAAATGGGTAAATAGTAATAGTTAAAGGATAAAATTGAAGTTAAATTCTGACATGCAATATATCTCTTTTAAATAAATGTTTACAAGTTAATATCATCTATCAGATACTTAAGTTGTTATTTTTTACTAGGTCATGATATATCAATATGTATATAATTGGAGGACAATATTTGTTAAGTATTTGGATATGAATCTTCTACATTTCAAAAATGAACTACACCGAATACAATTTTGATTTAATAATTTTTACCAACAGTAAATAATTATTTGGATCCTCTAAAATATTGATATGAATAGTACATAATTGAGTATATTATGCACGATAGAAATATTTATTTTATATAAAAATTTTATAAATAATAGTTAGTGATAGTTGTTGGATTTAACTATATCATATACAATTTACTCGTTAGTGAAAGAGTTCAAAAAAAATCTTAAAAAATAGACCTAAAATATGATTATAAAACAATTTAAAACCATAAATTTAAAATCAGAAAAATACATATCTTACTATCTCAAACCAAAGTGATATGTAACTTAAAAGACCAAAAATAATATAGTAGGTGAAATATAGCTTAGCCTTTATATTCTTGATTTTTTTAGTTGTTATTTTGTTTTATTTAAAATAATCTTATATGACAATTCGAATTATTTATTATAAATTTTAATTATAATATGATTTATAAATTTTACAACATTTGTTTATTAAAATTATAATTATATAAAAATAGATATATATTATTACACACTAAATTGTGATACACACACAAGTCTAGAATAAAGACTGAACATGAAATCCAGCGACTTGACTGTTTAGCATTTGTTTATACATATTGTTGGTCCAACGAGTTTCCTTGTGTTCATGATGGCTGCGTGTAGGATTAGTTGAGTTGTTAGATAATGCCGCGACAGACCGAAAAACATTATCATTATCGGAGCAAACGACTGAACCAGGTCCGCGTACTGTTCCATCACACCGCTTTTGTGCTCCCCAAACCACGCGCTGAAGAGCAACGCGCTGCCACCGATGCTGATCCAGAAGAAGCAGAGAGACTCGGGGACCGTCAGCGACGTCGAGAATGCGCACGCGAACCCCACCATGGCGGCGCTCAGCAACGCCCACGCCACCAGCTTGGCGTGCCTGCCACGCGCCTTGGTGTTGGGTTTTGTTATTGATATTGTTACCGTTGGGAAAAAGTCGACGGAGAAGTAAACGACGTAGATGAAAGCGGTGAAAACGAACATGGGGGTGTCGTTTTTGGTATACGCGAGGTAGGTTATGATGCCACAGCTGATTGTCGTGGTGATGAAACCGAGGAGGTACGGTAGCAACGCGCGGAGGGTTGGCGCGTGGGCGTCGCAGGAGGTGGCAACAGGGAGTACCGGTGATGGAGTCATTGTTATACTTATTTGTTGCGTGTTGAATGTGTGGTGAATGAGATTTGGTTATCATACTTATATTCTATATGTTTTCCACTGTTTCCTTTTAACTTCACAGAAGCTTCAGGCATACCATGCTTTGCTTTACACGAAATTTCGCCGGGACGAAGGTTCTCTGCAGTCACCCAAAGAAGAGAACTTGAATCTCAGCCTTTAGTATTATTTTTTTATTTTAGAAAATTAATTAAATATAACAACAAAAAGTTGTAGTCATTGGATCATAATTGCAGGGTTCAATGTTTGAAATGTAACTGAGGCAATTCAGTTCTGTTTTAATTGAAGTATACACGCTCAGTTGCTTGTGTGGGTCCTCCAATTTTATATATATATAAATATTAATAAAATAAAAATAAGAGTATTTAATTTAAAATATATATAAATTTTATTTAATTCAAATAATTTATTATTCTATTTATTAGTCAATTATATAATATAAAATTTAATTTCATATTACATAATCCATTATCGAATCTAATAATTAATTATCAACTCAGAATTTAGTGGTTTGAATAAATATTCAAAAATCATAAAAGAATGTCAATAAATGTAAATATTTTGGCAGTTTAAAATCATCAGAAAAAAAAAACTATTCTAATTTTTTTTATGGATCTTTCTAGTTGTATTTGGCACATACTTTTTTTTTTCTCCATTTTTTCTATAACAAACAATCCCATTTTTTTTATTTCTCATTCAGATGCACCGAACATAATATTATATGAGATTTTGACTTCATATAATTGTTTCGATTCTTTTGAAATTATTCTATTCGTTTCTTAATTTGATTTGAGGATTTCTCTTCCTTCTTCTATTTCGTTCCAAATAATACAATTCAATCATATTTTCATGTTTCAATTTTTTTATTTTAAAAAATCTTTCTTTTTACTAAATACAAGTTGATCCTGTCACAATATTTTTACAATCAACCCTATACATTAACAAAAAATTATTACATGGTTATAATTATTACGCAATTATATTCTTGATCAATCTTGCCCTACATATAAGTAGATTATAGTTTAATAATAGTGATTACGTGTCAAGTAAATATTAAGTTAAAAATACCATTAACATTATATTTTTTAACATATATTTTATTGTTGGTTAAAATTTATGAAAAATTATAAAATTAAAAGAAATATTTGTTAAATAATAATTAAAAAAATTTCTAATAAATTTTAATCATCAATAGAAAGTGTATTCAACACAATATAATAAATATTGTGTTGCTTGCATTTTTACTTGGCCAAAAAAATTTTCCTTTTTATTTTAGAATATGTAAATAATAAATTTTTCTACTATATTTTTTTTTATTTTTTTCCTAGTTCTTTCTTCTGTATTTAACTAGTAATTAAAAAAATACATAATAAAGCAAAGGTAGGTAGTTCTTCATTTTTATGAGTTTGAGCAAAATAATAAATAAAATTTTTTTATATTCAAATATTTTAAAATATAAATATATATTACATACAAATTAGACTCATAATTTCATTAAAAATTATATAATTAATGTCTTGTGTATATGTGTTTGTACACGCTACACTAAGTTATTAGCTAACATCTTGTGTGTAAAATATATTCTATTAAGAGTCGTGTTTGTGCGTGGATTTGTATCTAAAATATTATATTATAAATTGTAACTAAAATAAATAACGATAATAATAAAAAAGTTAATTATTAATTAAAAAAAGTTTACCATAAACAACATGAAAATATAATATTTTACCTAAAATAAATAAATTATTAATTTTTAAAAATTATAACAAACAACATAAAATTATAATGTTCTACTTAAAACTGAAAATATAATAAAAAATAATACCTGAATTAATAATTATAAAAAAATTATAAACTAAACTAATTACAACAAAATATTATATTATAAATTATAACTAAAAATAAAAATAAATAAAAATAAACAAATTCAATTATTCTTTTTAAAATTTAATTATTATAAAAAAACATGAAATTATAATATTCTACCTAAAACTAACAAATATAATAAAAATACATTACATAAAATTAATAAAAATAAAAATAAAAATTATAAATTCACACTCCCCTTTTATACAATAACAACAAAACATACACCTACACACAACAAAATACTAAATTAATAACAACAAAATATAATAACAATACACACTCATACATGGGACATGCTAAACGGAACGATGACTAAACTAACCCTCTTACATAAATACAGTATCTCCTATTTAAACACACACAAGCCACTACCTAGTATGGTGACTCCTACACTTTAATACATACAAAGCGAGAACGGCTGTGTCTAAAAAAACATTAGTTTAATAATTTTTATTTTAAAAAATATTTTATATTTTAATTTTTTTTACTTTTGTTAAAGACACCAAGAACTTCAGTAATGCTGCAATGATGACAAGGAATGGGAGAAATTGTTTTTTCTTTTCTTATGTCGTGTAGGGCAGAAAAGATCAAAATAATGAGGTAAACAACAATAAAAAATAGATAATAATAGAATAAAGTTTAAAATGTTTTAGAAATAAATAATAAAATTTATATAAAGTTTAATTATATATATTTAATATATTAAAATGATTAATTATATATATAATCTATTATTATATGATTTTTTAAGAAATTTATATAATTGATTAGGAAATTATTTCCTTGTTTATTTTTTCACTACCAAACAATTAAACAGTGTGATTTATTGGCTCCCCTATCCTATTTCTTTGATACTAAATAAGACCTTAGACTATGTTTGGTAGAATAAAAATAAAGAAGTTGAAGAGAAAATAAATAAAAATTATAATTTAGTTGTGTAGAAATAAAAAGAAAATGTGAAACCTACTTTGATAAGAAATAGAAAAAAAAAATTATTTTATATTGTTATCCTTATTATGTTCACAAATTTATTTGTTTCACCACATTTAATCAATTAAAATTGATGTAACTTATATATAATTGAATATGTAATACATAATTGATTATATCATTACATATAGATATTTTAAACTATATATATTTAATATATATAATAATATATTTTATTTTTGTTATTATATAAAATATATATTTTATTATTAATAATAAAGAGTAAAAAAATAATTTTTTATATATCTATAAAATAGATGCAAAATAATTATTCCCAGAGACAATAAATAATCTCTGCTATATACCAAACTCACTAAACAGAGGTTATTATTCTTTCAACAACATTATAATACAATTTAAATTTCACTATATCTTTTACTTATTTCTTTCTATTCCACTTGAATTTTTACGGAAAATTTTAAGGTGTGGCGGTAATTTCATTGTGAGGGTAATTTCAATAATATTTAACTTTTTTAGGTAAAGTATAAATAAAATAAAAGGTAAAAACTTGGTGGGTCCATTCCACCATCCTCTGATGTGATTGATTGAAACTTTTGTCCGCAAATTGCATAAAGATATGTCCTTTCTTTTAGCTGAGCGAATGGCTTCTGCTTCCTACCGGTACGTTTCACAAAAATCAAAGAATTAGGTGAAAAATATAAATAAAAATACATAAAGAATAATACAATAAAAATAAAGATATTTACTAGACGAGAAATAAAAAATAAAAAATAAAATTTTAATTAATAAAAAATAAGAGTACTTAATTTTAAAAAATAAAAATGAAAATTTTATTTATTTAATTAAAATATTTATTTTTAAAAAAATTGATTATATAATATAAAATTTTAATTTTATATTACATAATCAATTATCAAATCTGAAATTGATTATCAAATAAAATATTGACCATTTAAGTACATATTCAAAATCGTTAAAAATGTTAATACAGTTTAAAATTGTTAGAAAAACATTGTCAATTTTAGTTTTTACACATTTCTCCTGCCTAGTTCAATGAATAAATAAAAAGGTGTGAACTTATTTTTTTTCTCTCTCGTCATTTCCACTATAACAAACAATTCGCATTTTTATTATTGAGTTTGAGGATTAATTAGCATAAGATTATTTTACTTAATTAATAATTTTAAATTCAAATTTTAGATATATAGTTGTTTTAATAATCATGTTCTAATTAAACACTTTTCTTTTTTATTTAGAAAAAATGTCTTTTTATTAAATACAAATTTCAATCAATCCTAAGCACCAATGAGAAATTATTACTGATTCTTAATTATTATCTAATTATATTTTTTTATCGATATTTATAATGAAATAAATAAATTTTAGTTTAATAATATTAATTATGTATCAGGTACATATTAATTTAAGAGGAGTGTGACTAATTTTTTTTTAGCATGTAATTTATTATTGATTAAGTAATTGAAAACTATAAAATTAGAAGAAAGATTGTTAAATAAAAAATAAAAAAAAATTGTAATTTTTAATAAATTTTAATCAATAATATAATATAAAACGTATTTAAAGGTATAATAAAGATTAAGTTGCTAACACTTATACTTGGTCAAAAAGCGAAAAAAAAATTTATTCTCTTTTTCCTTTTTATTTTAGTATATCTAAAACAATACATTTTTTCTACCATATTTTCTTTTATTTCTATTGTTCCCATTTCTTTCTTCTATATTTCACTAGTAATTAAAAAAAAGCAAAGGTTGATAAAGCAAGTCAGTATTAATATTTTATGGGTTTGAACAAAATAATAAATAAAATTCCCTTGTATATAAGATATATTACATAAAAAAAATATAATTGTAATTTCATAAAAATTATACATTTCATTACATTAAGCAAATAATAATTTTAACAAATTTTAAAAATAAGTATTATATTTTTCATTCAAATTATTCTTATATTATCCTTTATCATTAACAAAATAATATTCCAAATTAAAGATTACATATATTTTTTGTTTTTTTAATAATATACTAACTTTTAATTTGCGTTCCTTATTCTACTAAAAAAAACAAACATTTTGTCTACATAGTTTTATTACACGTCGAATTCTCATAGTAAGCTAGAAATTCTTTTAACATAAATTTATGAATGTAAAATATAAAATAATTAACAACAATGAGTAGGATTTTCTAATCCATGTTATATTCTAATTTAAATACATAAAAGAGACATTAAACAAGATAGTAATTTCAATCTATTTATGAAAATCAAAATAATATAGAAAAAAAACTTTATTGCATAATTGTTTGGACTTTTATCAAATTTATTATGTCCCTCCCCAACCTTGGATTCTGGGACATTGCCCCTCCAGCCTAGGCGCAGGGTAATAGGGTTGGCTTTGTGATGAATGAAGAACCCTCTTCAGGGAATATTGTGGTGGAGGAAGGAAATGCTTGAAGCAAGTGGTGTTTGTGTAGAGGGAACAAATATTATGTATGAACAAGAGAAAATGTTTATTTTTGTGATGGCTACATCGATGTCTCTACATAGAAAGTTATTATTGGATAAGGATACTCTATGATTATGATAAATGGGAATGGGAATGACTCCTTGAAGCAAGATTCTAATAGTGATTATTTTGTGGAAGAGGATTACTCATCATCATGTGCTCTGTTTTTTTAAGAGGAGTAAGTTGAAGATGTTAAAGATATTGTCACAGAAATTAGGGAGCTAAGAAACCTTGGAAAAAGCTATCATTGTTAAACTTTCCAGTAAAGGGTTAGTAATATTGTGTGATTGATTAAGTAAAGAGCAAGAAATATTGCTGTAACGGTCAATAAAAATTACCTATTTTTGTGATAAGCGAATTCACAGACATAAATTTCAAAATATGATAGAGATTTTTCTTTTCTCTCCGCATATAATATAAATATAATAATATATGGCATAATATATAACATATAACGTAATATATTATAATATATATATAACATCATTATATACAATATACAATAATTTATATATAATATACATATATTTAAAATAAAATATAAAATATATATTAATTTATAATATATATATAACAATAATATATATTATATATAGTAATTAGTATATTATATATTATATATAATAATATAATTTATATACAGAATAAAAATATATAACAAATATAGTTATATATATAATTGTATTCATAATATTATCTTATATATATTTATAATAAATTTAAAGTATATTATTAATTACAATATTAAAATTTAAATAATTATCATACAAATATTTTTGAAAAATATATTTAAATAATAATTATAAATTTGAAATATTATATATTTTTTTATAATTGTAAAAAGTAAATGTATAAATAAAATAATATATGTATATTATTTTATAATTAGAAAAACTAAACAAGTAAATTAAAAATTATCTTTTAAAAAATGTATGAAATTTTAACCAAATAGTATTTTTTTCATTTGAACATAATTTATATCCTATCCTATCATTATTTGATATGCACTAAACATTAAATAAAATTAAAGTTTATCACACTCTTATTATATTATATTATTATCCTATCTTATCCTATATTATCACAATCACCAAATGGGTCCTTAACCACACTAAAAAATAAAGTATACAAATTATATTTGAAAATTTATATTTCATACATACACCTATGATAATATTTACTGGTCATTTGAAAGTTTTCCTAAAGATTTAATTTTTTCTCTAATGAGTGTTTATATATCTCATTTACATTTTTAACTCACAACAATATGTTGACTTAGTAAGAATAATCAAGATATATTCATCACCATCTATTTTCTTAAAATTTTGGCCACCTACATTAAAATCTCATCATTTTATTTAAGCCACCAATTATGTTGTACCATAACCTTTGGTTTAGCGACAAAAGGAAAAAATGTCTTCTTCTTGGACCTTAAAAAAAAAAACATGAAGAAAAATTAGCAATTTCTCCTTGTGAAATTACTTAGTTACTAAAACTATTTTCATATGTAATAAGTCATTGCTCTATATCAACTTCATCTAAATCATGTAAATTATCCAAGACATAATTTAAATCCATGTAAGAAATGCAACAATAGAGATAAAATTGACTATTAATTGATGTAATAATTTCAAAGTATTATCATGCACAAGAGAAGAAATTATGATAACATTGTAACAAGTTCAAGTACAAATAAAAAGTTATTTATAGCAAACATAGATAAAAATCAATAATCATTGAAAAAATTGTAATTATTCCTGATTTGTCCTTCATCGTGACCCATGAGAACATTAATAATGTCAAACTTTCCCATTGACAATGCAAACTAGTGCTAAAAACAGAGCATGTGGTTGTCAATGCAGAAACAAGAAGAGAAATCCTTAAATCAGTGTATAAGAACTTATAAGTAGATAACAATCACATTTATTTTTAAAGATTAATATAGTTTTTGTTTACATTAAAATTCTCATGTTTTCAAAGTACCTAATTTTCTTTGTCCCGAGAAAAAAATTCAAAGGAAAAGTTGTTAAGTTTTTATTTGCAAATGTCTCTAAATAATAACTCTAACCGAGGTATATATCGGGCTAATCACTACAACAAAATTTAAATAATATTCAAATTTGATTCAAATTTAATTCAAACTTATCATTCATATAAAGTGCAATCTCAATTGTATCAATCAATAAATCATTCATTCCAATCATATAATTTGACATATACAATTAGAGGATTAAAAATTTACCAAGATAAAATTGAATTCAAAGTCACAATGTGTCGCAATCTCCATAACAAGAAATATGCATTTAAATAGTTGAGCAACAAATTAACCATGAAAACTCCAAGTGTATAATAAAGAAGATGACTAAGTAATCACAAATATTATGAATAAAAGAGGTGCAAGAAAGTACATCAAGAAAGTGTGACAATATTTAAAAAATAAACTTTAAAAAAATATAAAATATAAAAAATTACTAATAATACTTCAGAACTTAAATATAATATTACAAAAATAATATTATTATATAATATCACAACTTATAACACTATCTAAATATGATTTGACCATTAAATTTTTTTTTTGAAATAAGTTATTTATAACTTGTAAAAAAAAACTCTTTAATAAATTTTAGAAGTGAGATTTAGAAGTCCACAGCCTCGGGTACATTTTGCAACTGCGGGGATCCTATTCCGCACGCAATATTTATTGACAAGTGATTCATACTAAGGTCAACTATTGCTCAGATGGACTTGGTTTGCATGATTCACAATCTCCATATTATTAGCAAGAGTCACTCTTCAAAATCTTTATAATTAACATCCCCACGCACGGAGGACCACCCTATTTCCCTTCAAATCACAAGGTACGTGATTTTTATCAATACTTTTATTTTGTTTGATGTTTAATTACTACAAGAATTTTTTGATTTTGCTATTAATTTTAACTATCATTTAAATTAGTAGCTAAATCTTAGTTAATTAACTATTAATTAACTAGAAAATTATTTTTTTTAGCTAAATTGGAGTTATATTCATTTATACTTCTTATTACTACAAATTAGCTAGGAAATAACTACAAATTTTAAAAAATTTACTACAAATTAACTAAAATTATTTTTCTAGTTAATTTGCTACTTATTTCATGCTACCATTCAATATTGTAGTAATTTTGTAGCTAATTATTTTTACTAGAAATTAACTACAAAATAACTATTAATTTTAAAATTAGCCACAAAATTATTTTGTAACAAATTTTAAATTTTCTAGTAATATATAAAAAAAATAGGTCATACATTACTATTTATAAATTTTATAAAAAATATATTAACGATAATTTATTATTAAATAATAATATTAAATTACTTTACATTATAAATAAATTATCATTTGACTCTTAATTATAAAAATAATTTTATTTTTTTCGACTAATACTAAGAACAACCGGTAACAAAATGAAAACATCATAATTGCTAGACGTATACATATGGAGCCAGTTTTTCAAATTTAGATAATCAACTTGTCAGATTTCATCTTGAAATTTAAATTGTATATAGATTAACAAAATTAGATATATTAGTTTTAATTTTATAATTTAAATTTTGTAATATAAATCAATAGATTTTAAAATATGTTGTCTTTATGTCTACATGTGAGTAACTTGGAGTGACAATTTTGTAACTCAATTCTTCTGTAATATAAAACTCAACATTTCTATTATACAATCTTGTTAATTAACTCTCTTATGTTAATTTCACTTGGTTGTAACTTCATTCTTCTTGATCATTGTGCTATATGTCATATCCTCTAATTGTTTATTGTATGTCAATTGTATTTTCTGACTTTTGCAGCATTTGTGTGGCACAACTTGGTGTCTATTTGTGCCACTTGACAATTACAGTGTGTCATTTATATTTAATTTTTTTTATCCACTTGAGACGTGGTTAGGTGTCTCGTCAAGCCACATTAGGATGTTTTCCTTTTATAGTTGGCCAGCTCTTAGTCCTTGTGTGGCGTAGACAAGTGTCTTGTCAAGTCCAACTAAGCTAGACCTATTTATAGCTGACCAGTTTACAACCCCACAAGCACCAAGTGATAACGAAAGGTGCTTTAAGTTTTTTATCTAAGTTTGTAACATCCTAAAATTTATTTAATTATTTTTAGAAATTAATTACATTATTATTATTATTATTATCAATTTTATTTTAATAGAGGGGTTAATGATTTTATAAACTGATGAGACTTTATCTAAATTATTTTCATTTATTAATTTAATTAATTGAATTAACGGGGGAGGCTAACGGGCGGGTTGGGGTTAACCTGACCCAGCTAGAATATTAGACAGGGGCAATCAGTTTACCCTATTTAGTGTTTTACGCGTCAGACAGCCAGACCTAGAGGAGAGAGAACGTCGACCTGTAAGGAAGAGGAGCTAGGGTGTTCAAACCGTCCTAGAGCCGCATCAGATCATCACTATTCTTTGCATCTAAGGTACGGGGAAATGGGTTTGATCATATATGAATGCGGGAGTGTCGGGTAGTGAGGGCAATCACTAAGTCCCTCTAGGATCTAAATTCTCAGTTTTATTTGATTATTATGTTTTAAAAATATTTTAATCGGTAGAAAAGATTTGTCAATATGCTCTGTGGTCTTATTAACGTCTTGTCCTAATATGATTTATGTTGGGAAACTGTATGATTAATTGCCCTAATTACTTGATTCTTGTGTTGTTTATGGTTGTTCATGATTTGAGGTTCTTGTGTGCAATGATGAAACTAGGTGAAATTCAATGGTGTTTCATGTGCGTTTCTGTGCTTTCTGATGAATGATTTATAATAATGATGGTTAAATTAATATGGTTGGGTATGATTGTCGACTGTGCGAATGATGTATAAATAAATCATGAGAATAAGAGTGTGGATGAGAATGCATTGAGCATGAACATGAGAGGCATGAGATGCATGAGAAGCCAGACGTGGCTATAATACTCTGGCCATTTGTGGTGTTTAACAGGGGACTAATGATGGGGGACAATCATATGCATGAGCCACAGGTGGTGTTTAACCATGCTGCACACTGGCCATAGGTGGTGTTTAACGATTGTGTGGAATGTCTTCGCACGGGCCATAGGTGGTGTTTAACTGTGCGACACACCGGCCCATACGGGGTGTTTAACGGTGTGGCCATCATTAGTGGTAACTAAGGGGATTAAGGAGGTTCACTCATGGTGTGGAGTTCCGACTCGAGACTCTTAAGTGTGGTGATGTGCATATGCATTGTGCACGAGCATGTGTATTTTGTAAACATGAATGAACTGTGATTGATTTTGAATGAATGAAATGTGATTGATATATGAGCATCTGTTAACTGATAGTAATTGAGTACGGTAATGGGTGGGATTTGGGGCATTATCTGCCTTTATAATGATTGAATGCGATTTCTCACCGTACTTTCTCTTGTTGTTTTCTTTTAGGTAACATTGAGGGCATTCATGGTGCCAAGTTTTGAAAAGGCGGGGTCTTGCTCTGATTAGTATGACATCGGGTTCTAGAACTTAGAATAGTTGCTCTATGCCTTGATGTTTGAATGACTTATTTTAAAGATGATGATGACTTTAGTTTTCTCAATTATAATGTTTAGATCTAAAACCTCTTTGAAAACTTTGTGCCTACCTTTTAATAATTATCATGTGAACCTTTTATCCTTAATACAAATTGTGCTTTTTGGTTTTAACTATTACTTTGTCTTTATTTTATTTACTTGATTATTTTAATTTAAGTATTCGGAGTAGAAGGGTGTCACATTTAGTGGTATGAGAGCAGGACGATTCATTCGGCCATGAGTTATGTGTCTAACACGTTTTGCATTGCGTTTGTTAGCATAGTTGAACTGATTTGAAAGATGACAATAAATTGTTTGTTCTGTTTTGCATTGTGTTGAATTCTGGGTGATTCATTCGACCAGTGAGTTATGTGTCTACCATGTGTTAGTGTTTATTTATGTTAAGTGTGATGTACAAGTGCAGTAATCTAGTGTATTTTAAGAAAGTATTGAGGTAATATAGATGTTCCTTTGTTGGTTGTTGTATCAAGCATCCCTATTGCTAACTACGATCTATTGAGCCTGATCACCTCAATATGTTGTTAAAGGCAAAAGGGACTCTTGGCGAGCCGGTGGATCAATTGATTTGAAATGTTTTCTTTTGAAGAATAAACATTTTGTTGTGACTAGCCTAAGTAGCTATTTATTTTGGATGTCTGTAAGTTTGAGGAATGAGTTCCTCATCCTTGTTCTAATAAAATTGGAAAGTGATGATGTGATGTGTTTTATTACTGTATTTATTATTGTTTATTGTGTTTTTGGTGCTTACTATTATCTTAATCTTAATAGATTAAGATGGCAGTAAAGAGAGTGTGAAGATTCATGCTTCACAGCTCATGGCAAGGGCCTTAAGTAATTAATGAGTTAGAGGGGATACTTGAGGGTAGTGCTTCAGACTCTTAGAGATTAATATGCTAAATTATTTGAGTGTGACCTTTGGTTAGAAGAAGTGAGTTCTCTAGGTCATGTAATCTCTAGAAGAAGTATAAGGGTAGATCATTCTGAGGCAGAAGTTGTTCTTAAGTGGGAGATCTCTTAATCGGTGAGTGAGCATAGAAGTTTTCTTAGACTAGTTGGTCATGAGAGAAGGTTTATCTAAGTTAGCTTGACCTTGATGGAATTGGTTAGGAAGGGAGTTGTTTTGGGTAGAATAGTTAGTGTGGGTATAGCTTCCAAACCCTTAAGGAGAAGTTGACTAGTGCACCAGTTTTAGTATTGTCAAACCTTAGTGAACCTTTTGTAGTATATTGTGATACTTCTAGGATGTGTATAGGTGGAATGCTGATGCAAGAGGGGTAGAGTGGTAGCTTATGCTTCTAATCCACGAGAGGAATTACCCTACCCATGATCTTGAGTTGGCGGCTGTAGTGTTCATTCTTAAGATTTGGAGACCAGAAGGCTTTAAAGTTCTTGAAGTGTCAAAAGAAACAGAATTTCTTCCCTTTATCTCACTACAAGGATTTATGGCCATGATTCCCTTATCTTCATGGGAACCATTGCTTTCACCCATTGATGACGCTGGAGAGAACCCATCAGTGATACAGAAGGTGACATGCAACAACTGTTCTTTTTAATAGATGAATAAGTTGGGTGACAACATTTTCTGGGGTGATTTCGTTAGTTATTATTATGTGGTTAGATGGAGGGATAAGGGAACAATTGCAAGCAGAAGGGTTATTATTAGGGGTATCATTTTTCATTATTGAAAACTCAGTAAAGTTGCTGTAGGGTGAACACAAATAGGTGGAGCCATTTATGCAAGAATGAGAGCTCAACGATGAAACTTCCCGAGAGAGAGTAGCACAACTAGTTAGATTTCTCTATCAAACATTTTCTGCAATAACAGTCATTGCCTTAAATTTCATAGAATCAAGGCCAGTAAGAAAGGTACGATATTTGTGTGTCATTGTGCATTTAGAAACCTTACCTTTTGCTTTGACAATTTTGCTTTCCCCATTGACTTCATTTGAAAACAGAGGAACTCTTTTGGTGGGAGCTATTGAGGCATTTCTTTTAACTCTTCTTGATATTGTGGTGGCCTAAATGGAAAGAGACATAACAGATTTTGTTAATGATTGTTTAGTTTGAGAAAAGCTTGTGTAGCATCTAAGGATACTAGTTCGTACTATTGAGATGAGTCATGGTATAGTTGTTTAATAAAAGTTAAATGGAAGATATGAGTTCTTTAAGTTATGTGATCTTTAGTGTGAGAACCCAATAGTCACCCGTTTAAGGTAGGAGTTTCTATTAAGTTAAAAACCTTGCATTAGTGAGTAAGATTATAAATTTTCCTGGGATTGGACAAATACCGTGGTGAATTCCTAGATGTATTCCTAGACGTATTCCTTAAGTTAGCATAGTCTTTAACTCAAGAATCTAGGAAGGGAGCAAGGTTTAGGTGGATTGATAATTTGGAATTAGTTCTTAATGTCTTGGAGAAGCATTATATAGCGTGCCAACCTTAGTAATACCTGACCTTAGTTATTGAGAAGAGTGTTGTTACTAGATAGTGAGGATGTATTTTAATCTTACAGACAACTGGGAGTTGTAAGACGAATTATGTGACCCCTAGCTTGGAGGTAGTAGCAGTAATGGCTACTCTTAAGATTTGAAGACACCACTTGCATGATTTTAAGTTGATATTCTCGATGACGTAGAAACACTAAGTGGAAATTCAACTAGTAGGAGAGGAACCTAAAATAGATGAGGTGATTGAAATTTCCAAATGACCAAGGTTTTAGGAAGCCATCACTAGGTAGAAATCAAGACAGTAGAATATGTCGTAAATAGGAAATCCTTTCGCATCCTTTCGTGTGATTAGAGGGCATGATCTGTTAACTAGTTAGAACACCCATTTTAGTGGATAGAAGAGAAACCATAAGACGAGGGGATATGATTTTCTAGATGGCATTAAGTAATTTAGAAATGGAGTTATGTACTTAGTAAGTCTTAGAAGAGGATCAGACGGTAGATTTAATATCGAATCGAGGTTGTATAGATACCTGAGGATCTTTGGAAGATGTTTTAACAGCTTAAATCATGGGAAGAGTAGATAAGTGTGAGCACCTATTTAGTTGACAGGTTGGAATCCTAGAGTTATTTTAGAACTTGGGGGAGAGATTTTGTTAAACTTGAGGAATCTAATTGGATTGGGTTCAGTCTACCACTTCACCCGTGCCATGCACACAATAATTGCACATGTTTCAACTCTGGACGTACATTGTTATTCTGACAAGTAATCGAACTAACTTATTTGAAGGTTAAAAGAAGACTAGGTATGAGAATTGATACTAGAAATTGTGAAAGATTTAAGGTTAACTAGTTTAGATAGGTGAGATGATTATTTAGCCAATGCAAATCGAGTAAGGACTGTCGTTAGAAACACTAAATGAGTAAGGAGAGGGCAACTATAAGGGTATGGAAAGTACTTACTCTATGTAAATTCGAGGACGAATTTTCTTTTAGGAGGGGAGAATTGTAACATCCTAAAATTTATTTAATTATTTTTAGAAATTAATTACATTATTATTATTATTATCAATTTTATTTTAATAGAGGGTTAATGATTTTATAAACTAATGAGACTTTATCTAAATTATTTTTATTTATTAATTTAATTAATTGAATTAACGGGGGAGGCTGACGGGCGGGTCGGGTTTGACCCGACCCAGCTAGAATATTAGATAGGGGGTAATCAGTTTACCCTAATTCGTGTTTTACGCGTCAGACAACCATACCTAGAGGAGAGAGAACGCCGACCTATAAGGAAGAGGAGCTAGGGTGTTCAGACCGTCCTAGAGCCGCATCAGATCATCATTATTCTTCGCATCTAAGGTACGGGGAAGATGAGTTTGATCATATATGAATGCGGGAGTGTACGGGTAGTGAGGGCAATCCCTAAGTCCCTCTAGGATCTAAATTCTCAATTTCGTTTGATTATTATGTTTTAAAAATATTTTAATCGGTAGAAAAGATTTGTCAATATGCTCTGTGATCTTATTAACGTCTTATCCCAATGTGATTTTTGTTGGGAAACTGTATGATTAATTGCCCTAATTACTTGATTCTTGTGTTGTTTATGGTTGTTCATGATTTGAGGCTCTTGTGTGCAATGATGAAACTAGGTGAAATTCAATGGTGTTTTATGTGCGTTTCTGTGCTTTCTGATGAATGATTTATAATAATGATGGTTAAATTAATATGGTTGAGTATGATTGTGGATTGTGCGAATGATGTATAAATAAATCATGAGAATAAGAGTGTGGATGAGAATGCATTGAGCATGGACATGAGAGGCATGAGATGCATGAGAAGCCAGATGTGGCTATAATACCCTGGCCATGTGTGGTGTTTAACAAGGGGACTAATGATGGGGGACAATCATATGCATGGGCCACAGGTGGTGTTTAACCATGCTGCACGCCGACCATAGGTGGTGTTTAACGGTTGTGTGAAATGTCTTCGCACGAGCCATAGGTGGTGTTTAACTGTGCGCACACCGACCCATACGAGGTGTTTAACGGTGTGGCCATCATTAGTGATAACTAAGGGGATTGAGGAGGTGTGGCCACCATTAGTGATAACCATGGTATGGAGTTCCGACTCGAGACTCTTAGGTGTGGTGATGAGTATATGCATTGTGTGAGCATGTGCATTTTGTAAACATGAATGAACTGTGATTGATTTTGAATGAATGAAATGTGATTGATATATGAGCATCTGTTAACTGTTAGTAATTGAGTACGGTAATGGGTGGGATTTGGGGCATTATCTGCCTTTATATATGATTGAATACGATTTCTCACCGTACTTTCTCTTGTTGTTTTCTTTTAGGTAACGTTGAGGGCACTCATGGTGCCAAGTTTTGAAAAGGTGGGGTCTTGCTCTGATTAGTGTGACATCCGGTTAAGTTAGAATAGTTGCTCTAGTTTTCTCAATTATAATGTTTAGATCTAAAACCTCCTTGAAAACTTTGTGGCTACCTTTTAATTATCATGTGAACCTTTTATCCTTAATACAAATTGTGTTTTTTTGGTTTTAACTATTACTCTGTTTTCATTTTATTTACTTGATTATTTTAATTTAAGTATTCGAGGTAGAAGGGTGTCACAAAGTTGGTCATCTGAGAAGCTTCCACTTCATGATCTATGACCCTACAAGCACTGAGTAAGAACAAAATATACTTTAAGTTCTTAATCTGAGTCAGTCATCTGGAAAGCTTCTACTCTATTTATAAATGACCGGTCTATAGCCTCACAAGCATTGAGTGACAACAAAAGGTGATGCTTTAAAGTATCAGCTTTGAGTTTATCTAGGTTGGTTTTGGTATCTAACCGTCTGGCCGGTTCTCAACCCTACAAATACGAAATGAAGACAGGAGCGCTTCAGGGAATTGGGCTTGAGTCCGACACTGGATGCAATGTCATTTGGTGTTTATGCTTCCCTATCGTTAGATGCAAATGGCATGTTACTAGCCGTTGGATGTGATGACACTTTGGCATTTCCTCTTCCTTGCCGTTGGATGTGAATGACAGTACTAAGCATTGGATGCATTGATGGTTGGTGTTCCTGCTTCCCTACCATTGGATGAGGATGGTAGATTGCGAGCCATTGGATCTAATCCTTCAAATTCTTTTCCTCCCTTTTAATGTGGGTACATGTACGAGATGCTTTGTATTTGTCACCTATCAATAATTGCTCTAACGCCTCGTGCTTCCTCTGCTAGATACTACTAGTTCTAGCACCATTGTGTCCAAGCTTTTCAATTTTCTTGCGCCTACGCCAAGCACCTCACCAGCTTTTCACAATGAAGAAAGGTATGTATTTTCGTCTTTCAGTGTTATCTTTTACGTTGTGGCATTTGTTGTTGGAAATAATTATGTACTCTTAGGATTCCTTATTTTCTTATTCCCATTATAGGATTCCTATGGGAGGTTTCCTATAATTAATAACCGTTACACTAGATCATCAAAACTTTAAATAAGGATGCACAAATAAGTAAATACTTGGATCTATTTGTCGGAGACCATAGCAGAATCTTCAATGTCTTCAATCTGATTGAGAACCGTTGGTTTGTGGTCTTCCTCGACCAAACCACCTTAATTCCTTTTGGGGAATTTTGCTTTTCTTTTCTTATGGGGAAAATAGCGAATGTATTTTGGTTTAGTGTATTGGGGACCATAACCTTTCTTGATGCGTTAGCCTATATTAGGGTTCCCATTATCCCCTAACGGGCCAACCTGGGTATCCACTCATTAAGCCCATATCAAGTCTTTTAGGAAGTCTTTTTGATTACTTAATTGGATCACTTAAGATTATAATCACTTTACATAAATAGCTTATATAATTGTATTTAAAATATAAAGCCCACATGATTAAAAGAAATTATAAATTTCTAACAATCTCCCACTTGGGCTTCATATTTTCTTGAAACAATTATATTACTCAATTCCTTAGGCGCACCTGTATGCTATTTATTTTAGACTTTCTCTTGATACAATCTGGTCCATCTTGTACATTAACAATGGAACCATTGCATCTTTAATCACAATTTAAGTGTGATTAAATAACAATGATCACCATATTAACATACTCAATGACATAGATCAAATATGGATGAGTGGCATGGAAATTACATGTAATGTGATCTCAAACATGTCTATTTCCAATTGGTCCATGTTTTTAATCTTTATGGAGATCAATTCAAATTCTTGTAAAATAATTACTATATACAAGAAAACATAAGCGAGTTCAAAATACAAATATAAACCATTGACTTTATTTCTACAGAAAATAAATAACAACAAAATTGTTCAAATTGAAACATAAAACATATAGGCTCCCACTGAACTAAAGTATCCTTAGGAATAATACCCATATGAGCAGTGTGCTCATCAAAGAATCTTAGCTATTAGCGCTTTAGTCAATGAATCAGCTAGCATAAAACTTGTTCCTATATGTTCTATGGAAATCTGTTTATTCTAAATTCTTTCTTTAACAACCAAAAACTTGATGTCGATGAACTTCGACTTCGTAGTACTCTTATTATTATTGGAGTAAAGGACTGTTGAATTATTATCATAGTATAATTTCAATGGCCTTTCAATGTCATCGACCACCCGTAAACCAGTGACAAAGTTTTGCAGCCATATCCCTTGGTTGGATGCCTCGAAGCAAACTACAAACTCTACAGCCATGGTTGAAGGAGTTATAAGAGTCTGTTTAACAAACTTCCAAGAGATAGCCCCTCCAGCCAGCATGTAGATGTATCCAGATGTGGAGTGTTTGCTGTCTTGACATCCTGCAAAATTGGAGTCAGAGTACCCGATGATCTCCAAATCCTCAGACTTTCGATAAGTGAGCATGTGTCCTTTTGTTCTCCTTAAGTAATGCATCACGCGTTTAACTGCCTTCCAATGCTGCATTCCAGGATCACTCAAATACCTGCCCAAAACTCCCACCACAAATGCAATATCGGGACGAGTACAAACTTGAGCGTACATTAGACTCCCCACTGCAGAGGCATAAGGAATCTTTTGCATCTCATTTCTTTCAAGGTCATTGTTGGGGCACTGTTTTAGACTAAATTTGTCTCCCTTAGCTATCAGGGTGTCTCCTGGTTTACTATCTTTCATGTTGAATCTCTCTAAGACTTTGTTGATATAGTTCTCTTGTGACAATCTTAGGATACTTTGAGAACGATCTCTTAGTATCTGAATGTCTAACACAAAAGAAGCTTCCCCAAGGTCTTTCATCTCGAAATTCTTTGTCAGAAATCTCTTGGTTTCATGAAACAAGCCTGTATCACTACTAGCAAGTAGTATATTATCGACATATAGTACCAGAAATATGTATTTACTCCTACTGAACTTGTGATATACACAATCATCAACTACAGTTGCCTCAAAACCATATGAGGCAATGACTTGAGGGAACTTGTGATACCATTGACCAAAAGCCTGTTTTAGGCCATAGATAGATTTTTTTAGTTTGCATACCATAGACTTAGATTCGTTTGAAACAAAATTTTCAGGTTGCATCATATAAATTGTTTCGTTAATGTCGCCATTTAGAAACGCAGTCTTAACATCCATCTAATGTAGTTCTAAATCAAAATGAGCTACTAGTGCCATTACGGTTCTAAAAGAATCCTTTGAGGATACCGGAGAAAAAGTTTCTTTGTAGTCAATGCCTTCCTTCTGAGTAAAGCCTTTAGCAACTAGACGAGCCTTATATCTTTCGATATTACCTTTAGAATCCTTTTTGGTTTTAAATATCCATTTGTAACCAATAGGTTTCATACCTTTAGGTAATTTGACGAGATCCCAAACGTCATTGTCTTGCATAGAATTCAACTCATCTTTCATGGCATCAATCCATTTTTGAGAGTTAGAATTTTGCATAGCTTGACAGAAGTTGATTAGATCATCTTTTGTCAAACCAATGTCATCTTCATGTTCTTGGAGAAAGACAATGTAGTCATTTGGAATTGCATGTCTCCTCTCTCTAATGGATCTCCTTAACGACACTTGTTGAGGTTGCTCTATTGGTGGTTGAGGAAGAGCCTCATCACAGTCTTGTTCTGGAATAATGTTAGGAATAATAGTTTGAACATTGTCTCCTATTACTGGAGTTGTTTCTTGAACAGTAATAGGCACAAGGACTTGACCAATGTCATTGACAAATTCTTCCTCAAAGACAATATTCCTTATGTTCTCTTCCTTCTTAAACTCAACTTCCTTGAGAATTCTCGCATTTCCTGTTTCAAAAAAGGATCTTGAAGTGGGATCATAAAACTTATAGCCCCGAGAGCGTTCAGCATAGCCAACAAAATAACAACTAACTATTCTTGAATTCAGTTTTCTTTCATGCGGCCTATAAGGTCGTGCTTCAGTTGGACAACCCCAAATGTGAAAATGATTGATGCTTGGCTTTTTGCCAGTCCAAAGTTCATAAGGGGTTTTGTTAACTACTTTAGTCGGCACCCTATTAAGAATGTGAACTGCGGTCTTTAAAGCTTCTCCCCATAGTGACTCTAGTAAAGAAGAATGACTAATCATACTTCTTACCATATCCTTAAGAGTTTAGTTTCGTCGTTCTATCATACCGTTCATGCTAGGTTTGCCTGGCATGGTGTATTGCAGAACAATTCTACACTCTTTGAGAAAAAGAGCAAAAGGTCTTGGATGCTGTTCTCTTGATCCGTCATATCTATCATAGTATTCACCACCACGATCAGATTTGACGGCTTTAATTTTCTTTCCAAGTTGAAGTTCAACTTCAGCTTTAAAAGACTTGAAAACGTCTAGGGATTGAGACTTCTCATGTATCAAATATAGGTAACCGTATCTAGAGTAATCATCTATTATGAACGTAATAAAGTATTGTTGTCCATTCCATGAAGTTGTAGGGAAAGGACCACAAATATCTGTATGTATTAGTTCTAAGACATCCTTAGCTCTTTCAGCACCTAATTTTATTTCATTGAGAAGACCCTTCCACAACATCCTTAATGTTCTTCCTTTTCTTATTTTGAGAAGTCGAAACAAAATAAGCACTTTCAGTCTTATCTCTTTGCAACCTTTCTTCCTCTTACACGTAGTGAGATATAAGTTCATTTAGGGACCATTGAGTATTATGGCTCACTTTGAACTGCCCAAAGTGTGCATAAAGTGAGATTAAAACCAAGTGCACGAGCAAGTCTTCAGCAAAATCTCCAACTTGAGTGATTTGAGCTTTGTTGTGAGATTAGACATCTCCATTATGTATTCTCTGATGTTTCCTTTGCCTTTATACTTCATGGTGATGAGTTTAGCCAAAAGGTTACTCGTCTCCGCCTTTTCATTTTTGGCAAAGAATTGCTCAATCTCTTCAAGAAATTTGATTGCACTTTGACTCTCAAAAATAGAGCTCCGAAACGCTTCTGTAATTAAGCGTTTCATAATCATAAGGCACATCCAGTTAGAGCATTCTCATTTCTCAATTTTAACCTCTTGAAGGTTATCCATTACCCAAAGCGCTAAATCTAAATCCATACAACCTAGAACTATCCCTACGGCTTTCTTCCATACCTTAAAATTTGTTCCATTCAGCATTGGGATATTATTAATTTAGGCAGGTCCGTTGACCACACTAGCAGCAACTGAAATAATAGAAAAATGACTATAAACATACAAAGCACAATTAATCTTTATGATAAATTTAAAGACTCAAACAAGATACCTAGCGCACCATTAATCTCTAATCGTTGGATTGATAGCCTAATTGCAAGTGATACTCTCAGCATAATAATCAAATATTAACAACTAGTTCTGTCAAATAATAGTCTTTCGTTGAAACAACTATTATTTACATGAAAAATAAAACTTTATAATTATCACATATTTATTATCACATGTTATTATTTGACCAAACTATATCTTCCGTTGGGCCGATCACAATTCGCATAAATAATTTCAATACGTCATGTAATTTAAATAAAATCAATTTTCACAAGGATTACGTTGATAATTTATTGCTTCAATTCATTTAATTTTTAAAAACTAATAGACTACCAAAATTAATGAGAAGAGTCCAAAATTCATCAAATTATATAATACACTCTTGGTGCCTTTTATACCGTATATTATTATTATTCAATAATAAATAATAAAAAAAATAAAATAAACTCAAGTAATGACGTGCCAATCACAGCAGAGGAAGCGAAATTGCAGATTCCGCTCCAAATAGAAATGCATCGCATCCTCACGTCGTAGAAATTGGCGGCAGAAACTGGAAACTCGTGCTCCAAACGCACGTTCCCAAAACGGAATCAACGATCCGTTTCCAAAACCACCAACAATGCACGTCTCCAAGGCGGAAAGGATCCGAAAAAGATTAAAAATTAAAAAAAAAAACTCCTTTCCAAAGACGCCCTCTGGTTGTGGCTAATCTTCCAATCAAAGAGTTTTGATAAAATAAACCTCCGCGCAATTGATCTGAATCCAAATTGAAAAAATTGCAGTAATGCCCAATTAGTGGCTCCAAATTAAATCCTTGAATACAGAAACTGCCAAGCTCCAAATTGAATCCAGAAACGGAAAAACCAAGCCAAATCTTGAATGCTAGATCCAAACAGTAATTCGAAAACGGAATAGCCAAGCCAAATCTTGCGGATTTTGCGGAAACTGCCATCAGACTCCAAATTTGGAAAAACTGGAAACGCTAACTGGCGCTGCTGGAAACGCTAACAATGCTGGATCCAATTTCTGATATTTTTTTTTCGATAATTAGCCGCGGTGAGGAAAAACCGCGGGCAGCGAGAGAAAAAAAAAATCCAGCCGCAGTGGAAAAAAACCGCGGACAGTGGGCCATCCAATTGCTGGATCCAGTCAAAATATAGGAAAAAATTACAATAGAAAATTGCAATTTATATATACTATAAATTCCAGTTTTAAATATCAATCAAACTGTAGCGTCCAGTGCAAAGTGAGCTTAATATTATTACAAACTCCGCATCTAGTTTTTCAAATGTGTTGAATTTAGGTGAATTCTTGCCAAGCATATGTCACGTTACTATATCTCCTAATATTTTTCAAGTCATTATAAAGTTCATATAATAAAAATAATAAGAAAATAAAATTCCAGGTATTAAAGGAATCAACTTTATTAAAGCCAAACAATCTAATGCTAATTGCGGCTCTGATACCACGTTGGAAATAATTATGTACCCTTAGGTTCTTTATTTTCTGATGAGGAGAACAGAGAATGTATTTTGGTTTGGTGTATTGAGGACCATAACTTTGCTGATGTATTAGCCTACATGTAGGGTTCTCATTAGCCTACATGTAGGGTCCTCATTGTTCCCTAACGGGCCAACCTGGGTATCCACCATTAAGCTCATATCAAGCCTTTTAGTAAGTCTTTTTGATTAATTGGATCACTTAAGATTATAATCACTTTAAATAAATAATTGATATAATTGTATTTAAAATATAAAGCTCACATGATTAAAAGAAATTATAAATTTTAACATTTCGTTTCTTTTCTGGGGAAGTTTTGCTATGGTTCCTCCAGGGGTGGCTATGGTGAAATGGGTTTGACTCCTGACCCCTCGTCGTGTTTATTGCAGGAACAACCATCATTGAGGGGTTTGGAGGCGTGCCCTCTGCCACCCTGGGGGTGGTTGCAAGCTTTTCGGAGGAGGGAACTTCCTCTTTGAGACGGTAGGGAGGAGAGCCATCCCTTATGCATATGTATCGTGAGGAGGAGAGGGGGAGTGATGGAGAAGACGCCAAGAACTGGCTTGCGAGCTATAATTGGGTAGATGATGGTGTTTGTAAGGTGTTTTCGATCTTCATCAATTCTCTGCTTTTGGATGGGATGACGAGTAGGGTAAGTCGCAATGGGTATTGGCTAGTGGAGGTGCTACCTTGTTGGCCTAAAGAGAGTGTGTGTGAGTCCCCTCTTGGTGGGAAAACCAAGTACACCTACTTCTATAACACTATTGCTAAAGCTGGGGCTGTGTTGCCCCTCTCATACTTTTGTTCTCATTCAATAATTGTGGAATTGTGTATCGGTCGTCTATAAACAAAGTAGAATCTTCTTGAATGATCGACTTGGATGAAGAACTTAAAGTTTGTCCTGGGTCATTGGATGACTGCATCACACGTGTCTTTAAGTTTGCTCGGAGGGTCATTGGTCGACCACCTCATACACGTCTTTAAATTTGTCTGGAGATCATTGGTTGACTATCCCATACACGTCTTTCCCGAGAGATCATTGATTGACCACCTCACACAAGTCTTTAGGTTTGTTTGGGAGTCCATACATGTCTTTAAATTTACGTGAAAAGTCATTAATCGACTTCACATGGATCCATGTCTCGAATAGATTATTGATTTTTTTAATTTTATTATTCAGTTTATATATAAATATCAAATCCATAAAATAAACAATCGAATCCATTTTTTATTCTTCATTCGCATTGTAAAATAACATCGTTCCATTATACACAAATACACGGAAATGATTTCATACAAAAACACCCTTGAACTAGGAGAAACGTGTGAAGCTCCAAATAACATTACAATTCACTCTCCAAACAAATTGACTAATTATACATGGTATAAAAGAGTTTGGAAATGAAAAAAAGTTATGTAAGAACTAAAATAATTTGATTTACTGCGAATACTTGGTATCTCATGGATTTATACTTGGTCAACGACCTTGGGCTCTATCAATGGTTTATAATCACAATTATCTTTAACGCAGCAAGTATGATCCGGAGCAGTCTTGTACCCCTCCCAGACGAAGTAGACATAGAAAAGAAACGTGTTGCCAGCGAGGACGAGGCCGAAGAAGCATAGCGATTCGACGAAGGACATGAACGTGGAGAACTCGCAGGCGAAGCCGAACATGATGGAACTAAGCAAGAGCCATATAATGATTTTGACGTTGCGCCTATTACGGGAAGAAGATTTGGGTAGGGCGTGGTACAGGCGGAAGCAATAATCCAGGAAAAAGGAGCCAAAGTAAACAAAAGCTACGAACACTATCATGGGTGTGTCGTGGTTAGCGTGCGCACGGTAGATCGTGACCACGCTGCTTATTGTCATGTTGATGAATCCGAACAAGGGTAACACGCTGCGAACCTTCTTTTGCGTCTGAGTTTGTGCATGATCGTAATTGGTAATTGGTAGAAGTTGAAGGGATGTAGTCATAATACTGGTTGTTGTTTTTGAGTTTGTGAAATTGGTGAGTACGTGAGATTAATTGGGTTGGGGGGAACGTGGTCGATTCACTTAAATCTAACTGAATGAAATATTTCTTGGAAACTGCTGATGGGAGGAAGATGTTCATTTCATTCTCGGAAGCATCGAATACTTTTCCACAAACAAGTCTCCATATGAATGGGTTGACGCTGTCACTGTTGTCTAGGAAATTTCTTCGAAGTTTCCTTCTCTGGGCCCACATGATTAAAATACTTTATAAAGAACTTATTCTAAGAAAACGTTAAAGCTTTTGTGTATGAGAAGTCACGCGAATCAGGCTGGGCTGGTTGTTGGAGAGATTTTTAATTCTTTGCTGGCCAAAAAGTAATCATTCACCTAATTAAACTATTCATATAAATCAAATCATTTCACACATTCATATTTAAAATATTTAAATTTAATAATAGTAGGCGCGAGACGGGAAACTCTTTCCCCTATCTTTAATTGCTATAAATAAATAAATAAATTATTGTTAGTTTAATAAAAAATGTATCCTCTTCCGCGTTTCACTTTTTTTTAAACCTATCAAGTGTTGAAACATCATTTAACTGGATGCATGTATTTTTTTTTACCCAACTTACAAAATAGGTTTCTAGTCATGGTTCTATGTGTTGTTCTGCTTCCGCGCCATATTAGTGGACGAAGTAGAAATAAAAGAAAAGGGAACCGCTCTATGTGGCAAATTGGCTTATCCAAAATATCGATTTGCGATGAGAAAGAGAACGAGGTCTAATTTAGGTTTTGTTTGATTTTCAAATGCACTGAGTCTGTTGTTTTTGGAGTTTCAACAGAATTCATGTAGCTGTGGAATGACTCGAGGGAACAACAGTGGCATACCGGAACCTCTCACTCTTTTCCGTTGACGCTTTCCAACATGTTATTCCACTTTCCAATTAATTCTTTCGGTTAATTCGATCTTTCTACTGGTTTTTCCCCCTTTTCTATTCTCAACCCTTGATTGTATGATATTGTAAACAAAATTATGCTTCTCTGTGGATCACAAGAACCGTAGCTTCAGTAACTTAAATCTCTTGGATATCTACGGTTGTGTTTCCATCGTTTTTTATTTATTTTGAAAACACTATGTTCAGATTTGGAGAAAGGTTATTAAAAGGAAGAAACAGTGTTTCTCTTTTCCCGTTTTTATTTTGTATATGCTTTTGAAGGCCTAACAGTTTTATGTGCTACAGAGGAGTTCTTTCTCAGTTACCATAGTTCGTGTATGCACACACATGGGTGTGCATTGGGCATGTAATAAATTTAGTTTGTTGCTTTCGTATTCATACAACAGAGAGATCACTGCTGAAGGGGACGAATAACCAAGCTTGATCAGATTTTGCTCAACATTGCCATTGTAAGTCAACATTCAATTATTTTCCGTTTACTTGAAGTTTATGGAGTATTAATAAACCATTTGATTTGGCAACTTTAGAAAGTGTCTTAAATTGTTCTACTTTGGTTGCCAATATTAACTCTCTAATGTTGCTCTAGGCACATAATTCCTATATTTTAACGAGGATTACGAGGCAAATAGCTTTTTACTTCCAACAGTTTGTTTTTATGATATTCAGTGTTGTAGTGTGTTGGGTATCCAAATACAAAAAAATAACAATAAAAATGGAGAGGCAACACAATAATGATAGATTGTTACATCTATTTGCCCATCAGTTTGTTCGTGATAAGTTATACTAAATCTCAGCTTAGTCGTAGCCATGTTGAATAATTCTTTCCAAAAGTTGCTCATAAAAACATAGTCTCTATCTAAAATTATGGATCTAGGAAATCCATGGAGGCATACCACCTCAAAAATGAATACTTCAGGTGCATCCTTAGCCGAGTAGGGGTGACATAGTGAAATGAAGTGAGCTGATCCACTATTACCATTGTCGTGTCCTTCCTTCATATATGGGTAATCCTCACAGGAAATCATTGAGACTTTCTCCCAAACTTGGACAAGAATAGGAAGGGGTTGCAAGAGACTCATTGGTTTCAAGGCCTGGTATTTGTTTTGTTGACACACCTCACATGCTTGTGCAAAATTTTATATGTCCCTCCTTGTATGTTTCCAATAAAACACAGTAGCTACCCTTTTATAAGTTCTCATAATTCCTAAATGTCCTCCCTAGGGAGATGAGTGGAACTCTGTCAGTATAGTAAGAATTCTTGCAGATTGGGCAGAAAGGACTAACTTGCTCTTATACCATAAACACTCGTTAGCAAATGAGAAAAAAGGGTGTGATTGGAAATTCACCTTCAACTCTTATATCACCATTCTCAAATAAGGATCCCCAATCATTTCTTTTGTGATCATGCTCAAGTCCTCATTGGATATTGCTTGAATTGCCATTACACGAGAGAGAACATCCACTATGCGATTTTCTTTTCCACGTTTATAGTGTATCTCAAAATCATAACCCAACAATTTGGAAACCCATTTCTGTTGGTCCCCATCCAAAACATGCTACTCAAACACAATTGCCATGAGCTCCCTTTCATACACTGATTTTTGCCTTGCTCTTTTCGATAAAGCTTGGCTTATAAAAGCTAAGGGCCTACCTAGTTGCATTAACACAGCTCCTATTCCCACTCCCGAAGCATCTATCTCAACTTCAAAAGGCAATTGAAAATTTGGCATGCTTAGGGAGGGCAGTTGAGTCATCACTTCCTTCAGTTCTTGGAAAGCTTTCATTGCCTCCTCTCCCCACTAAAAACTATTTTTTTTAACAATAGAGTAAGAGGTCTAGCTAATATGCCATAATTTTTTACAAACCTCTTGTAATATCTAGTTAATCCCAAGAATCCCTTCAGCCCTTTTACATCTTTAGGGATTGGCTAGTCTATCATAGTCTTCACCTTATTATGGTAAGCTTTAATGCCTTATGCAAAAATTATATGCCCCAGGTACTCTAATTTCTTCATTCCAAAACTGCATTTCTTAAAATTAACCTTCAATGAATTTCTCCTTAACACTTCTAATACCATGCGCAATTGCTCCAAATGATCTTGCAAGTTGGTACTATAAACGAGGATATCATCAAAGAATACCAAAACAATTTTTCTTAGATAAGGCCTAAAGATGTCATTCATAAGTGTCTGAAACGTTGAGGGAGTGTTGGTTAGCCCAAAAGGCATGATCAGATACTCATAATGCTCTTCATGAGTCCGAAATGTTGTCTTGTGAATATCACTATCCTTCATCCTTATCTGGTGATAGTCAGATTTCAAATCCAGCTTAGAGAATATGATTGTCTCCCATAATTCATCGAACAATTCATCAATTATTGGGATTGAAAATTTATTGGGGGCAATAATATTGTTAAAAACCCTATAATTAGTACAAAATCTCCAACTCTCATCTTTCTTTTTTACCAAAATTAATAGGATGGAGGGGGAACTTACACTCAGCCTTATAAGTCCTGCCATCATCATATTGTGCACAAACTTTTCAATGGCATCTTTTTGATTATGTGGATAGCGATAGGATCTTGTATTAGGGATTTGAGACCCCTCCTTGATGACTATAGCATGATCACAGCTTCTAGGTGGAGACAATTGTACCACTTCTTGAAATAGTTCAGAATATTCTTCCAACAACATTCTCGCTCCTTCATCTTGATCATCACTAGGCATTCCCGTAGAGTACAAAGTCATCATTCTCAATTCTACGTAATACACTTCACCCCCTGTCTTCCATTCCTTCATCACGGCTTTAATTGATGTCACAGTGCGAGACTAGGTTGGGTCACCTCTTAACTCTACCTCTTCCCCTTTCACTGTCATCTTCATCACATGTTCTTTAAAATTTTCTTTATTATCCCCTAATTCCTCCAACCATGCATAGCCTAATACCACATCCACCCTCCTTGATCAAATAAATAAAGATCTTGCTTCACATCCAAGGTTGGTAATTTTAATTCCACATCTTTATAGACCCCCTTATTCCCAATTCGATGTTCATCCCCCACTTCTATTGCACATTCTCTAGTTTTCTAAGGCTGTATTCCCAATACTTCCACAAGATCACAAGAGAGAAATTGTGAGAAGCTCTCGAGTCCACTAATACAATGACCTTTTTGTCAAAAATCGTCCCCCACAGTTTCAACGATTTCCTGGAAGTGACGCCAGCCACACTAGTCATATGTAACATCATAGTGTCCTTCTTTGGGTTTTCCTCTACTTCACTACCCCACATTTCATTCTCTATGACTTCCTCCCCTTCCCTCAATATTAGAACATGCAAATGTTTGTTCCTACACATATGGCTTAGTGCAAAGGGCTCATTACACCTAAAACATACCCTCCTCCTTCGTTTATCTTCATACTCCTCCTCCATAAGTTTTTTTTTAAAATGAAGAATTTTGGTGAGTGTTAACCCTACCCATTCCTTCTGTGCAATTAACTCCACTACTTGGTCCTGCTGGCCCATCCATATGACCCACTATATTTCCACCCAGCCTAGCTCCCCTTTTGTTGCTCACGACCTATTTAGTTTCTTTCCCTATTCTCATTCACCCCAATCCACCTATTATTTAACACGGGTCTATTTCTGATTGGCCTCGCCCTCCCATTCAACTCATCCTTCCCTTTTGTCAACAACACATTCCACTCTTCTACTCTTTACACAAGCTTCATCATCAACCTGAGATTCCTCGTGCTGTGTAAACGTACCTCTGCTCCACTTCCTCCTTTAAGCCATTCATGAATGCTCCTGTCAACACTTCTTCCTCAACATGTCTCAATAGAGTTGAGATAAGTTCAAACATCTCCCTATATGGAATGGGTTTAGAGCAAGCCCATCAAAACCTCATATGGGTCCTCTGATGAAGCACTTTGGAATCACCCCAACAACACTCTCTTGAATGCTGACCATGTGATTTTGTCTATTCTAGCTTCTCACCACTGCAACCAGTTTAGAGCCTTACCTTCTCAACATATGGACGTTGCCAGCACCTTCTCTTCTTCATAAATATGGTTAATGTCAAAGTATCTCTCTACTCTATAAAGCTATTTGTATGGGTCCTTATCCTAGTATGGGACCTCCAACCTCTTCTCTCAACGAACTTCCCTTTGTTTCCCTCTTCTTGATTACTGCCCTCGTTCTCCCATCATTTTCTCCTCCCTGTTGATGAGATTGTTCCATCATCGACTTGATTTATTGAGTAAAGGACTCAATCAACTCATGCCCCATTTCTTCTATTCTCCTCTCCAATGATTCCAGTTTATCTTTCATTTAAGTAGATACCATAAGCTCCCTAGAGGAGCTCTGATGCCAAATTGTTGGGTATCCAAATACCAAAAAAAAAAAAACAAAGAGGCAACACAATAATGATAGAAATCGAAACTCTCTATTCACTCCTCTTTATAATAGACTCAAAATAGGAAATGAAAGCTATTGCTCCTTACATAGCCAAAACAACAAAGAAGGAATTAAACAGTAAAAAAGAATTTCCCCTACTCTTGAGAAGGACCACCCCCCCCACTTAGAATAGCCTCTACCTTAACTTTTTCTCTCCGCCCACACCCTCTGCTCCTCCCCCCAAAAATACTCCCCTTTCTCTCTCCTCCTAATTCCCCCAAATCTCCTCCCTCCTCTCCTCATGTGCCACCTGTCCCTTCTATTATACTCTCTCTCTTCTTTTCCTCCTCCACTATCTCTTTTACCACCTGTCCTCTTTTCTCATCATTGACTAGAAGATTCTTTGCCACATGTCCTCCTTTTCCTCCATCGACTAGAAGATCAATGTAACCTCCCAGCCCACTATTATTTTTCACCTCACTCACTTCACTCCTTCTCTTTCTTCTTTTATAAACTACAAATTATGCTTATTGATCATCCTATCATAGTGTAATTATAATATATTATAAAAATTAATTAGGGTTAACTAAACATATTTTAACTATTTATGGACAGTCACGTGGTTAAAATTAATTCTTTTCAACTTACATGCTTCAACTAGATACATTATATATATACACATAAGTATTATTACTACATATTACATTCATTACATTGGCTAGTTGAAATTATCTATATATATTTCAAATGATCTTTATGAGTTTACTACGCACACATGTGTTCATTATGTGTTTCATTCATGCATATTGGAAGGTGAAAAATGCTCTTTTTTTTAAGTCAAAGACCAGGAGGAGAGCTAGATGAATGGATAATGTTGAAACAAATCATTTAGTAAATATTAGATGTTATTTGTTGTTATTTGTTTTAGATCGAGTCCGAGTAGTAGTTTCCTATTCTTTAGGAGTAGTTGTTATTTGATTTTATTGGCAGTGACAGTATTTGCATGTTGCACTCCTATTTTGGCATTATATTTTGTCATGTATTAGCATACTACTTATTGGTGTTAATAATGGTATCCGAGTTGGTTAACAAAAGAGGAGTGTGAGCCTTTTATTTTGCAGCAACAAAAAACTAGCACTCTAACTGAGCGCTTTGTTCAATCAGCAATCCCTCGCTTTGATGGTCACTATGATCATTAGAGCATGCTCATGGAAAATTTTCTTACATCAAAAGAATTTTGGTTGGTTGTCTTTGAAGGGATAAACGAACCAAAAGCAGATATAATATTGACATGCACAAAAAATCAAAACTTGAAGCATTGCAGCTAAAGGATATCAAGGCAAAGAATTATCTCTTCCAAGCAATTGACCATCAAATCTTGAAAACTATCATTTCCAAGGACAATTCAAAGCAAATTTGGGAATTTGAAAATGAAGTTCCAAGATTCAGCCAGAGCAAAGAGGCAACAACTTCAATCACTTGACCAAGTTACTTTTAATGAGGTATGGAGAATTAGTTTTTGATTTTTTCTCAAGGATAGTAGCAATTGTCAACAAGATGCGTGTTCATGGTGAAAAGATGAAGAATGTAACTGTAGTCGACAAATTCTTTGTTCAATGATATCAAAATTCAATTATGTGGTATGCTCTATTGAAAAGTCGAAGAATGTTGATCTTCTCTCAATTGATGAGAAGCAAGGTTCTCTATTGGTGCATGGGTAGAAAACGAATCAATAGTAAGATAACAAGGAGCAAGCATAACAAGCATCATCTAATAATCAACATTCTTCTTCAAAGAAAAGAGATTGTGGTAAAGGTAGAGGTAATACTGAAGGAAGATACTCACAAAATCAACAATCTCAAAATGATTAAACAACCACATTCTGAGAAAGAGGAAGGGGAAAATAACAATAGAGGAAAAGGACATGGACACCACCAATCAAATGTTTCCTCTATATTTAAATCTTGTTTCACATGCCTTTTAACACGACTTAAAGGTGATGCTTTGTTGCGACACTTTCATTATGGTCATCTAAATTTTGATGACTTGAGGACACTTCAACAAAAAGAAATGGTGGCTAGTCTTCCAAAGCTCTCAATTCCATTAGAGATATGTGAGGAATGTGTTATTGGAAAACAACATAGAGAATCATTCCCAAAAGGAAAAACACAAAGCATGAAAGCTATTTGACATTGTGCACTCAGACCTCTGTGGGCTAATCAATCCCACTTCAAATGGTGGTAAACGATATACCATCACTTTCATTGATGATTTGAATCGAAAAACTTAGGCTTATTTTTTATAGGAAAAATCAAAAGCATTAATTGTTTTCAAAAGTTTCAAAGCAATGGTTGAGAAAGAAGTTGGATGTGCAATTCAAGTTTTGTGTACGGATCGTTGAGGAGAATATACGTCACATGAGTTTTTTGAATTACGCATGACATTAAAGTCAACTAACAACAACCTTTATGCCACCATAAAATGGCTGTGCAAGAGAAAGAATCGCACAATCCTAAATATGGTGAGAAGTCTATTAGTAATGAACTCTCTATCAAAGAGTTTTTTGCCTAAAGCTATTAACTGGAGTCTTCACATTTTGAATAGAAGATCAACTTTGGCAATCCAAAATATGACACTCGAAGAGGCATGGAGTGATTGCCAGTTAGCAATTAATCATTTCAGAATTTTCGAATGCTTAGCCTATGCATGTCGTGGATGAAATGAAAAGAGAAAGAAGTTAGACAACAAATGTGAGAAATGTATCTTTCTTGGAGTGAGTGATCATTGTAAAGCTTACAAGTTGTATAATCCCCACTCTAAGAAGATTGTCATAAGTCGTGATGTAATATCTGATGAAGACAAATTTTGGAATTGGAGTGAAGATGATACTCAACAAAATATACCTATTGATCTTAAAGATGGTGAACAACCATATTACAAAATTATCCGCCCCCACAATTGAGAGGCACTCACAAAGGAATAGAAAGAGACCTGTGTGGATGATTATGAAGTAACAAAATTTGATCAAAGTGAAGATATACACACAAATCTTGTTTTGTTTTTAGATTATGATCCTTTAACCTTTGACGAAGCTATTTAGCACCCAAAATGGAGAAAGACAATGGATGAGATGGCATCTATAGAAAGGAACAATAATTGGGAATTGACTAAACTTCCAAAAGGGCATAAAACCATTGGTGTGAAATGGATTTATAAGACAAAGCTAAAACAGAATGGTGAAGTGGGTAAGTTAAAGGCATTCTTAGTAGCAAAATGTTATAAGCAAGAATTTGGTGTCTTTGCTCTAGTTACACGACTTGACACAATTAGACTAACAATCGCATTAGCAGCACAAAACCTCATGGTTTATTTTTCAATTAGATGTCAAATCTGCCTTCTTACATGGAGCCTTGGAGGAGCAAGTATTTGTTGATCACCCACTTGCATATGTTAAAGTTGAACAAGAAGGAAAAGTATATAAATTGAAAAAGGCTATATATGGACTAAAACAAGTACCAAGGGGTTGGTATAGTTGCATTGAAGCCTATTCTTGAAGACAAGATTTTCAAAGATGTCCTTGGGAGCATACATTTTTTTTATGCGGTTTGAAGTTAATAAAAAAAGTTCTCATAGTTTGCTTGTATGTGCATTATTTGATTTACACAGGTAATGATGATATGATGATTGGGAAATTTAAGAAATCCATGATGTACGATCTTGTTTAATGCATTATTTCCTTGGCATAGAAGTTGTTTAGTTCATGGTGTTTTTATCTCCCAAGAGGTATGCTAAAGAAACTTTGAAAAGATTTCAAATGAAATTTCACAAGACCAGATATCATGTTTATTGTAAGTCTCGTAAGTAGATTCATTGAACATCCAAAAGAGATGCATCTCATGGCTTCCAAACAAATTTTACGATATTTGTAGGGAACAACAAAATATGGAATATTCTACATGAAAGGAGAAAAATCATATTTGCTTGGATTCACGGATAGTGACTATGTAAGAGACTAAGGAAAAGCATATCTATGTCTTTATGTTGGGGTTAGGAGTTATTTCATGGCCATCAAGGAAGCAATCTATTGTTATGCTTTGAACTACTTTAGCGAAATTTGTAGTAGCAACAGCACATGCTTGCCAAGCAATCCAGTGTAACAAGTAATGCTACTTTATATATTATAAAAATTAATTATGATTAAGTAAACATATTTTAACTATTTATGTATAGTTATATGGTTAAAATTAATTCTTTTTGACTCGCATGCTTCTACTAGAGACATTCTATATGTATATGTTAGATAGCTATTAGTTGTCAATCTATTAGTAATTAGAGTTAGTTTGTGAATTAGTTAGTTGTTGAAATAATTAAAGAAATACAAATAAGACCATTGGGAGCCCGCAAACCCTCAAAAGTGAAAAGAGATAATTAGATAAATAAGACATGTTATCTATAAACAAGAGAGAAGTGGAAAGAAAGGATAATTTTGTCATTTGAGAGAATTAGAACCTTTGGACATTGGGAGGTGCGCACACTCAAAGTTTTGTAGTATTCTTTTCTATAAAATGGATATTTCTTCCCTATTCTTTCATTCATTCATGCATATTGAAAGATGAAGAAATGCTCTTTCTTTTAAATTCAAATAACAAGAGCATAACTAAGAAGTATGAATAATGTGATGGTGACGATCTTTCTCAATGCATATTTCTTTCTCAAAAAATCTTTTATTTTATTGCATATTTCTATTGACAGTTGGATTTCCTTTTTACAATTTTGTATTAGTTTTACTCACTCCAATATTAATATTGTTCTTTCAAATTGATTCAATTTAACTATTAGTATAATCATAATAGTATGGAAGAAACACACATTATTATGCTTCAATTTATACCTTCATGAATGGAAGGTCTCTGTTCAATATTCTCAGTGTTCACTTTGTTCACTTTGTTTCAACAAGTAATGCATTACTTAGTTCATACGACAACTCTTATCCCCACAGAAAAAAAAAGTCATACCACAGCACGATTACTTTGCTAAGAAATTACTTGCAATAAACAAGATTGGACATTCTGGATTTTGAAAACCTAGCAATATCTTTTGTTGATCTTTTTCTCTTTTAAGTTTAGGAAAGCTCAGTGAATCTATTATTAGGAATATACAGTAACTATGTAAGCATTGTATTTTTTTTTTCTGGGATTAATTTCAACATTTTTATTTGGTTTCTTGTAACCCGTTATTAATCTTAAAACCTCACAAGAACTTTTCTTTTATCAGTTTTTTTCTTCAACATTACTATTTAAGCAACATTGTATTTCATGGTATTTTTTTGTGTGTTTTTTTTATCATTCCTATATATTTATTGTAATTTTATTTAACATACTAATATTAATTTGATTAAAAAATAAATATTTCAGTAAAAGAAATATTATTAGAGGGAATTATCGATATGCCAAGATATTGAACAACAAAATTACCCTAATTTATAAGAAAAAATATTCTTTTACAAAGTTATTAAACTTAATCTAGTTAATTTAGCATATGAGATTGTAATAATCAATTAAATTAATTCTTAAAATTAATAAAATAATTGATAAAATTATATTATCATTTCTTTTAGTTTTTGAAATTGTAATAAATAGTTGAATTAATTTCTAAAATTGTAATATATAGTTAAATTGATCATTGAAATAAACAAAATAAGAATAAGAAAATAGTACTTCAAGGTATAATTATCGATCATTTTAGTCATTAAAATTAAAATTGTAATAGTTGTAGGTTAAATAGAATTAAAATTTTGAAAAAATAAATGATAGAAGTATTAGAATTTTAACCCATCCTTTATATTTTTAGTTCTGTACTTTGTAAAACACTTTCACATCTCCATTCTTCTATACATTTAGTCATTTATTTATTTATAAATTTATTATTTTTCAAACTTACTTCAATTCCTACACATTTATGTTTGAAGTACTTTGCATTTAATTTGCATTATTTATCATTCCAGGTCTTTTAATTTTGAATTGTCTTTAATTTTATTGCACATTTATTGCCTTTTTCTTTTAATTTATGCATTTACTTTTAAATTTGAACATTGATTATATTTCTTTAATTAAGCTTCTTTCAAAACTTTACTTTAATTTTTCACAACTTACAATTGTAACATTGAATATGTTATATCAAAAATCGATTTACCTTCAGATAAAATTGAAATCGATACTTTGTGCACAAAATTTTCATACTTGTTCAAAGTCATAATCGAATTTGATTATAACAAACAAATTGAATTCCTATACTTATTTACATATCAGGATCTTTATAATTGAGATTTTTTATTCATATCATATAAGATAAAATGATAAAAATAAAGTGATGTAATTGAAAGATAATTGTTAATAAAAAGTTTATGTATAAATAGTATTACTCTTTAAAAAAAATTGTAATAATAACTATCTTTTGAAATAAGAAGTGCTTTACAGTTTAAATAATGATATCTTAATTAATAACAGACAAAAAAAAAAGAGTAAAATCAAATAATATAAGTTAATCCGTAAAGAGGTATTAAGCTAATGAAGGTGAATTTAAGGTAATAGATTTTAATTTTTTAAAATTAAAAAATTCTTATGTTAATGAGAGAATTTTAAAATCTATTTTCTTTTTTATATAATTATTTTACTTTTTTTTAATATTTTTAAAGTTTAATAATTATGCATGAACAATATAAAATAATTTTACATTATTATCTAATTATATATATATATATATATATATATATAATATTTAAAATACATATTATAAAAGTTAATATAATTATCGTGTATAATATATTATAATTGAATAACAATGCAAAAATTTGTTTTACACTATTAGTGCCAATCTATTTTTTCATCTCATGTTTTTATTCATCTCAAATATTATTACATAAATTTAATTAATTTTTATTTAATTTTAAATTTTAAATTTTAACTTATCATATCAAATCAATAGACGTAGAAATAATGTCTTGATGTAAATAATTTAATTTAGAATTTCTTCTTTAATTTTAATAGTCTTATCTTTTTTATTTTTCCTAATTAATAAAATAAAATTTTCATTATTGTTAATAAAATATCATGTATTATATTTTTTTCTTAAGTATAAATTTTTATTTTATTAATAACAATGATATTTTATTTTTTAAAAATTTATTAATATTCATATAATATATGAGAAACCTGATAATTAATATTTAAATTCATTGTAAATCCTTGATGCATATACATATAATATTAAGCGCATATAAATTAACTCTGATTAAATCTTTATTCAACTTTAAAACAAGTTATAAAACTTTATTTTTAACAAAATTAAAGCCTAATCTCTTATACTTTCTTCGGTGATATATATATATATATATATATATATATATATATATATATATTTTGTTATAACTGTTGATTTTAAATATAGTAAATTTTAACTAATTGTATCTCATTTAATAAAATTATGTTAAAAATACTTTATTAATTAGAAATTTTGTTTTCAATGATTTTTTTTTATTTTTTATATCAATTTTTAAGGAAGAATAATTAAAAATATTAAATAATATTTAACTAATTTTTTAATTAACATAAATTAATTTTTTATTTATGTTAAATACCAAAAATTTGCATATTACTTAAGAAGAATTTTAGAAGAAAAAAAAATTGTACACTCTACATGTAGTGAATACCAAAAAGAACTCCACTAATAAACCAAGCATAATTATATAACACTTTTTATTTATGTGAAAAATAAAGTTGCAAATGTGGACAAGAATAATCTCATAAAGTTATAAAAGTAAATTGGTTTGAGGAATGACATGAGAATTGGGCCACAAAGTGACAGAACCCAACCTTTTTAAAGGCATGAAGGGCACCCTGACAATGACAATGACTGATTCCATTGTCTCTTCCTTCGTGAATTAGCTCACAAAACTTTCTAAAAAGCTAGCTTGACAATGAGTGCGAATAATCAATATATATCAAGAAAACAATAATAAATGTAGATAACGTGTCGAAACATGAACGAATTTTAGTGCTAGTGCTCCCTAAGTCCTAATTTACATTGACCATAAAAAATTGTAGAAAAAACAAATGTGGTGCACCAAGAGAAGCTGCCAAACTATACATATTCATCGTTGATGATATCATAATATATTCTATATGGTCATCATCTTAATTTTAATTTAATGATTGGTTTCTTTGTATAAGAAATGTCTAGGTGAGTTAAGGATCAAATGGTGCGTGAGTGCATCATAAGATTTTAATCGTTAGATATATTCACAATAAAAATATTATTTATATAGTAAATTATACAATAAAAAGAAAAAAAAATGTATGATATATTTAATAATGAAGTGAAGAGAGATTAAGAAAAAAATAATTTATATAAACTATTATATGTATAGCTATTTATAAACGAAAAATAATATTTATACAATAAAAAATTAAAAGAGATATAAAAAAAATGTATGATGTGATAAAAAAGTTATCATAGAAAATAATATTCTACAAATTATAGTAAGAATTATTATATATATATTTTATAAACATGATCTAGCTAAGATTTTAGTTTTAGGGTGACATGACAAAAGAACTTATTACATGAAAAAAATACTATTAGATGTATAACTAATACAATACTTATAAATTAGTCCAATATATTGATAATTAATAATGCAAAACACATAATAAGATTAAACAACAACATACTTTTTTACTTTTGAAAGTCGTGCTTGTTATATTGTCTCGTGAAGTAAAAGTCATCAATAATCATATTTGTGCTAACTTTTTTCTATAATTTCCTTCTCGACATCAATTACAAGGATGTATGCAATATCACTTATTCAACTTAGACAAATATATTTTAAAGAAAAATTATAAATTATAATATAATTTTATAATGATAATGAATGAAAATCAAAATTTTTAATATTTTGTTTGGATAACGAGAGAAATGGGTGAAAAGAAGGAGGAGAAAAAAGAAAATGACTTAAAAAAATGGATAAATTTTTAAAATGTTTAGATTAAGATAAGTAAAGAAAAAAGAATGTAAACACATATTTGTTCTTATTTCAATATTTTTAATGAGTATCACTAATTTAATTAAATTATTAAATTATTTTAATTAATTTATTGAATTAATAAAAAAAAAGGATCACGTGTGTCTATGATACTATTGCATTCTCATGGATATAATTGAGAAAGATACAATTCGCAATCTCTTGAAACATTTTTTGCATCATGGAAAAGAAAAGATTTTCATGGAAGACACACGTATTTTTATTTTCTCATCATTATTTTTTCACTTACCAAGCAGAGTTGATGGAACGTCTCTTCGCATACTTTCTTGTTGACACTTTTGCTCAAACAAACATTATAAATATATTTTGAGATCCATATTAATGCATGATTTATCATATAACTTATGTTTGGGATGATAATGGAGCGGCATAGAAACACGTAGTTGGAGATCACAAAACAGATTGAAATGGGTTGAAAGATTTATCCCATACAATGAACAAATATATACTTAGAAGAATACTAAAAATTTTAAAAAATAAATTAATGTCAATCATATTAAATCAATAAAATTATAAATCAATATAACATAAATAAAATTATAAATAGAAGTAAATATTTATTTAAATAAAAAATATGATAAGTTAACTTAACACATTAATCATCCTTTAAGTTTGTATGTTAGACAGAACAGATTTAGTATAGATTGATGTGCTAATCCACGTAACATAAATAAAATTATAAATAGAAGTAAATATTTATTTAAATAAAAAATATGATAAGTTAACTTAACTCGTTGATCATCCTTTAAGTTTGTATGTTAGACAGAACGGATTTAATATAGATTGATGTGCTAATCCACGTAACATACTTTATATATTTTTTTTTGTTTAAACAGATTTTGTTGAGTTTAACCTATATTGTCATGTAGTAGCCTTATGTCATTTGTTTTATTAAAAAAAATCTGTCTTGTGTTGTTGAGTATCCATTAAATATCCATGAATTTAATCAATATCTTTATAAATATGCATGAATATTTATGGACAACTTGTTAAAAAAAATTAACTAATTATATTATTCAATTATTCATTCAAAATATATCAATTAATCAACCTAAGTAATGAAGTACAAAAAAAATTACACTAATAAACCATATATTCAAAATACTATATTTGTCCTACTCCATTAACAAATGTGTGTAGAGGGTTTAAATCAATGGTGAGTATCTATAATTATCTCAATTAATGTTTTTTTTTTACAATAAGCGAAAATTAATAAATTAAAATATAAAAATAACATAAACTCATATATCAAATTTAAATGATAAAATTTTAATTAAATTGTAATTTTAAAATTTTAATGTTAAAAATAAATTAGTAAATTGAAAATAAAAATAATATTAAAAAATAAAATTTCTATCATGGTATATTAAAAATAAATTATAAAATTAACCTATATATAATTATCTTATTTATATAAAATAATAAATATATTAATTATATTAATAAATAAATATATTAATTAATTAAATTAAACATATAAAAATAATTTAATTATCTTAATTTAAAATATTTTTATCTTAATTAATTTAATTAATATTATTAATTTTAATAATTAAGTCGATATTAAACTAATTAAAATCAGTAATTAGGATTAAAAATAATACTAAAAAATTATTAATATAAAAATGAAAAAGAATTACAAGACTAAAATTAAACACAATCATATTTAAAAAAACCTAAACTGTATTCGAACATTTAATTTATTACTAATTTCATCCGAGATATATATATATATATATATATATATATATATATATATTTAATATCCTACTTAATGCTATAAACAAAAATAAGTAATCACTGGTACTCAACCTCTTTTGTCGTGGTAACATCATAAACATCGTACCCAAATTTGACTGCTTTTGGTCTCTACTCTTTGTTGTGAAAAGGACTGTTCCTTACCACCACATGATATCCCTAAACTGAACAAGTCTAGACAACTAAAAATTACACTAATCATATACAACACAGGACGTTGCTATCATGTTAAACTTAATTGAGGTCTCGTTTGTAAATACAAGACTTCAAAAAATCACAACATGCTTTGAGGACTTATAAGCTAAACAAAATTTAGTATGTTGGTTAGTATTTTTAAATATGACAAAATTATAATTTTATCTTTATAATTTTTTTTTAAGTTTTAAAAATATCTATATTACCATTTTACTAATAACACAAGTAAACATAACACATCACGTCATTATTATATTGATATAAGCATAATTAAATTTAAATATTTCAAGTAAGATATTAAATTTAAGTTTTGTACATGGAAAAAGGTGTGGTTTGAGAGAGAACCCATTAAAAATAATCAACCATTTATTTATATAGAAATTTATCATTGACAAAAACATATTAATGCTTTAGTCCTATAATAACGTAATGACAAAAAAATAATTAAACCCTCAATTTAGTCATTTAAGTATTACCCTTTCTACTAAATAATCTTTAAATATATTAATATATTTTACTTATATTGAATGATTATTTTAAAAGATTTTTCAATATTTGAGAATTATATAATATGATTCTGAATATTTTAGAAACTATTTATATAATTTTATTATGTTAAAGACAATATCAAATTAATAGTTTATTAAAAAACACACCTCACATGTAATTCCACATGCTCATGACATAACTTTTCAATAGACATGTTATGTTTTTAAGTAAAAGATGATAAAAACCATTTAAAAGAAAAAAAAAACAAATTTATGATTATCAAAACCAACAAATTTTCTTAAAAAACTAAAATAAAAATTACCATATTTATAAGAGTTAAAAACTTAAACCAAAAATAATAATAACTCATTAAACCTTCTATTTCTCCTCCTCAACCTACTAACCAGCATATGGGTCACATCATGGATGTTGAATATTAAATCAAATTATTTTAAATTATTAAATTAATAAAAACATAATAAATTAATCAATTTAAAAATAAAAATATTCAGTTTTTGTTGTTAAAATTAAATAATATTAAATTGAACTGTCACCTTTATACACTTATATTGATTACGTAGCAATATTTTTAACTTTTGATACTTATAGTATATGATTATATGTATTTTGGTTATTTTAAATTGTGGACTAATAACCTTCACAACGACCAATTTTCTATCAACCATCTATAGTGTATTTCTTTTACAAGAGGTTTGTAAATATCATTTTAACTAATCATATTTCAATTGATTATTAGATTTTGTGTTATTTTATTTATAAAAATTTATATGAAAATAAAATTTTAAAATCTGTAAAAATTAATTTGATTTAATTCAAATTAAATTAATTAAACTTACATGTTATTTTTCTATTTAATTTACACGAGTTTTAATTTAGGTATAAAATTAAACTCATTTTTGAACACCAACGTAGTTTAGTTGAAATTGATTGAATAATTAAGTACACAAATATTATAATTTTTTAAATATCGTGTTTGATTTATATAAATTAAAAGAAAAATTCGCCTTCAAACACCTAGATAAAATAAATTGACAGTGGTTTAGGAAAAATTATTAAATAATTATAATTTATATATAATATATAATTAAATAATATTATTTTTACAAATTAAAAATTTTAAATAATCTTAATCAACTTAATAATTTTTGGGATGCTTCCGTCTCAGGCTTTGTACAATGATTTTCCACGAGGAAATAAGAACATTATCTGTGGAATAATTCAGAGCGCAAAGTGAAAGTCATATGTCGTAGGTTCCAATTTACCAAGTGGCAGTGCTGTTTTCAAAAAGAAAAAGAAATGTCCGTCATTTTCTCTCTCTTGCCCGCCCTGCCCAGTCCCCACTTTTCGCATTTTCAAGCCTGCCCGACCTGCCCGCTGTGGAAAAACTTTCCCTCCCTCACAAGCACTCTCTCCCGCTTTCCTCTTCAACACATCTCTCTCTCAACACCCCACTTTGCTTTGGAGTTTGTTTGGACTCAGTTCATAACTGGGTTTGTTTGTGTTGTGTTGTGTTGTGTTGGTCTCACTCATTCACCACTGTACATGGTGTTGATCCTTCTTAACATTCAACACCATCATTTTCTTCTTTTTTCTCCAGTTTCAAATTGTTCAATTAGTCAATCTCTGCTTTTATATCTAACATTCTCTTTCTTTAATATTTAATACCATAATTATTATATCTCAAGAAATTAGTATCTGACTTTCTGCTGAAATGCTGAGATCAAAGAAGAAATGTTCAATTTTTGCAAGTGGGGTGGCTTGAAGACTTGAAGTTGAAGTGGCTTTGTATCTAAAGTCTAAGACTTTGGGGTATGGAAACTTGCTTTTTTAAGAGGTTTTGGAAGATGGGGTTTGGGAGTAATGCAGTTCAGGCTGGGAGTTTGGATGTGGACAAGTCAAAGGGAAGGAAGAAGGAAGGTAGTGGTGGAAAGGAGAGAAAATGGTGGTTTAGATTTAGTTTCTTTGGAAGTTGCATACCTTCAAGATCAAAAGTTGATAGCACCATAAGTGGCACTAGTGCCCATAATGGTAACTTTCTTTCCTTATCAAAGTTATTTAGTTTCATAAAAATATATTCTATTTGTCATTTGACATCAATTTTGGGTGGCCAAACATGGTTGTTTGTCTTTACTATTTTGGTTATACGATCTAACCAAACCTTTTTGTGTTTGAGACTGTAAATTTGTTTTAAGAAACTACATGAATTCTGAGTTTCTTGGAACTAAAGTGATGTGAATTATTATTGTGCATTTGTGTTGAGGAAGTTGGAGATCTAACTAATTCATTTGCAAATAATTAAAGGTTTTCAAAGTCAAAGCCACGTTCTTTTCTGCATTACCTTTGGACCACGGCATGTTCTTTTGTAAACATTGTCTGCACTTGTTCTTATCCAAAGAGCCTAGAAAAGTATTTTGTAAACGTTGTCTAAGCGCTCTTACAAGAGTTTAATAGAAATGCACCATCACTGTACAAGTTTATTACACTGTCAAATTATTTACCATTAGAAATTATCTTGTGGTAGTTATTATAAAAATCACCAAACTTACCGTAGATGACAGTTTGTGTGATTGGATGATAGTATAAAAGTTCTTTATACTATTAAATTGTGAGAAATTATAGAAGTTGCTCAACTCATAATTTATTTTCTGAATTGGCACGGACAACTTTGTGATCCATTGATCATTTGCACGAGACTGTTTGATTGTATTTACTATTATTGTACAAGTATAATGAAATTGCAATGAAGTTGTATGAAGTCGAGAATGCTGTAATCAAATCATATAATAGTGTCTATTTATTCTTAGTTTTAGGTGAAAATGTCAAGTCGGTGATAATTGGATCAGAGGACAACAGATCTGCATCTGAAAAAATCACAAAGGAAACAGTTGCTCCTCCAGAGCCCTCTACAACAACTAGTGATGCAGAAAGTAACCCTTCCACTCCAAAATTGAGTGAGGAGTTGAAGGTTGCTTCTTGTTTGAGAAAATTCACATTCAATGGGCTTAAGGTGGCAACTAGGAATTTCAGACCAGAGAGTCTTCTTGGTGAGGGAGGGTTTGGTTGTGTCTTCAAGGGTTGGATTGAGGAGAACGGAACGGCACCTGTGAAGCCAGGGACCGGACTCACGGTTGCGGTCAAGACCCTCAACCACAATGGACATCAGGGTCACAAAGAATGGCTTGTATGAAACTTATATACCCTTATCAACTCTTTTCATTTTTATGTTATAGTTCTTATAGTGTTAACATTCTCAATTTGTCTTTACTTCTTCCCAGGCTGAATTAAATTATCTTGGTGATCTTGTCCACCCTAATCTTGTTAACTTGATTGGTTTCTGTATCGAAGATGACCAAAGATTATTGGTTTACGAGTTTATGCCCCGAGGCAGTTTGGAGAACCACCTCTTTAGAAGTACACTACTAACCTTTTTATTTCTTTGGCAAACCTTTTCTATTTCTAATGCATGTCTTCACTAGTGCTTGTTTATTTCTGTGTAACACCTCATAACTGCAGCAAATTTGGATGTCTTTACAATTGACACATATATCAAATAAAATTATTATCAGACATCAGTCTCAAGTTAAAATTTGGCTGAAAATGAGCTTGATTGTTGCTGATGCTTCTACCTATTCCAATATAAACATAAAATTAACCAAAAAGATAACATTCAATGTCCTTGGGTTAAATAGCTTAAAATTTCTTGAAAGTCCATGTAATAAGTAATAACAGGTATTCATCTAGTCTAGCAAGTAAGCTAATTTTAACTTATAGAAAAACTTGTTTAATTTTTTCTTCTTATTTTCTTTTCCTATAAGTGTTTATGTAAAAATTTACCTAAATAGACAAAAAAAAAACTATAGTTTTACCAAATAATCTATTGAATTCATAAAACTCTATTCTATGCACTACCAATAATCTTAATCCAGTAATTGATTTCCAACTAATTGTTGGAGTCCACCATTATTATTTAATTCACAGGCTTTCATGCTTACAGAAAACAAAGCTGAAGTAAAATGGTTCTCTTCCAATAATGAATCTGTTCATTCTGCTTGGCACTATGCTCTTAAAAAAATTTCATGGTCAGGATTAATTCTTTTTCTGATAACAACCATTTCTTTTTTTTTTATGTTGAAGGGCCCCTGCCTCTTCCTTGGTCTATCAGAATGAAAATTGCGCTTGGTGCTGCAAAAGGTCTTGCTTTTCTCCATGAAGAGGCTCAAAGGCCCATAATATATCGTGATTTCAAAACATCTAATATACTATTAGATGCGGTATGTAAGTAAACTAGTCAAGAGGGTTTTAGTTATTTCTTATTCATCCTCAAACCCAAAAACCAAAAATTAAAAGCAAAAATGTTTATAGGAATACAATGCCAAGCTTTCTGACTTTGGACTTGCCAAAGATGGTCCTGAGGGGGAAAAGACACATGTATCAACTAGAGTTATGGGAACATATGGTTATGCTGCTCCTGAGTATGTGATGACTGGTGAGTTTTTAGCCTTCTTCCTTTTCATTCAACAATTAATGTTTCTTGAACTTAATACTTTCACTATGTAACTAAGACTTAAGATTGCTAATGCTAATGGTATCTCGAATTTGCATGAGAATAGTATTAAACCTAAAACTCTTGATTTTTATATGTTATTGGGCTGTTATGATTCATGTGTTTAGAAAACCCTCATTTTGATCCTTCAAAGTTATATGCGTCACCACATTAGTCCTAAACAAAATTTGATCACCAAATTAGTTCTTCAAAGATTTTTTTCACTACTATAGTTTTCCAAAGATTTTGTCACCAATTTACTCTCTCAAATATTCGTTTTATCACTACTTTAGTCCAACGTGAGGAGTTATATGGTGATATTTTAGATCTTTGTGGCCCTAATTTGGTGACAAAATCTTTGGAAGACAACTATGGTGATCATACTAAATTTTTGAAGGACTAATGGTGAGTGTGTAATTTTGGAAAACTAAATTGAGAGTTTTCTCTTTATTTATTCAGATATCTGAAGCTGAACTAATAAATGCTATAAATGTTTGCCAATTGCTTAATATACCTTTTATTTTCTTTGACTGATTAGATTTACACTCCGAACCCAGTTGTAATACACTTTAGGCGCATCTCTGATTGTTTCATATGGTCGTGAGATTTCTAAGCTTTCATTTGTTACCCTACTGTATATCTGTAGTTTGTTTGAGATATTCGTTCAGATTTGGTGAAGTAGATAACCCAAATAAATAGTGCTATTCATGATGGCTCCTCGTCGTTGAACTTTTTAATATAAAAGGGCAAAACATTTCTCTTTCTCTTTCTTCCCTATTTCCTTCCACTTTTGATTCTTTACCCATGTACTCATTTCATGCGCACACATTATTCTCCAAGAAATAATTAAATTAAAAGTGTAAACTGTTAAATGATGATTAAAGCACTAAGTACTATACTATCTATAGGAATACTCATTGCTAAGATCAAACCTTGATACCGGATAAATTTTCTGAACTTGAAACCTTGTATTCTTATGTGAGAGATAAAGGATAGCTATTGTATCAATAGCAATCACAATCACCTAAGCAAGTAAAATTATAGAAGAAAATAAGAAGAAAAAATAAAATAAGTTTTTTTTAAGTTAAAATTAAGTTTATGTATAAGTTAATTTATAGAAGTTTTCTCATATTGATTTCTTTAAAAATTAATTTTTAATTTATGTATAAGCTAATTTTAACTTATGAAAAAACTTATATATATATATTTTTCTATAAGTGATTATGGAAAAATTTATTCACACATATTCTAAAATCCTATACAAATACTCTAACATAGCATGCTGTCAACCACATTTTAGTTCTCCTTCAAGTATGATCAGTTTTGACACTAATTTTTTTAACCTTTCACTAATGTTGCACGCTTGTCCAACCATGTGACCTGCTTTATCCTTTGTCTACTTTATAATTCATTTGCCAAGTATGATGAATGACTATGACTAAATTATTAGCATCATTATCTAACAAACTTTGATAAGAAAAGGGTCAATATGAACAATATATCAATTTTAAAAAAAATATGATGATGGCATTGACCATTGAGGTAATTGGATATACCTCAATTACTCTAAACAATCAATCAAACAGGGAAAAGGGGAAGGGTGAACAGGGGACTTTGAAAAAGTTTCATATTGTTAAATCAGTGGATCTTCATCTTAAAATCAGGAAGGAACCATGATAAAATAAAAAGCAAGAAAGCTACCTCAGGTTTTGCCTAATGATAACTAGAAATTGTTACCCTATGATTAATTTTAATATTAACCTGAGACTTGGAATTTTGGTTAGGACATTTGACATCAAAAAGTGATGTGTACAGCTTTGGAGTAGTGTTACTTGAAATGCTGACAGGCCGGAGATCCATTGATAAGAAAAGAGCAAATGGAGAACACAATCTGGTGGAGTGGGCTAGACCGGTGCTTGGAGACCGAAGGATGTTCTACCGGATAATTGATCCTCGCCTTGAAGGCCACTTCTCGGTTAAAGGAGCACAAAAAGCTGCACATCTTGCTGCTCAATGCCTTAGCCGTGATCCAAAGTCCAGACCCTTAATGAGTGAAGTTGTTCAAGCTTTGCAGCCTTTGCCAAGCCTCAAGGACATGGCTATCTCATCCTATCACTTCCAGATTGCACGAGTTGACCGAACCATGTCCATGCCTAATCACAAAAATGGCATTAGAACACAGTTGGTATCTGTACCAAGGAAGGGTCAACCTGTAAGAACCTTGTCTAGTCCACATGCTGCAAATGGTTCTCCATATCTTCATTGTACCAAGTCTCCAAAACCTATTGGGTAAGAATCATTGTTCACTGTCTTTAATTTGATTCTCTATTCATGCATTCAGTTCCCACAAATTAGGCCATCAGCTGTACAGCAACTGTTGTCTCTGAAACCTGAGTGAATCATTCAAGTCTTCTTGTCAATTGTCATTATATAGTCTCAAATAAGGTAAGTGCATGAGACAGCTTAATATTGCATAGTAATAGTAGGGACTTGGACTTGTCATATACAGCTTTCAAGTGGGAAACTGTTATTTACTGAACTTGTTGTTTAACTTTTCTACCTTGTCTCAGGTTTCCTTCTTTCAGAATGTATTTTTTGTAAAGAAGAAAAAAAAATGTGGTGTTAACTCATGTTAGTCATAGATTTTTACATACTCATTGGACAATATACATTTCAGTGAATACTTACTGACGTAATCAAATGTGGTACTAGACTACTAGTATTAGAAAATTGTTTTTGAGTGACTTAGAAAGTGATGGGATGCAGGGTTCTTTTCTTTTTGGTGATTTTTTCAGGCTTGTGGTTTATTTTTTTGGTGTGTCATGTGTTGTGTTGTTAGTGTAGAAAGAACTTTGTTGTTATGTACAATATGAAAATGATTCTTTTCTATTGCAAGTGTGTAACTTACCTTCAAATTTCTTTCATTCCCTATTCGGTACTATATTCGTTATTTGATTGAAAGTTTAGGTTCTCACTTGATATTCTGATGTTAAACTCAAATAGAGACACTTGTACAGCTGTTGTAAATGCAATTTGCACACTTAAGCTAGGATGATTTTAATAGTAGAAAATCATTTAAAAAATAGAAGAAAACTATCAAGTTCTTTTTGAAAATATTCAAATTTATTGTAATGTGCCGTGACATGAAATTGAGTGCCCTTTTTCTCCCTTTCATTTTTTGGTTCAATGGAAGGGAGGGCAGTGGAAGTTAGATATTTTGTTAGGACGAGAGAGAGGAACTAACTTTTTTTTTTTTCATATTTGGTTCGCAAACAAAAAATAGAAATTTTAAAATTAATTTATTTTTGTATTATAATTTAAAATTTTAAAACATAAATAGGATATTTTAGTTTTTATATTTGAAATGTTTTAAATTCTTTTTTTTTTTCTAAATCTCCCAAATAGTAGAAGAGAGCAAAAAAATTAAATGAGGAAGGATTTTGCTCTCCTTTTTCTTATTCCTCTCTTTCATTCTCTTCCAATTGAACACGTTAGAGTATTTAGAGTATTTTTGGGAGTGATTTTAAAGAAGAGAAGAAAGAAAATAAGTTTATTTCTAATTTAAGAGAATTATATCTTAGTATTTTATTTTTAATCTCTTTCGATATATTCTCTGTAATTTTATTTTTAAATTAAATTATCAAATAGTTAAAAAAAAACTTATATTATAATATAAATTATTTATTGTAAATCTAAAATATAATTTATATGTTAAAATATTTATTCATTACAAAATTTGATTATAATAAAATTTATATATTCAAAAATTTTATTTATGTAAATTTTAGTTATACAAATATAGTTATTTATCTTGTGTATTGAACAAACAAAAATACTAATTTAATAATAAATCCTGATAAAAAAAATAACTCTTAAAATGTTTTTATTTAAGATGATAATTTAAATTTATAATATAAGAGTATATTTATAAAAAAAAAATGGGGATTTCTAGTTTATGTTAATTTATCAACTTATTTTTTATTTTTAAAATTTTATTTAATTAGAGAATATTTATTGAAAATGAAAAAAATAATTGTCTTTTTCGTTTCAAAATTCAACTTAAAAAAAATTTATGAAAAAGCTTGATTGTGTGACCAAGAGATAGAAGATATCTCCAAGTGATCGGTCCACATGTTTGCCTTAACTTAAGTGGTACAACATCACCTATCACGTGGGCTGACTCCCTAGGATAAACTCATTTTATTATTGACTAAATCACATTAATATTTTAGTCTATATAATGTACATCTAAATATTTATTTTTAGATACTAAAATTTATAAAAATATTTTTTAATATTTATATTATAATTAAATTTTATAATGAACAAATATTTTTGAATATATAAATTATATTTTATATTTATAATGAGAAACAAAATTATTGTTTAACTATTTAATATTTTTTTTAAATATTAAAATTTAATTAAGAAATAAAGATGAAATAGATTAGTTAAAAGGGATAAGGGATTAAGAAAATTAAATATAGAGAGATATAAAATAAAGGAGTGTTGATTGAGATAGTCAATATTTTGTTTAAAATTAATTGTTAAATCAAATTAAATTAAAAATTAAAATTTGGAAGCATATTTAAAAAGAATATAAAATAAAATAAAAATGCTCAATATATAACTATTTTAGTTTACATATACTATAATAATTGTTTATTTTATATAACTAAAATTATAAAAATTAAATATTTTAATATATAAATTATATAAAATGTGTAAGAAATAAATACTTTAGATTTATTTGATAAAATTTTATTTTTAATTATTAATGATTTTATAAAAAAATTAAAATTTAGTTTAGAAATAAAGATGAAAAAAATAAGAAATTACGAAAAATATCTACAACTACTTTCGTTAAAGAAAAATTCTTAAAAATACTCCCACTGAAAAATAATTCTTAATAATATTTTCATTTAAGTTAACTATTATAATTTACATAAAAAGGATATCTACTTAAAATATATATATATATATATATATATATATATATATATATATATATATATATATATATATATAATCTAATTACAAATTGTCGTAACAAATTTATTGATTTTTATAAAAAAAAAACTATCCTAAAATTTATACTAAAAATAACATTTAAATAATTTTGTATAGATAGACAAATGCTAAAAGTTCTCAGAAAAATAAAAATAATTAGTACAATAAAATTTATATAAAAACATAGGAATCATTTAATATTTATTTTTCTAAGTAATTATAAGTATTTTGTATACCTAAAAAAATAAGTATTTTGTATATAATATATATATATAATCAATTTAAATATAAAAATAAAAGTTATTTTTGGTTTGAATCAATAAAGTATTAATATTTTTTTTTCAAAAGACCATTCTGACCAAGTTGATAAATATCACTATAAGCAATAAAACTCCCTTTAAAAATATTTAACATAACTATTATGAATAACAAAATTATCTATATAAATATTTAACACAACTATATATTTCAATATTAAATTCATAACTATCGCTTAAGTTTAATCAACTTAATGCTAATTGATTTATATATTCGATCATCAAATTATGAATTAGATAATTTATTAAATTTAAAAATAAGTAAAGATAAATTTTTATATATTAATTAAATTATATTAAACATTCAATTTTGTTAAATTATTTTTTCCTAATAATTAAATAGAATATTAGATTAAATTTTAAATGAATAAATTGAATGAATTATAGAAAAATGAGCTCTTTAACGTACTAAGACACGATTAACACATATTTATTATTATATGCTATTTGGTATACATCAAATACTTAAGTAATTTAAGAGCTTATTATGCATGTATATATTCTTCCTTACTTGTATTACTTTCTTATCTTATTCGCCCTTCTCTTGTCCTTATGACCAAACGAGTTTTGAATATATAACTTTTGATCATATAAGAAAAAGTCATAATTCAGTCTTTTCAAATATATGCATGCATCATGCATGTAATAAAAAAAGTTAGACTAGTATTTTAAGTTTGTGTTCAGTACATATCAAGGGGAAATACGAGCACAATAATGCATGCAAGTAACCGAGTATTTTCAATCAAATACATTCCAACATAATATTTTGTTAATTCTTGATGTATGACATAAATAGTTTTGTGTTGTGAAGTCTTCGACGTGCATAAGTATAAAAGTACTATTCCAAGTTTATTACAATACTACTCGAGTATAATGTTTGTTTTATACGAAGAAAATATGCATGCTTGACAAAAATTTGACGATTTAAATTTATTTTGACATTTAATTTTATTATAATCTTTAATGAACTTAACTTTAAATTTATCATTTAATTATTTATATTATAATCTTATTTACAATTTATTAATATGGTTGAGATCGATTTTTAAATTATATTTTTTATTTATCACAAAATTTGATTTTCATTTTGTAACTTAACTTTAATGAACTTACAGAATTAAATCTTTATTATAAATAAAGCTATGCTTTCACCTTAAACGTGTGTATAAACTTATACGATATTATTTTAGTTTAATCTAGATTCTATCAAAAATATTTTTTTTATTTCTTTCTCACTTTTTATTTTAAAAATAATTTTATACTATTTAGCAATTAATTTCTCATCTAAAATCTACTACGATTATGCACCAAAAATCTATTACGTTTTAAAAACTATTCTAAAAAATGTGTTTTAAAAAATAGAAACAATAATGTTGTTTCATCATTTTCTTTTGTCTTGTTGAAGTGTTCGAGTGTTCAAGACACACTACAAGTGCGAGTGTGGTTGTGCATTCAAAATATGGAAAATTGCGTCATAGACATGAAAGACGTGGAAGCTACATCATGTAGCTTTATTGGTGGACGTATATCATATTTTAGAAAACGTAAAACCAAACATGCTGTCAAATATGTTCCCAAGAGCAATAAATTTTAGAAAATAAAAAATTATTTTTAAAATAATGAACAAACACGGCCTGAATCTTTATATTATTAATTTTCTGGTGTGGAGATATGAACACCAAATATATGCTTTGTTTGGAACTTTGTCTCGTCGCACCCATCAAATGACATGAATTGGGTTAAAGATTACGAAAGCGAAATCAAATACACTATAAATTCGCATAAATAATTTTGTTAGCATAATTTGGCACAAGTATCAATTGGGAGAGTGGATTTATCAGAAAAGAGAATTACGTGAAAAAGAAAACCATTCTCAAGAACCAATAACCGATTTGGAAGCATGGAAAACAAAGAAAGGAATCAAAAAATGGATATGGAAATTGGCTCCACTTGAAATTTGATTTCCCCATCTAGAAAATAACGACAGAAGAAGAAGTTTTGTATTCAATGATGAAAATGTCCTTATTTTATTTCATTGTTATAATATTTAAATGTTATTTAATATGGTTATATATTCTTTTTTATGAGGTAAGATAGAGATTATCATTTAATTATAAATTATCATATATAATATATTTATTAATTCTAATAATAGTTATCTTAAAAAGTTACATAGAATATTATTTATAATTAGTTAACGATATAAAACCTTTTACGTGAGTACATTTAATCAAATCGTCTTTAATTAACTAAGCAAGAAGATAAAGGAAAATTATTCTTTTCTTTTCTCTTGGTTGTGCTCTACTTTTTTGTTTATTTTTTCTCACGTATATATAAACAAAGCATAGAAGTTTTATTAATATGTAATATACGTAAAGATACATACTTTTGGAGGAATAGCATTAGTTATTCTATTTTGAAAACTACATTCCTTTCTATTGCATTTTTTTTTCTTTGAAAATGACTTAATCTTATTAATTTATTTATTTTAAACAATACATATTGTTATGAACGTCTCTTCTTTTTTAAAACTTTAAAATTAATATTTTTTTCAATTATATCTTTATATTGAAAAAATAGATTATATATTAATAGTGTAAAAATTTATATTGTCATTCAATTACAAACTACTGTGTGGAACAAATTTGTTAATTTTACAATAATTATCTTAAAAATTATATTAACAACAATTTTTTATTGAATAATAATATAAAATTATTTTATAATAATCATTACACTCATTTATATTTTACTTAAATTAATTATGCATATATTTTATCACAAACTACTACGGTGTGGAATAAGTTTGTTAATTTTTCAATAATTATCTTAAAAGTTATATTAATAATGATTTTTTATTGAATAGTAATATAAAATTATTTTATAATAATCATTACACTCATTTATATTTTACTTAAATTAATTATGCATATATCTTATAGTTTTAAATTTTCTCTTTAATATATGTATTTTAACTTTTAGTTATATTTAAGGAATACTTGCTAGATATTTTATATTTCAGATTGAGAGATATCTTGCAATTGTCTTAGTGGTCCACATGATAGGTACAATAAAAGTCAACTTTGAAGAGTGCTAAGTTGGCAAAGAGACAAAGAGACCTAGACTTTGGCTACCACTTATTTTGTCTTTGCAACTAATTAGTTTTACACTAAACTGGTTGCTGTCAACTTAACCACATGTCCATATCGATATTGAGTTCCAGCCAATTAAAATTCGAAATCCTACAAAGATGCACTGTGTTTAGTCGTGGATTCACAATGTAAATTTCTACGTTCAGATTGAAGTTCTACACACTAACTTTCATGTATTTTATAAAATAAACGTAATTTTAACACTACGTGTTTTTAAATATGCTAATATTTAATTTAGTGTCTAATTGTATATAACAAAATTCTTTCCAAAAATAATTCTATTAGAATATATATGTTATATATTATATATTATAAGTATAAACTATTTATCGAATTTATTGAAAATTAATTTTTACTAAAAATTTTGGTTAACTATTTTTATTGAGTTCTTCTTTCAATAATTTTTTCTTATTCATTAAGTTTGAATTTAAAATTTTATTTAAAAAATCTGTGGTCAATATTATTTAGACTAACGTAAGATAGATGAAAAATATATATATTAATATTGCTGCGTCACCATGATGTAAATGTCACGATTAACCTTGAGGTTTGAGTGTACATGTAAGTTTTACTATATATCTAAACTCCATGCAAACCACCAATGTGAAGAAGTTGCTTCTGATTTGAGCATTGTTATATGTTGGAAAAGAAATATTTGAGCTTTATGGTGTGGTAATAATTACTTTCACGTTAACAGTAGTGATTAAATTTGATTTTTTTCACTTTTATTAAAGACTTGATTTAAGTGATTATAATTTAAGTTTGATTGAAATTATTTTTAATATTTTTTATCTGCTTTAACTTGAGTTCATAAATTTATTCTATATATAATATTTACTATTAGCTTTTGATCCACTTGGAATGCCATGTGTATGTAAAATCTATTTTGATAATTATACTTCAAAATCGATTTTAATGATAATTTTTAAAATAATATTGTGTGTTAAAATTAAATTTTTTAATATATGTTATTTAAACGAAAATCAAGTAATTTTAAATTCGCATTTACTTAAATACAATTTTATAAAATCACGTTAATTCAAAATTAACTCTATAAATACATGTGGAAACACACAGTTCGTCATTCTTCTTTTGCAATCAATTGAAAATTGAAAATTCCAAACCCATTTAATTTATACCATTCAAACTCATTGTTTATACTATGCTGTCATCGATGAGGCCTATGGCGAACTATTTGATTTTTTCTATATAGTATGTTTCGTTGTGCCGAAATTTCGCACAATGCAAAGTACGTTTCGCTTTCACATAATCCAAACACGCCAAGCAAACTCATTATGGTTGTTAAATTCCTTTCCAACAGTTTATATTATCAGATTCGGAGTGATTTTTCACTCGGTCAACGTCCTGAATTATTGTTTGAATATATTAATAAAAATTTGCAACTCTTGATTTTTTTTATTTAGAAATAATCACAATTGAATCTTTGGAGCCAATTTTTATAATAATTATTTTAAAAATTATATTCATAGTAATTCTTAATTAGTTTAAATTTTAGGTATGAAAATTAAATTCAAAAAATGTTATTATAACATTGCTTTGAGATTTATGTGAGTGGATAAAGATTAAAATTTAAAAAAAAAAATAAAAACGTAGACTTTTGTTAAATAATGTCATTATCAAGTTTCCGTCTGTGAGTTGAGATGTCAGGGACTGCTCTCGTTTGAGAATACAGGTAGTAAAGTGTGTTCTACTTTTTTATTGTCATTCATTATAGGTGCATCCCTTGGTCCCTATTTGTATATGAACAACCCTCTACTATTCTTCCTAACAAACTTCTAACTGTCTCAACTACCTTCTAACTAACTTTGGGAGTTGCGTGTTTGGGTCAGGAATGGGGCTGGTCTGAGTGGACTGACTTCTTTGGCTCAAGGTACTCTGTTGGGTTTGGGCGTATCTGTCGTTAGGCCTACACACATGTTAGAGCCCAGTCGTCGTGGCCAACCAATACATAGCCCCTCAAGCTTTTTGTCATAGGGAATAAGCTTTAACTCTCCTTTCTAGTCTGAGATGGCTGGGCATGGTTCCCAGTCTTGATTGGCGGGTTGGCTAGTTGGGTCTTGGTCCCTCCTTTGGTTGCACCTTATTATATGTTGTTTGTGTGTGGTTCTCCCAGACTCGACTGACCGGGATAGATTCTTGGCAGGAGTGGACTTGAACTATCCAATGGGCCTACTAATGCATAGTCTCTCATGCGTCGGGTGAAGCGATAACCGACCGGGATGGACTCAGTCGTCGGCAGGCGTGGACTTGGACTATCCGGTGGGTCGACTGGTACTCAGCCCCTCATGTGCCGGATGGAGCGATAGGTACTTTGAAGTTTCATCTAGGATGAGATTCGATTGACCGAGCAAGTTTTCAGCTGTTCAGGATAGGCCTTGAAGGCTTTTTGACATATGTGAGGGGGATGTGACTGTGTCGATTTGTAGGAGTTTCTCTTTTTCCACCTCCTAGTTTCTCTTGTTCAGAGTGTTCTTGCCTCAGAGGGGATCTAGTGACCTGCCGAACGGTTTGTCTTAGTCGAGTCTTTTTCTCATATCGCCTAAAGGGGATCTGATAATCGATCGCTCTCAGGTCTTTTCTTATCTCGCTTGGGGTCTAGTGTGATCGGGCTCGTAGGTCTTTGATGCCTTGGACAACCTTGACTGACTTGTCTTAGTCGGGTCTTTTTCTCATATCGACTGGAGGGGATTTGATGACTGACCGCTCTCAAGTCTCTTCTTATCTCGCCTGGAGTTCAAAGTGTTCTTGCCTCAGAGGGGATCTAGTGACCGGCCGCTCGCAGATCTTTGGTGCCCTGGACAGCCTTCACCACTTGTCTTAGTCGGGTCTTTTTCTCATATGGCTTGGAGGGGATCTGATGACCGGCCGCTCTTAGGTCTTTTCTTATCTCGCTTGGAGAGGTCTAGTGATCGGCCATTGGCAGGTCTTTGATGTCCCGGACAACCTTAACTGGCTTGTCTCTGACAGGTCTTTTCTCATTTCGCTTGGAGGGGATCTAGTGATCGGCCGCTCGTAGGTCTTTGGTGCCTCGGATAGCCTTAACCGGCTTGTCTCTAACGGGTCTTTTCTCATCTCGCTTGGATGGGACCTATTGACCGAGTTTCCAGGTCTTTTCTTTTCTCACCTAGACAGGACCTATTGGTCAAGTTTTTAGGTCTTTTCTTTTCTTGCCTGGACGGGACCTTTTGGCTGAGTTCCTAGGTCTTTTTCTTCGTGCCTGGAAGGGACCTTTTTGGTCGTCCTTCATAGGTCTTTTTCTTTGCGTCTGGAGGGACCTTTTCAGGCCGTCCATTTTTATCTTTGTGCTTGGAAGGGACCTTTTCGACTGTCCTTCGTAGGTCTTTGTCTTTGTGCTTGGAGGGGACCTTTTTCGCTGTCCTTCGCAGGTCTTTTTCTTCGTGCTTGGAGGGGCTTTTTCGGCTGTCCTTCGCAGGTCTTTGTCTTCATGCCTGGAGGGGACCTTTTTGGCCGTCCCTTTGTAGGTCTTTGTCTTCGTGCCTGGAGGGGACATTTTTGGCCGTCCTTCGCAAGTCTTTTTCTTCGCGTCTGGAGGGAACCTTTTCGGCAATCCTTTGCAGGTCTTTGTGTTTGTGCCTGAAGGGGACCTTTTTGGTCGTCCTTCGCAGGTCTTTTTCTTCGAATGTTCTTAAGCTTTGTTCGAGATAGGGAGCTGGAATCCTTTTGGGTATTTGCATGAATTGTGGATTATGGTTTGCATATTTCAAATATGGGAATACTTACCGAAGATTTGAGGTTCCTTCCATTGCATTGTGGGCATGCCGGTGGAGGATGTACAGGCCTTTGATCCTGGGCTTGATGGCGGATTTGTGATTCTCTAGCCTTCAAGATTATGCCTTACACTCCGGGCCTTCGAGAAAGTGTGTGAGTGAGTGAGTGGTGATGAGGTTGGACAGAGGACAAGTCATCTTTTTCTCTCTAGTTGTTATTTTTAGAGAGAAGACAGAAATAACATATATTTATTACTCCTTTATAACAACATGTGGTAGTGGTGTAGTCGGCTAGTGCCTTGGTTCCTTTTCTGAGTGATCTCAAGGTTGTGGATTTGAGGTGAAATGAGGTGTGACCTATTGAGAGATTAATAGTTATTTTGTTACTCCTTTATAACATATTTGTACATGAACGTTTAGGCCAGGAAGGGGGTTGGTCTGAGTGGACTGCTTTCCTTGAGCCTACACACATGTTAGAACCTGGCCGCCCGGTACACACTATTTATATGATTTTCATTTTTTATTATAATTCAGCATATTTTTTATAAGCTCTTGTGCTAATCTCGCCACGAATCCTTTACTTTCTAACAAGTAAAAATTTAAAAAGAAAAAAAATTATCCCACTATGAAATCAATTAGGTCAGAAACTTGCAAAAAAATTATCATGGTACTTATAAACGATTATTCATAAATATTTACCAATAAATATCAAACCCAACCAATTCAATGTATATTTAGCTGATTTTCTTTTAGAAAAGTAATCACTTTTCTTTCCACTTCTAGGGAAAATTTTAACTATTTTTTAAAATTTTAAATTCAACCAAACAATTCAATTGATAATAGAGTGTTATCTTCCATAAAAAATTGAATTAAATAAATAAGAAATATAATATAAAACAGAATGGTACAAAAGATGTATTGATACATGTGTTTTGTCCTCTTCCTAATAATCATAAAATAAAAAGAATAAAAGAATAAAAGTGAGAAAAGAAGCGGGGAAAATGGAGGAAGCATGCTGCAGCAGCCTCACACCCTTCGAGCTATCTCGAGCGAGCGGCAATAGCTGACAGTTGCCTATTAATCCTTTACTTTTTCAGAAAAGTCGTCCAGCCTTAACACTTCAAGAGAAATCGAGGTTGGAGGAAGTACTTTTGGTTGCGACAACCAAAGGAGAGACTTGAGAGGTCACCATTGCATTCAATGAAAGTGTCCTCACATTTATTAGAAGGAGCCATGTGGGGACACCACCACATTAATGGAGCTTTATGGGGAGCCACTACATTAATGGTAAGAGATCCTTGTGGAAGAGTCGAGGAAGGTGGAGCTGGCCTATAAAAGGGATAAGTGGCAACGAAGGGAAATGGGTGTTTTTTTTTTGTTTTTGAAGGGAAAAACTAGTAGAGAGTAGCAAAAGGTATGAAGAACAAAGGAGGTAGAAAAGCTAGCTCTCATTGCTACAATGACATGTCCGAAAACTAGGTAAATTCTGAAACCCTAAACACTTCGCGAGAAATCGAGGTTGCAGGAAGTACTTTTGGCTGCGACAGCCAAAGAGAGACTCGAGAGGTCACCATGCATTCAATGAAAGTGTCCTCACATTTATTAGAAGGAGCCATGTGGGGATACCACCACATTAATGGAGCTTTATGGGGAGCCACCACATTAATGGTAAGAGATCCTTGTGAAAGATTCGGGGAAGGTGGAGCTGGCCTATAAAAGGGATAAGTGGCAACGAAGGGAAATGGGTTTTTTTTTTGTTTTTGAAGGAAAAAACTAGTAGAGAGTAGCAAAAGGTATGAAGAACGAAGGAGGAAGAGAAGCTAGCTCTCATTGCAACAATGACATGTCCGAAAACTAGGTAAATTCTGAAACCCTCTCCCAGGTGGAATCATACTACACTCACAACATTTACTCCTAATCAAACACTTAGGCTAACACTAAATTGAATCCCGAAACTACACCCCAATCGCCCAACCAATATCAAATCAGTATTGTCCATGGTTGGCCTCTCAAGTTGGCCAACACCTTACCAGTATTTCCCCTTAGCCAACCAACACCAATTCAGTGTTCCCAAAGTAATCGGCACATAGTCAGCATCCCAGTCCGTCTTAGCCGACACGTAGTCGACACTACCTTTCACCATTTAGGTAGTAACATTACCACTTAACCCATAGTCTCTTCAAGAACTATATAAACTTTGAATTTTCTATTGCATTAGGAGATACGTAGGAGTAGGAGACAACTCCTGTCAACAACAAAAATATTTATCTATTTCCAATTCCTTAAATGCCAATGTCCAATCCACTTTCCTCCAATCCACTTTCCTCCAATCATCTTTGGAAGCCAATGGATAGTCCACCCATTTTCTAATTAAGTCAGAACTATGTAAACTTTGACTTCTTCGTTACAATAGGAAATACGTAAGAGAGTAAGAGGCTACTCTTATCAAGTTCAAAAACCCAAAAAAATACATCTTCTCTCCCTCCATACAAAATCCTTTTTTGTTTATTCTTGAGTGGTAAATATTACAATTTAGAAGACATAGCCGGCTTCACACATCTAGTTACGGTGACTGTCTTAAGACGGACGTCGCAGTGCTAATCTCTTCCCTACACGTAATAGACTCTTGAACTTGAACTGTGATTTCGAAGACCAGCCTTATCCAACCTTAGATTTTTCCGACGTTTTCCTTAAAAATGTTGGTGACAACTCCTATCTCCTTGTTCCCTCTCCCCCAAAGGAACTTGGATTTCAAACATTCAATTTTTCATCAATCCCATCGCGATCCAGATTGTGATAAGGAAGATGTTTTGCATGGAAAACGATATTGAAAAATTAAGTATTAAATACATTTATAGTTAATCATTAAAAGTAAAAAATATTTTTACTCTATATTAATATAAAATTAAATATAATAATTTTTTTTAATATAATAATTTTTTATCATATCTTGACCACGTAAATTAAACTAAACCGATCTTCATTGAATTAGAATTTTTTTTTCCAAATTTAACCTAAACCAATTCAATTAAATATAATAATCTAAATTTAATTTTACCTAAAATCAGAATCAATTCAATCAATGAAAACTTCAAAAGCAAAACTTTAAGATAATGGATAAATTTCTTTTAAAAAAATAATGAATAAATAAACAAGTGGAAGAAGATATTTACAACCTAGAAGAAATCTATGGCCTATGTAGGTTGTCATGAGACATTTGGACAACGTGGTCCCTTAGTTGAAATAAACAAAGTATTTATTATAATATTCATTAATGGATTAATCCCACGCTGTCATGAAAAAAAATATTTAAATAGTTTTATTTTGAAAATAATAGTTTATTATTATGTATAAATTTGTTATTTATATTTCAAATGTTTAAGATATTATTTAAAGAGTTTATGATCACATTATATTCTCGTTAATATAATTTATAAAGTAATTATTATAAAAATAATAAATTTTATTATACACAGCCAATTTATGATTAAAAGTATAAATTTTTTTATATTTCTGTTATATAATTTATTTATTTTTATTTAAATTTAAAGATGTTATTAATTTATTTTAGAATTTTTAATATTAAAATATTATTAGTATTTAAATTTTGTATTACATTGAAGCGGCTCTTATACATAATATATTTTCTCTTTTGAAAAAAAATACATTTCTCAAAAAAAAATAAAAATCCAACAATATATACACAAGTGTTTTGCACTTTGCATCTACTAGCAGTGGATTGAAATATTCCATATTGGTTTCTCTGCCTAAAAGGTGCATTTCTTCTCTTTTTCTTCGTTGGATGCTGGGAAAGCAAACCACTTTTGGTCTTTGAATTTTCTTGTCTGTGATGCATGTGTTACGATATCGAATTGTGTCTGTTTTAATTTTGTTCAATTTTGTGTTCACTTTCTGGGGTCACCACAAAATTGCATTTTTTTTTATGGGGTTTGATTTTTCTTTGCATTTTTATTAATTTGGGGAACTTTTAGGCTTCTTGGATCCGATAATTTGGTTGATAATTCGTGTTCCACTGTTTCTGACATTTAGGGTTCTGTGTTTGTTTTTCTGGATGCTTTTTTCTGCATAATTCTACGGAGAATGTGGATTTCCAATCCAAATGTGTATTTATGAAAATGTGAAAACTGAGTTTTATTCTTGGATTGGTAATTGAATTTTCTTCTGCTGCTATTTCGTTAGTCTTTTGGTTTGTTTTTATTCCCCTCCAAAAGTCAGATATATTGGATAAACTCAATTGTAAAATTTTACTGTAGTCTAGTAATTAGTCCATTGTTTTATTCATATAAAACATAATTTTTTTTCAGTTTTGTTGCTTTTTCTTCTCTGAAACAAGTCTCCTACCCTCATAAAAGTTTGCGGTGCCTTTATTCTCCTTCTTTGAAATTTCTTCTTGAGTGTTTCTTTTCCTTATATTCTGGTTTTTGATTTAGGGCATGTGTAAATAAATTTCTTCACAAGCAGATAAAAGATTAGAAGAAAAAATAAAATTAGCTTATCGAAAAAATTAGTTTATGCATAAATTAAAAATAAGATTTTGGAAAAGCTATTATGAAAGAGCTTATATAAATTAGCTTAGAGTTAATTTTAGCTTAAGAAAAAACTAATTTCAATTTTTTTCTTATTTTATTCTCTTATAAGTATTTATGGAGAAATTTATCAAAATAGACCTTTAAGTCTTTGTTTCTTGTTGACTTTTTACCCAATGTTTCATTATTCTCATCTAATATATAGGCAGTATAGCTATCTATATCACTTTCTATAGTTACCAGTGTTTTCGAATTTTACTGTATCAGTTTCTTGGTAAACTGGTGGTGTGAATTCTGAAAGTTAAAACAGATTGATGGAAGCAAAATACATATTTTCACTGAGTTTAATCTAGTTTGATGAGTAGTAAGTGCTATTCTATTGCAGAATTGGAAGATGGGTCAAGCATTTGGTTGCTATCAAGTGGATCAGTCAAATGTGGCTATCAAAGAGCATTTTGGAAAATTTTCTGATGTTCTAGAACCTGGATGCCATTGCCTGCCTTGGTGTATTGGGTACCAGATTGCTGGTAGTTTGTCACTGCGTGTGCAGCAACTTGATGTTCGATGTGAGACAAAAACCAAGGTTTATGCTGCTTCCTTTCCTCCACCTACTTTTTTCATGGTGCTGTTATTTAGTTTGGCTTCCTCTGACCTGAAATTATATTATTTTGTTAATATGGTTTCTGACTACTTTATTTACTATCAAGAAAATGTTCTGTACTTAACATTACCCAATTTATACTTGATTGACAGAAATAACAATTTTCCAGCAAGTCTTATCATATATTTCTAATAATCTAATTTTGATTTTTTTTAACCTCTCAAAGAATTTTATTGACAATATATTGTTATTGGTTATTGTTGGCTTATGTAATGGATAAGTTTGGATAAGTTTTTCTGTAAATTGAGATTGAATTTTGAATGCTCTTCTTTTCTCCCTACCCCTTTCCTATTTCTCTTGATCGATTAATTTCTATGGATTTATGCTTCAGCAAAATTTCCTTTTCCGCTTCCAATATTTTATTTTTACTAAGATTTGGAAAAGATATTGTAAATTAGTTTCATTTTAAATATGGATAATATTTCCTATGTGATTTATTATTATCTGTTGTTAGAGTTTGAATGTTATTATCTTGTTAGGATAATGTCTTTGTCACTGTGGTTGCGTCTGTGCAATACCGAGCTGTGGCTGAGAAAGCATCTGATGCGTTCTATAGGCTTACTAACACAAGGGAGCAGATCCAATCATATGTTTTTGATGGTACGTAGGATGGTGACTTTTCTACTTTATTCTATTTTGAGATGCCAAGAACCTGCAATTATTGCATTTGCATGGATTAATCTACTTGATTCTTGATGGTTGTCATTTGTGAAGCAGATTACTTTTTGGATGTTGCGTTATAGCTTAATTGATAAGTGTGGCTTACTTCTTTATAGGTGCTAATATTTTGCTTCTCTTCAGTTATCAGGGCCAGTGTACCAAAGTTAGAGTTGGATTCTGTCTTTGAGCAGAAGAATGATATAGCAAAGGCTGTAGAGGAGGAACTTGAGAAGGTGTTCATTCTTTTCTACAATCACTTTGTGTTCTCTTTTTCTTTCTTTATATAAAATATTCATCTGCAGATCATTGAAGGTTGTAATCATCCTTATTGACAAGAAAATTCAACCTTAATGTTTTTAGGCCATGTCTACTTATGGATTTGAGATAGTCCAGACCCTCATTGTTGATATAGAGCCTGATGTTAATGTCAAGAGAGCAATGAATGAGATTAATGCAGGTAATATTTTCTAGTTTCTCAAGAAAAATATATTTGTGAATATATTTATGTTTCAATTTCCTGTATCAAATTGCTCTTACTTGCATAAGATGTACAATACATGCAGATGTTGTACTCACTGTTTCTTAGTTCTTGCATTGGTTTTGAATGGAACAGATTTGTGTATAAGCATGCTTTCAATACAGTTTGCTTTGTAGCTTTAAGCATGTAACTTAAGTTTTCAGCCAATAAAACAGAAAAATTACAGCTTAAAATAAATTAGGATTTACAAATTGTTATTGCTGTACTGAATTCAAACAAACTTCTGTATCTTGAAGCATGTTCTTACAGGCCTTTTGTGGATGCAAATTTTGATTATTGCCATTGCGATTATATCCTCATTCTTTTCGCTATTTGATCGACAGCTGCTAGATTGAGGTTGGCTGCAAACGAAAAGGCTGAAGCAGAAAAAATACTGCAGATCAAGAAAGCTGAGGGAGAAGCAGAATCCAAATATCTGTCAGGACTCGGTATAGCTCGCCAACGTCAGGCCATTGTGGATGGTCTGAGGGACAGTGTGCTTGCATTCTCTGAGAATGTGCCCGGGACATCAGCCAAAGATGTCATGGACATGGTGCTGGTGACTCAATACTTTGACACTATGAAAGAGATAGGGGCATCTTCAAAGTCCTCGTCGGTGTTCATACCACACGGCCCTGGCGCAGTTAAGGACATTGCCGTGCAGATCCGGGATGGTCTCCTTCAGGCCAGCGCTTCACAAACAAGTTAAGGTTTCCTGGAATTGTAAATAACAATTAGTACGTGTGTCAGAAAATGCTTCTTTTGTTTGAACTTTGAATGTCTGCGTCTTTAATCTTGTTATATTGGTTAGATTTATAGCAGTGTCTTTCATACCCTAAGTAATGATGTGCAGTTTTGAATACTTAAAATGTCAAGTTGCTTGTCAATCATATTATTGGAGGTTTTGTTATGTAGAAATTACTTCCCAAAAGATGTGTTTTTCCTCAGTTCTATCTTGTAAGTTGTAAGTGGATGTGTAAATTTGTAGTTCTCTGTATTTACTGCACATTCATTCACCTATCGTGGCTTCTTGAAAGTCCCCACAGTGTTTAATTGTAAGATGCTAAATGCATTGGCATTTTCTATTGTAACTTCTCCATAAACTTTGACTGATATCTACTTTGAATTTAATTTTAATTTACTAATAGTGTAAAAAAAATTATATTGTCACTTAATCATAAATTGTTATGTATCACAAATTTGTTGCTTTAATAATAACCTTTTAGAAGTAATCTCCAGAATGATTTCTGATTGGATAGCAGTGTAAAAATGTTTATACTAACAGGTGCAAATGTGTCTCTATTGAGTCTCTATTGCATGTCACTGTTAAGGTAAAGTATTATGACATGGCTCTAATGTGTATTTGAGGATTTGTCAAATTAAATTCTTTGTCCGGATGCATAAGACTAATTTTTTATTTACCTGACTTCTCCTTCATTAAAACTTGAACTACTTTCATCTCAAGTTAGAATTTTTACCTAGCCCCTCACCAAACAGAAGAACACTTATCCAATCATGTTACTTGTTATTGCCTTGCTTGCAAAGGTAACACTTTTTCCACATGGCCATTTATTTGTTTGTTTTCTGTGAACAATGCTTGAACTTTTTGGATTATAAGTTAATTGTTTTGATATTCTTGTTCTTAGTTATTTACTATGCTTGCTCGGCTACAAAATATGTAGCAAGATAATATCAATTATCTTCCCTACTGAAAGGGAACTACGAATTTATTTGGATGGGAGCAATTGAATGGAAAGGATTATACGACTATTCTTTTCACCTCAAATTCATTATATTGAAAATAATGATATTGATATATTGATGGATTGTTAAACAGTGGATCAAGGACTTTTAGTGATCATTCAATAATGTGTATATAAGTTGGCTTGGTTTGGCTTCAGGAAAGAAATAATTCAAATCAATCAAATGGGTTAGTACGGTTTGACTTGATTTTGTAATTCTTTTTTTTTTTGGTCAAATCTAAACCTCATCTTATAAAGTTGTTTGGTTGGATTTGTTCAATTTAATATTTTTTATTTTTAAAAATGAAAGAAAGTTCAAATTGATTATTTAAAATAATAATCCTTATAGTCAAAATAATGTCGTATTCTGATTCTGCATATAAATAAAAATAAATAATAAATAAATAAGAGGGTTGAGTTTATAGTTTGGATAATTGTCCTTTATAGTTGTAATCTTGTCTCACAAATATGGGACATGATCAAATGAAAATTATCAAATTTAGTAAAATGACATTTTTTATATTTTTATTAAAAATAAATAATATCAATTTAACTATTGAATCAAATGATATTATCGTAATTATTATATATGATTTTTTTACATAATATAGATATCTATCGATTCATAATCAAATAATAGTTTTTACTTATTTTAAATAAAGTAAAATACATTAAAACAAAGAGAAGTAATGAAGTTTAAAATTTTTTTTTTTGAAGTGTATGAAATTTTGTAAACTTAATTTATTTTATAAAATTTAATGATTAAATTGATAAAATTTATTTTTAACATAATGTTATTAAAGGTGTCAGGTGTCATTTTATCAAATTGGACATCTAATTCACACGCAGAAATTTATATAGTTCGTGTATTAAGAATTTCAATTAGCCATATTAGTTTGGGGGTAAAGGAGGGATAAAACATGGTTTGGGACAGGAATTCGCTTGCAAGTTAGGTGATCGACTCTAAAACTTATGTAAAGAAAAAATTGAATAATCGTTTTATGAAAAAGTTTTATAATTTATTAGAACACAACTTTATTTTAATATTTAAAGGTGTAGATACCTAAATTTGCCCTAAAAGAAATAGAAAAGAAAAATATAAAAAGAAAATAGAAAATTAAATAGATAAGAAAAAGAAAATAAAAAGAAAAAATAAGAAAAAGAAAAGAAAAGGAAAAAACGGGGAGGAGTGATGGAGAAGCTTCTCTATTGACTCCTCCTTACGCTCCTCCTATACTCCGCTTGCACACTCTACCACCAACCCCTTTGCAGCTATTTTGCACTAGTATTGTTCCGCAAATCAACCCAGGGGACACAAGCTACCCCATCAATTACCCAAACATCATAGTGACGAACATAACAGTAGATGGTAAGTAAAGGAGTGGCCATAGGACCTATAAAAGGGAAGAAACCAAAAGAACAGGGGTCGACAAAAAGAGAAAAGGGAAGAAGATTCTAAGAAATAGAGGGAGAAATATTGAGAGATTCCTTTGGGAACCTTTGTTAGAAAGGAGAAAGAAAAGGGCTTAGCCTAGAGATCCCAGACATCCCAAAAGGGAGAAGAAATATTGTCCAAATGAGAGAAATTCTCATAGCAACAATAAAGCAACCAAACCGGTAAACTCTTATCCTAACTCAAGTTGTATAACTAGGTTTTCAGATAATCTTAATAAGCCTAACAAGTCTTCTTTTAGTTGTACACTAACACCTAATCAGTAATAGGTTTCATTAAGGTATAAGTCGACTTCAAATCGACATACACTTCCACTTGACTAGCTGACTCCTAGTCGCCCTGCCTCCCTTCTTATATCCACCAATACTTAATTGACCTCAGTTACCTTTAGAATAGGTAAGTCAACCCCCTTTAAGTATCACTCATTCCAGAACTACGTAAACTTTGAGTTCTCTATTGCAAAAGGAGATACGTAGGAGCAAGAGGCAACTCTGTCAAGTTCCACAATAAGAGACACCTATCTTTTTACTAAGGTTCTTTGGACGTCAATGGATAGTCCATCACTTTCAACTCTTTGGATGCTAATAGACATTCCACTATATCCTAGTTTTTTGAACGGCAATGGATAATTCATCTTTTCTACCCTCTCCAAAATTACGTAAACTTTGAATTCTCCATTGCATTGGGAGATACGTAAGAGTAAGAGACAATTTTTGTCAAGTTTAAAAATCCAAAAAATATATCTTTCTTCTCGCAATAATAAATTCCATTCTTTGCTTGCGTTTGAAGGGGGAAAATAGCAATAAAAATCATAATAAATTTCATGCGTCTAATTAAGGTAACCCGTCTTAGGACGTTCGTCATAGGGTGCTAACACTTTTCTTATGCATAATGAACTCTCAAGCCAAAAATATGTTTTTCGTAGACCAAACTCATCTCTTTTAAGATTTTCTAATGTTTTTCTTAAAAACGTTAGTGATAACTCCATTAAAAATTCATAGAAGAAACTTGAATTTCTTTATTTCTAAAATTTTTTGCACTTTCATCGCAATTATAGTTGCGACAAAAGGTATCATCTGATATGATAACTGAATATATCAGCATGAAGTTAAAAAAAAAAACGTAGTCAAGGAAAATTTACACAATGAAACAAAATGATGCTTTGACAATAAATAAGCAAGAACTAGATTGTGTGAGTGAAGGAATCATTCAAGTTCAAAATGTTAATCCGGGTAGAATTATTTTTGTTTTTCACGATGAACCAAATTATATAAAAAATCTAAAATGACAAGAGATCCGGTCATGACTTTTTTCACTCATCACAATCTCAGTTGTTGATTTTGTAATTAGTAAGTGTAAATGCATTTTATCTTCAGTTCTATAGCCAATACTAATAATACCATTGGCTTAAAGTGCTGGTAGCATGATTACTTTGGTGAACAAGGTCTTGAAGCATGATTACTTATGTGAGCAAAGTATTGAACCACTTTTAGAAGCCATTGGAGAGGATAAAATGAAATAATCAACTTGTTAGTAATTCTACGGCACCAATAATAGATGAATATTCATTTAAAAAAAAACACGACCATGTAAATCATAAATGATTAAGCCGTGTATTACCAAGTAAATTAACTGAAATAATATTATTTCAGCTTAGCTAATAATTTCAATTACTTAGTTGTCTTAAATATTTAAAGAAATCATTTTATCTTATCTTACCCAATTTGAATAAAATTATTTTTCTTGACTAATATATGTGATCTTCACTAAAATTAAGTCATATAATTCACATATATTTACTTATTAACTAAATAATAAATTGTATAATAGATACATCTGGTAAGCATTCCAAGGATTGACACATCTGGGCAAATATTCTTTTCACACTATTTATGACTTAGGTTCAGTTATTAAATTTCTCTTCTTTGTAGATAATATATAAATTTTACTATAAATTTGTTTTAGTTTTTCTTGAATTTGCAAAGGAATGTATCTTTCTCTAATTTTTTTGTTCAAAAATAAAAACTAGATAAAATAAAATAAAAAAGCCATCAATATACAAGTTTTTATATGAATGAAATATTAAGATTTTGGGGAAGCACCAAAGAAACCCTATTCTCATTTCTTTACACTTAAAAAAGTCACTTTACGCCTAAAAAAGAATAAAACTTTTGCTTGGTGTCCAACAATGTCTTGCCCATTAGCCCAATGATAAAAAAAAAAAAACATGAGTGATTTCACGGCATCACACACCACCGATTTTTACATACAATAACAGGAAGAAGCATTCAGTTATATTAAACATTTCTCACATTATGGACCAATAAAAATAATGTTATTATTTAAACATCAAATAATTGACACTATATATCCCACTGTGAAATACTAAACTTTCATTTCAAACTCTAATGCAAAATTTTGATATGAGAAGTGTTCTCAACATAGGCAAATTCTGGGAGAACTGAATTCTATCACTGGTAAGTGGTAACTGGACTTTGCTCCCAAAACAAACAAATACTAAAAGGAGAAATATATGACAACCTTAAAAACAGGAAATACAAAACAAAACCTCACAATTTGTCTCCTCGAATTAGCTCATTTAATTAACATACAAGATATAAATTGTAAATGTGTAAGTTCAATTTTCAAGTTAAAACCTCAATGATGAGCCTCAACCTCATCAACAACGGAATTTGCATAATCTTGTGGTGATTTTACGAGTAACATTAGGTTTATAGAAATAGTATATCACTTATTTATACAACCTTGAATTACTCAAATCCAATCAAAACATCATGAACATTTCCGTCCAAGACAACCAACCTCGAACAAACAATTCAGTCCAACAGACAACTATGTGCTCTTCTAATGCCTACTACCTCAATGCTCTTGCCAGAATGGCTCAAAATTCCTTAGGGTTTGAGAACCAAACCCAATCCAACCTTAGCACTCTTCTCAATGGCCTTAGTGTCAACCTCCCCGGAAATGGTGAAGAAGGATTTGGGGCGCCACTCGTGCTGGATGAGGGCGTTTGCCTTGCCAAAGTTGTTGACGCGAGCCTTCACGGTGGTCAACGGATCCAGTGCATGCTGGGTGCCAAGTGTGAGGGTGTTTTCATGGGTTGAGAATCTGTAAGTTACCTCAGCACCAACAGCTGTGTTGGTCAAGTGATTGACTGCATGGTAGTATGAAGCATTCAGGACATCACCTTTGTTATTCCTGCACACAAGAATTCATCATACTATCAATCAGCTAATCACAACATACCTAAGAAGAAGAGTTTTTATTTTTAAAGTATATTCAAATAGGAAAATGTTAGTACATGTAAAAAGACAACAACATCCTTATCTCACTGCCGTGTAAACAGTTAACTAAGGAAAACAAAAGAAGAGGAAAGATAGAACTGCTGTAGCCTGTGCAGAACAAACAAGGGACAACAACTTTTCTCCGAGTCATTCACAAGCAGAACAAACAATCTCATAGTTTCCAAATGTAAAGGCTAAGTTATAGAAGGTGGAATGACCAAATGAAATAAATGCTGACACTTCAATTAGAAGCATCCTCTCAAAAAGGGACAACGATTTGCTTACACGGCCAATGAGGCAATCAAATCGTCTTTGGTGAAGCTCAATCCAGCATTGAATTTAGTTAACTCCCCAATTTTGGTGTCAAAAGAAACATCAGTACCAAGGGCAAGCACATTAGTTCCTACAACGCCGGAGAAGTTGACAATTGGGTTTGCTACTATCCCCACACTGGTGCTTATTCCAGCATAGTCATGCAGGTACTGAACTTCTGCCTGTTTCATGATGAGGTTTGTTTCTCAAATTTAGTAAATCATGCTTTCCTGTGAGGAATCAAACCTTCCCAAACAAGATGACTGACTTAGCTCACCTTTCCAGACCTTTGATCAGGAACTCTGAAGCTAAAAATAGTCTTGACACCAGGTGCAGGCTCATTGACAGTGATAGTTGTGAAAAGCTGGAATGCAAATGCATAATCAACTTTAGTGAAATACATGTAATAGAAAAGGTGGATAAAAGATATAAACAAATTGACATAGCAGCAAGAAGCATATGATTTTGGTTGACATTGCTCAATATCAATCACCAAGCATAATGTAACCAAGAAAAGAAGTTTAATGGAACCAAAACACACACCAAGCGTAACATGGTACTGGCTTTGAACAAAAATTTGCAGGTTAAGATGCACAAATCATACAATAAAATTTCTCAAATATCCCCCTTGCCCCATTTCTTACTTGTAAATCAAGTTTTGGAATAGAGCATTGGATATCTGTAGTAAATTATGAATTTTAATAGTCATATACGCACACGTGAAAAGGACCAACAGGGTTCCTCACCCATATCAGCCCACTGAAGCTGAAATCAAAATCAAAATAAACAACTCTTATGTAATGAAGGGTATTTGCATACAGACAAACAAATACCGTAAAGGACAGGGAACATGTAGAAATACCCTTCAATTTCAGCAAGCATATAACCAAAGCCCCCATTTTCAATTCTACAATATTATCAACTTGAGAATTTGTTTTGAATTTATCTGCTTTCAATTCCCTTAGCCAATCTCTTACTCCGATGTTGGTAAATTGGATAGTAGTTCAACCTTACATCATTGCACAACCCTTTTAGCTTAAATTACAAATAAGTAGTTACAAGGGCTCAAGTAGACTAATAAAAAAAGCTGAGAGTGCATGGTTTCAAAACAATTAGAAATCGAAAGTGAAAGCCCAGAAAAAACCAGCCAGTAGCAACCATTTTACACACTGGTAACATGAACATATACCAACAAATTGAAACCAGGTAAAAGCCCACCTCACAAAGACACCGAGATTGGCTTCATAATTTTTGCAAGCCCAAAAGTACAGACAAGAACAACATATTTCAAACAAAAACAGCAAACTTACATTGGCATCAGTGTCCACTTTGACATCGGCAGTGATATTCTTGTTCTTTAACTGGGTGTTAACATCAGCCACAAAAAGCTCACCTTTCTTGGTTCCAGAGGATGTTATTGCCTAAAGCAGCAGTATCACACACAAGAAACAGATGGAATAAGTATTACTCTCAGAAGCATGCATCAACAACTAACATTTGAAGACTAACAACCCACAACACAATGTCACCACACTAAAGCCTCCCAAAACAACACAACACAAATACCCTTTATCTACACAAGTAAATCTCCCAATGCAGCAACCACCCACTTACTCCCATATCAAACAAACCCCAACACAAAATGAAACAAACCCAGTTCAACCAGTCCTAAAAATTAAGCAAAATGCAAATAATAATAATAATAATAACTTACAACTCCAGTGGGCGAGTAGGTGGTGATGGTGAACTTCTGGTCACTGTGGTAGTCCTTGTATAGGAGATCTACAGTCAAAAAACAATTTAAAAAAAAAAAAAAAAAACTAAAACATTACAATATCAACATATATATATATATATATATATATATGGAGAGAGAACCTCTGGCTTTCTTGCCAATGTCAGAGTAGAGACCAGGACCCTTAGACATGGCTTCTTCAGAGAAAATTGGAAATGGAAAAAATGAAGAAGAGTGAGCTAGACGGTGGAAATCCTCTGGGGAAAGAAAATATATGTAATGGTTGAAACCCTAATTTCGGAAAATGATTGTATTTTGTTTGTTGTGTTTTCAGGGAAAGAAGATGTGGACCGTTTGATTTGGAATCGAGTGGGTTTGGGTAGTTTTTGACCGTTGGATTGGATTGATGTATTTGGATTCTTTTTCTTTTGCTCCGACCTATGGTTTAATTTAATTTATATTGTAAATTTCAAAGCAAAAAATCTTTCGAGAAATCCTTTTGCTCTAAGCTACGGTAGAATCTTCCAGCGTCACGTGTAGAATTCAATTAAAATTTTACGGTGACGCCTATAATAATTAGCATAGTTTAAATTTTCATCACACGTTATGATTAAATTAATAGAAGTACATTTTTTTTCACCAACACTGAAATGAGTATTCAATTATTGAAAATTTTAATATCATCAGAATATCTTATGATACTCATAAGTGATCTGTTATTTTTTGTCAATTTTTTTTTTTACTCCTATTAATTGGAGTGAACGTGTTTAAAAGATTTTAACCTTATATCTATTACTTGTTCGTAAATTAATGGATGTAGATGAAATAAAAATAAAATAGAAAAAATGATGAAAATTCTTAAACATGTATAATAAATTTCTTTTATTACACAAACGATCAAAATTGACTAATTTTATAATAATTATTTTAAAATTTTAATTTAAGATTATTTTTAATTTGTTAATAATATAAAAATAATTATACCGAAAAATATGAAAATTAAACTAATTTTTGTCTCATTTAAAAACTCCATTTTTTCAATAATTAGATAAAATCGATATAAATAATATAGTAATAACTTTATTTCACTTTGTTTATTTTATTTATTTAATATATTTTGCTCATTGTTTATAGTTTTAACAATTACTATTTTTATATTATTTATAAAAGATAACAATGTCTGACTCACCAACATTCATAATATAATAAAAAATTATAAATTTTTCATACATAAAAATCAAACCAAAATATGTGTAGGTTTAATAAAATAATAATATAATATAAAATTATTTCAAATTTATAAATGAATAATAATATTTTAATTTAAAGTCAATCGAGTTTTATCTCAATTTTTTAAAGTGAAATTTTTTATGGGAATTTTTAAGTGGATAATAATATCTTAGATTTAAGTTAATTATATTTTATTAAGTAAATTATCTCTCTAAGAATATTTTAAATTTTTTCAAAATATATAAACTACATTTATAAAATTAAAAAAAAAACTTGGGTATTTGAGAAATGGTTTCAATGTTTATGTGTACTTTTCTAAATATCTCTAAAAATTTAATCTTTCAACCTTTAGGGGAAAGTAACACTTACATGATCCGACGTTAGCATGTTCTTACCTTTGTCAGGGTGTTAGTTGGACTCTAAAGTGATGTTCACATCCTTTAGAAGGCCAACCTGAACCTCATTTCTTTGAGGTTCTTATAGTTCCTTTCTGCTCTTGGATGTGACAACTTTTATATTTTCTTTTGGGTCTGGCTTGGTTTGGGTTGGTAGTAAGTCCTAGACCTATTGGGTCATGAGGGTGGCTAGAGTGGAGATCTAAGTCTCCACTGTCTTGAGTCTTTCATCATTCTTGACCATGTATTGAGTTATCATGTCCTGTAAGTTCGACCTTTTTTTCCTTTTCCCTTTATCCCTGGTTTTGATGTTGCATAGATGGAGTTCTATAGACATTTTGAGTCTGGCCTGTGTGTTGACTTTCCAAGGGAAAATTAGGGTGTTCCCTTCAGCCTGAATTGTAGTGAGAGGAGTAAGAATTATTTTGGTTTCAGGCAATAAAGTTTGTCTCCTCTATGACTTTGGTGAAAAAGTTGTCCATTTAACAATTTTTCCTTGTGATAAGAGTTGGGTGTGTGCTCGCATCAATGACTTTATTTGCTTGGTGAGAGCATCTAGCTTATCCCTCCTATTTCTACCTTATGTACTTGAGCTAGTCTTCGTGTCACGGGCCTATCACTTGAGGAGTAGTGATAGGTGTTGGAAGTCATGTCCTCTATGATATCATATGCTTCATTTGGAGATTTTTTTCCTGATTGTCCCACCACATGCAGTGTCAATACTAGTTCGATCCAAGGTGGAAAGACCGTTGTTAGTTGCCCCCTTGGAAAATCATGATGGAAAATCTTGGAATCTCTCCTAGTTTTCATATAGGAGTTTTTGCTCAAACTGAAAGAAGTTCATAATGTCCTTCTTCAACATGTTAGATTTAGACGGAGGAGAGTACTTGAGCAGGAACTTATGTATACACTCATCCCACATGGTGATGGCTCCGTATGGAAGGGTTATAAGTCACTCGGGCGCCCTGTCTGCTAGTGAAAATGGGAAGAGCCTCAATCAAATGGTGTTTATGGGAACGTTGTTTAGCTTTACCATATCAGCAAACCACGAGAGCTTCTTCAGGTGAGTGAAAGGTTATTCGGTAGATAATCCCTTGAATTGTATTGAGTTTTGTGCTATACTAATCAAGACTGAGTTTAACTCGAAGTTGTTAACGTTCATTGAAGGATGAGAGATGTTGTTGGGCCCCCAAATGACTGGATTGAAATAATCTCGTAACATCCTCTTTGGTGACCCTCTGCCATAGTTATGATGCTTTTTGTGGTTTTTTGGCATGTATCTATTTGTTTTCTTAATTTTAAGGTCAATTTGTAGTTAAGGCCTTTGAGATCAGATTAGCATAAACATAGAACAAGAAATAGAGATAAAGGAATAAGGACAAATGAGTGAGGATTAGAGATGATTTTTTTTAAGATAAAGATAAAATAAAGGAAAAAATAAAGAGAGAGAAAAGAAAAATAAAGAAAAATAAAGATAAAGATAAATTAAAAAAGAACAAATATAAAATGAAGATAAAGATGAAATATAAAAATAGAAAAATTAAAATAAAGATAAAGATAAAAGATGGAGATAAAAATTTAAAAAATAGAGATAAAGATAATGTTAATTTTGGAGAGACATTGTGTAATGAAAATAGTAGTAAAAACAAAAATTTAATCTTTTTTAATTAAGGATTGTGATTTTATTTATGTTTTCCCTTATAAATCTCAATTTCATGCCACTTTCTGAATCTAATCCGTTGTGTTATTGATTTTAGGGTTTAGGGTTTAGGGTTGTGTTATTGATTTTACTTCTTAATTCTATTAGAAGACATTGGTCGAATATTCCTAATATTCTTTGTCTTAGTATGGTTTATAGTTGGTCATACATAAACGTATATTCAAATAAACATTAGGAACATAGAAATTGATTAATAGCTAATCGAATGAGAATTTTAGAGAAAATATTGGTTATGCAATCTTCTAAAACCAATTATTTTATAACTTTAGTTGCCACTAATTAATTGATTTAAGCATGCAAAGTGTTATCACTTCTTTACAAGGGTAATTTAATCAATAAAGGAAAGAAAATTTTAAAATTGCATTCAAAAAGAAAAATTGAGGATCCAAGCACAAATTATACCATATCACTTAAAAAGAAGATTTAACTACCCATAAACAAACTAACTCAAACATAAAGAAACAAAGAAAAGAAAAATTTGTAATGATTAGCGATTCTGCTTCTCCATTTTGTACTAAGCCTTGAGCTTTGCCAAATGCCTTATGGTGCCTTTTAGAGAGCTTTTGAACCAAGAAAAACACGAGAGATGGTGAAGTATGAAAAAAATGCTGAGGAGTGTTGTGATGTGCACAAACATGTTAGATGACTTTGGAGCAAGCACAAACATACTTGAATGGCCCAGTCGTGCTAAGTGACAATAGGGGAGAACACAAACATCCTATGATGAGTGCAACTGTACTAATCTTATGTGACTTTTTTCTTTGCCAAAAAACTTAATTTTTGTTATATTTTATTTTTATTTTTTCTTATGAACTTATGTTACATTAAACTCAATAAAATCATGAATTATACGTAATATATGTAAAAAAACAATGAGATTTTTACCAAAAAAATTCTTAGCATTAATATACAAAATTTTGGTTTATCAATAAGGAATTAAAACTTTCCTTTAAATCTCAACAAATATTTTTACTTCAATATTAATCTATTATATATATATTTATTTATTTAAACCTTCATTCTCTCTGCTCATAAGAAAAAATTCCATTTATTCCTTCAATATTTTTGTTTACACACTCTTTTATTCCCTTCAAAATAGTTGTATTCTTTTTGGTTTTCTTCGTTTAGATAAAAAGATTACACTTTGTGATTTAGGATTAAAAATATTAATGTATACAGGTAATTATTATAATTCAATAAGTAATTTTTCAACTTATTATAAATTTTAGTTAAAAATGTCCCATATTAAAATTCAAATTAAGTCCTATAAACATTGAATTTTCTCTAATTTTTACCAACTTCATGTACAACACAAAAGTACTAATTATAATATTATACTATGTAATGTTTTACCATTATTTTTTATTTATAATTAATTAAAAAAATTGTACTATACAAATATATATTGATCCCACCAATTTTTTTTTAAAAATATATTTAAATTTTTTTTATAATATATCTTTACAATTTAAAGTAGGAGATTTAATTAATTATTAAAAAATATAAATAAAATACTCCTTGTGAATTTAAATAAATTATTCAATTATATCATGCAACATATATGTAATATTACGTTAATTCTTTAATTCTGTTGAATTGATATCGATATTTGTAGGCAAATGTTAAGTGCACACCTCATTATTAATAAATATATTTTTATTTTTATTTTTTTAAATTTTCCTAAAATATCTTTTTCATAAATTCTTTTTTAAAATTATGTTTTAACAAAACATATATAGTTCTAGAAACTACTTTACATAATAGGTATATTTTATTCTGAAAAATATTTTTCATTAGAAGGTTGAAAAAACTTACTACTACACACTAATACATATTTTAGAAAATATTTAAAAAAATATTTTGAAAAATTACTATTCAAAATATTAATTTTATTTTAGAAATTATTTTCTAAATAAATATGTTTTTGTTTCAGTAAAATTAAAAAATAGAAATTAAATTATATTTTTGTCATCGAAAAAAAATAATATCTAAAAGACAATTATTATCGTATCGAATAAAATTACTATTACACGTTAATATGCATTTAATAAATATAAAACATAAATTACAGTAAATGATAACTTATTAAAAGAAATAATAATAGATGTAAAAGGTTTAAAAAATAATGAAAATGAAAGATGAATAAATATAATTTAAAAATAATAAAGACGAAAATACAAAAATAAAATTTAAAGAATGATAAATATAAAAGAAAAAATAAAAATTAAAAAATAACAAAAATGAACTTGGAAAAAAATAAGGTACTGAGAATGATAAAAATGAAGTGGAAAAGTATATTTGATAACATTTTAATAATAAAAAAAGAAAGGGAGTATATTTATTGAAGAGGGGAGGCGTAAATATGATAGGTTATTTGTATTGCATACAAGAGTGGGCCAATAACAAATCCTAAAGAACGGCCCAAGAAGTGGAAAGCCCATAGACATGAGAAGGGGGAAGGTGGTCGAAGTGCAGAATGAAGCGTGAAAAGTTACCTGCGAGGCTCTTCTTCCTGGTATAGATTGAAAGGCGTTTGTGTAAGCAATATCAGAGAGTTCAGTCTTGTTGGCATTGCGTTTCCGTATTCATCTCTAGATAAGGGTTTACCTGCTAACTTATTTGGGAACTTCCAATTCGACTCTCATTCTTCTCACTTCGTCAGCCATGACGGATGGCCATCTCTTCAACAACATCACCCTCGGAGGCCGTGGCGGCACCGTAATCTCTCTCTCTCTCTCTCTCAAACCTTCCTTTCGTTTCTCTTTTCCCTAATTTTTATTTTTCTCCATTCCACCATGCTTTTGTTCTCAACCTCTCGGTTTCGTTTTACGCGTATCGCAGTTTTTAGCGAGAAGATATTAGGGTTCTGTTATGTGTCTTCTTTTCTTCTGCTAAATCCCTAATTATTATTACTATTGTTTTATTGTACAAGATTACCTATATGTTTTATAAATGTGTTGAAGTTTCACTTGTTGTTTCTAGTAGTGACTACTGCGGGATATTTGTGCGTTAGTGTTTTTTGTTACTGTCAAAACCCTAAGACAGTGCTTTGTTGAGTAGATGAAAATTGGGACGGTACAAGGTTTTAAACTGTGGTTGCTGTTGCGTTAATCGAGACCAAAAACCTTGATGTTGTTGTAGCCGCGAACCATTTTTTAAAAACCTTGGGACGGTAGAAAGTAGATTGCCTGAAAAATTGTTTTCCTTTGGATCATATTTCTAGTTTGACCAAGCAAGTGCAAAGTTATTTTCATTCCAAATTTTATACCTTCTAGTGATTTCATTTGGTGGTGTTATGTACCATTTATTAATATGCATATTCCCTTCTCAGTTTCATTGTTTTTAATAATAAGTAGAGTCAAGAGCTGAAATTTTCTGGTGAATTTGTGAATAAGAGACTGAAATTAGCAATTGAGATGTATGACACTTCTTTTCATATAAATGGGGTTGCAGAATCCAGGGCAGATAAAAATATATTCCGGAGGAATTGTATGGAAGAGACAGGGTGGTGGTAAATTAATTGAAGTTGATAAATCTGACATAATGGGGGTGACATGGATGAAGGTTCCAAGGACTAACCAACTTGGTGTTCAGATCAAAGATGGGTTGTTCTACAAGTTTACCGGATTTCGTGACCAGGTTACTCTCTCTGCCCCTCCCGAATGTGCATTTTCATAGTGTGGAAAAAGGAATTCAAACTTTTGGTTTGGTTTCATATATTTTGTTCCTTTTATTATCACAATGACAGATCTAAATCTTGAGGACTTGGAATTGGATTGCTATCAAATGCTGGTTCTTATGTTGTATACATATTTTGCAGGATGTAGCCAGTTTGACCAATTTTTTCCAAAACACCTGTGGAATAACGGTAGAGGAGAAGCAGCTTTCTGTTAGTGGGCGTAATTGGGGAGAAGTTGACCTAAATGGTTGGTGATATTACATGAACTGACTTATGTATTGTAATTGATATTCTCCACATGATGAATCACATGCATCTCAAACATCTCTCTTTGTCATCCTTGCTATAAATTTAGTGTCTGGGGAAAAAGTTAATTTGATACTCTGTTCTGTTTGATATAGCAGTACTCATGCAGAAATTATGTAATATTTTTAGCAAAGGGTACAGCTCTCCTATTTTCAGATAAATTCAGTTGATATCATGCAGTTTGTTCTTGGAGAGCATTAGTTTTTCTTGTATAATTCAAGATGATTTCCATATATATGAAGAAAGGCTGTGAAATTATGTGATGCTATTTTTCCCTCCCCAATTTGCAGTTGCTTCTTTTGTTTTTGGTATACTCTTTGGTAATTGCATTAAGTGCAATTTTTAGGTGGTAAGTTGTTAAGATAGGAAAGTGGTTTTTATTTGTGTATGTGTATGTGTTTGGGGGAGGGGGGTGGTTGACTTCTCAAAGAGGAACTTTATCTCATTCTTATTTTCTTATTTTAATCTTTTCCAACCAACCAAAGCATTTCTCTTTATGGTGGAGCTTGTTTAATAAAATTGAGTTCATTGCTTTTATAGCTATGCTACTAGTGGAGTAGTGGATGTTCTTATGTTTCTATTTCCATTTCAGGAAATATGCTGGCTTTCATGGTTGGTTCAAAGCAAGCTTTTGAGGTGTCTTTAGCAGATGTCTCTCAAACACAGCTTCAAGGGAAGAATGATGTGATCTTGGAGTTTCACGTGGATGACACAACTGGAGCAAATGAGGTATATCTATATTTTCATGCACTTATATAGTCTTATATGTTTTAACAAATTCATAGAGTTTAGCCAAACTGGCGGCTTGTTGCAAGAAAATTATTCTCATTCAAGTTTGGGCTTGTACAATATTGAAAACTCTCATTATTAGGTTCAATTTGATTGTGCATTTTTTATGGTCTAATGTTGTTTATGTTATGATCTCAGAAAGATTCACTGATGGAGATAAGCTTCCACATACCAAATTCCAACACCCAGTTTGTTGGTGATGAAAATCGTCCTCCTGCTCAGGTGAGTTTGTTCCCATCTATAAAAGATCTCATGTTATATAATTTCTAGGTTAACTGACATTTATCTTTTCTGCATCAGGTTTTCCGTGACAAAATAATGTCTATGGCTGATGTTGGTGCTGGAGGTGAAGACGCTGTTGTTACATTTGAGGGTATTGCAATTCTTACACCAAGGTAATGTTTTTTAAATGCATAGATATATATCATTCAAGTATTTTTGGCTTCTTATAGTTGTCTTTTGTACTGCTTGTATTTTTGTTCTTTCAATAAATATATTAAGTATTAAATTTGTACTTTTATGTAGAGGACGATACAGTGTTGAGTTACACATGTCATTCTTACGGCTTCAGGGACAGGCTAATGATTTCAAAATCCAGTATAGCAGTGTGGTTCGCCTATTTTTACTTCCTAAGGTTCATTTCCTGATCCTGTACTTTCATTTGACTGATATTTGTTTTCATATTAAGTGATGAGTAAAATTTCAATGCCATCAGCCCATCAGCCAGCCATATCTTTAAATTGATGCTTTTCTTTGGACTTGTTAAGTGTACTGACAATTTCTCATATGTATCCATAGTCTAATCAACCACATACCTTCGTCATTATTAGTCTTGACCCCCCTATTCGGAAGGGACAAACTTTGTACCCTCATATTGTGATGCAGGTAATTGCTCAACGGTTCATGGTTTGCCAATTTATGTGGTGTATTTTACTTGCTTTTGAATCTAACATTGTTTTGCTCATTTCCATATAGTTTGAAACTGATTATGTTGTTCAAAGTGAATTGGCAATAAATGAAGATCTTTATAACACAAAGTACAAGGACAAGTTGGAGCTGTCTTATAAGGTATTGCTTAAACTGTTAATAGTTGATTCATGTCAGTATATAACCCTGAGATAATATTTCTCTTCAAGGACTGCTTGGGAAAATTGAAAAGTGCATCTTGCATATTTTAGATGATTGAGTGATGCATGAATTTGGTAACTGTTGGTCATGCATGTCACAATGATGCAGTAGCTGATGTGTTTCATTTTCAATTCAATTATCAGGGGCTTATTCATGAAGTGTTCACCACAATATTACGTGGCTTGTCTAGTGCCAAAGTGACTAAGCCTGGAAAATTTAGGAGTTGTCAAGATGGTTATGCAGTGAAATCATCTTTGAAAGCTGAAGATGGAATTCTGTATCCCCTTGAGAAGAGCTTCTTCTTTCTACCCAAACCTCCCACTCTTATTCTTCATGAAGAGGTAAAATTTGATCGTGCTTACAAATAACCAGATGTCAATTACTGGTTGATGTAGCATATGATATTTACACAATGGAGGTTTAAATTGTTTTTCCTTTCCTATTAGATTGATTATGTGGAATTTGAGCGGCATGCTGCTGGTGGTGCCAATATGCATTATTTTGACCTTCTTATCAGACTAAAATCTGAACAAGAGCATCTCTTCCGTAATATTCAGAGAAATGAGTACCACAATTTGTATGAATTTATCAGGTAAATGTTAGCTCTTTGCCAAATTTTACATACTACTTATTGTTATATAACCAATTTGTTTTTGGCCTGCACATGCAGTTCAAAGGGCTTGAAAATTATGAACTTAGGAGATGCCCAACCCACTGTTGGTATAAAGAAGGTTCTTGAGAATGATGATGATGATGCTGTTGATCCACATCTTGAGCGCATTAAAAATGAAGCTGGTGGGGATGAAAGTGATGAGGAGGTGATCAAACAGATATTTTATATAATTTTCATCCTTATCTTTAGTTCATGAGTAGCATTTAGTAAATTTGTGTTCTAGTTTTTTTATAAATCAAGGAGGCAACATTTATTTATGTTGACATCTGAAAATAGTTGGGCAAAAAAAACTTCAGTGAACTCAAAGCTTACATTTTAGTTTTTGCAATTCTTGAACTTATATCCATAAGCATGCAGTTGACCTTTCTCCTAGTGTCTATCCATTTTAGTTTCTTGTGTTTTCTGTTTTGCTATCTACTGTTTCCGTGTGAATTTGTTCTGTGCTTCTGTACATATATACTCTGGCTGGACTCTTTGCAAGTTGCTTCATTTTGGTCTTTGGCTGCACCCTGTGGCAAGATTTTTCTAGTCTTGTGCACTAAATGGTGGTAAATGTCTACAGGATTCAGATTTTGTTGCTGACAAGGATGATGAAGGTTCTCCTACTGATGATTCTGGGGCAGATGATTCTGATGCCAGTGATATTGGTGATGAGAAAGAGGCAAGTGATTTTTGTTTGCCTTTGTTATCTTTGTGATACTTCTCTCTACTCTTTAAATCCATGGTGTATCTGACACACCTTAATGGTGACCAATTTTCAGAAGCCTGCCAAAAAGGAACCAAAGAAGGACCTGCCTTCTAAGGCATCTACCTCTAAGAAGAAATCAAAAGATGATGAAGATGGAAAAAAGAAAAAACAGAAGAAGAAAAAGGACCCAAATGCACCCAAGAGGGCAATGTCCGGTTTCATGTTCTTCTCTAAATTGGAAAGAGAGGTGTGTTCTATTCTATGTCATATAGATTATCTGTTTCGTTTTTGGGTGTGTAAGTTGTGGGTGGGGAGTATTTATCACCTCAGTTCGGCATGGCTGCCCAGCCTCAGTTTGGGGTTACAATGTCAATTTAAGTAGGTCTGTATACTTAATTTTGCTATAGTGTATATTTTTTGGGGGAGAAAATTGAAGTTTCTCAGGTTCGGTAAAGAACAAAATCTTCATAATGCCAGGTAATAGGTGGTATTGGTTTATCCACCAAATCCTGTAGTTAACGCAGGTGAGCTTAAATAGGTACTGTTCTAATGTGTTCGGATTCTGGAGTCTGGACTCCTGCTTTGAACTCAGTGTAGCCGAATATTTATATGACCTTTAGCAAAATTGTTAATAGCTATTTTGATTGTAAGAAATTACTAAATCTACTTGAAATGATTGACTAGTTAAGCAGGGGTATATATAAGTTGAGTTCTCTTTACATTATATTTGCTGAAAGTTTTTTTTTTTTTTGACAGAATCTAAAGAAAACTAATCCTGGAATTTCATTTACGGATGTGGGAAGAGTACTTGGAGAGAAATGGAAAAAGATGTCAGGTATGGCTGGTTGCCAATTGTTTCATTTCATGCAGTTCCACCGAGTGTCATTCATGATCTGAGCTTATTTATTATGTTTATTGACTAAATTGTATATTATTGTTTTACCCATTGGAATGCACAGCGGATGAGAAGGAGCCATACGAGGCAAAAGCGCGTGAAGATAAAAAACGTTACAAGGATGAGATTAGTGGCTACAAGAATCCCCAACCCATGAATATTGATTCAGGGAATGAATCCGACAGTGCCTAAAGCTGTTTCAATATTGAAAAAAATTATGTCAGTTTCTATTTGAATGCAGTTTTATAGAATACTTATTGTCATGTCATGCAAGCCAATGTAAGCCATGCTCTGCATATTTCTTACTGGTGATGGCATCTCTGCTCATATGGAGCGTAAATTGACACAAGTTTATGCTTTTGAAAGGTCACTGGAGCGTATTCAAGAGTTCTGTGATTTGGGCATCAGTTGGTTTGCATGGCATTTAGGGAAGAAGGCAGGGAAGGATGAGCTTGTTGTGTCGACTGAGTTCTTGTGCTTAATTAAATTAGTGCTCTGTTTGTAGCCCAATTTATTCACTAAAATGACATTGCCTCTATGTTAGTGACAGCATGATCTAGGATTTGTAACACAATTTTTCGTTTCAACTTCTGCATATTAGCTCAAGCCTGCTTTTGATCGTTTAAACGTGATAAGTTGCAACTAGAAGTTGTCTACTTCAGAAAATTTTAGTTTTGTAAATATTCATTTTAAACTGTAAAATGTTAAACATACACTCCATTTTTGGGGTGTATGGGTGAAATGAAGAGATATAGAGAAAAAAATGAAAGAAAAAAAAATTGTAAAAATGGTGTGATAAAAAGTAAAGAGGTTGAAAAAAGATCAGATGAAAGAGAAAATAGATGTATGATTATTATAATTGTTTTTAAATCTATGTCTAACCTGCCCACCTGAACTAGTAAATGTAAATTTAATTCGGGAAATACTTTTGCACCACCTGTTTGTTTTTTTTTTAATACGAAAATTAATTTTCGCTGCATAAGATTACATAATGAAAATTAGTTTATTTGAAATCTGCTCACCCCTTGCCTCCTTCGACGAACACCCTTTTTCATCATAATTCCTTCACTCCACCTCCTTCCACTTTCTTGCATATCTCTCGTGGAAACCATTTCCTCACCCCTTTCCCCAACTTTCCAACTTTCCACTCTTCTGTTTTATCGTTGGGAAATCATTAGGCCTGCTTTTGCTTATCACAACTCGAGGTGAAAACATGGCCAATTGGAAAATAAAATATTTAGTCTTCTAAATCGCAAATAATTGTGGAAGATTCAATTGTATTTTTGCCAGAAATTTTCCTTTCAAATCAAGCGAAAATATAGAAGACTCGAAGAGCAACCTAAAAAAATCAAACAAGTGCATATTTATATCAGCAGTTGTTAGGTCCATAAAACATGTTTACAAAGGAAAAAAATTAATTGAAGTAAGATAATGAGAATGAATATGGAAAGATTTATTTAGTGGACCCAAAGAGAGAGAGAAAGTGGTTATTTATAGAGTGAAGGCAACCGAATAATGGAGGACAAGATTATTCTCATAGATTTTGAGTGGTGATTTTGAGTAAAAACAGACTTTTCTCATTATTGAGGTGTTTATTTTCTATTATTTGCTTGGTTGCTATTTCATATTTGTAAGGAGATTATCTCCATTTATGGATATTTTTTATTTGTTTCTCTATTGAATTTCTCTTATAGAGCAATTTTTCTTTTAGTAGACATATATACCAATTCACTATTTTTCTTATTTGATACCTTTATTCCTATCAATTGGTATCAAAACTCAGATCCTAGGAGCATCTGTTAAGAATAGAGACATGGATAAGAAAGTTGAAAGAGACGAGGGTAAAGAATAACATGAGAAAACCAATTTTATAATTTGATGGAAGGAAAGCTTATTAGTGGTTGATTCAGTTGGGTCAATATTTTGAGGACAACAAATAGATCCATGAAGAGAGGAAGAAAATAGGGCTACCATGTTTGCATTAAGGGGAGAAGCTTTCAAGACAATTAGAATGCAACCTGAAAAACTTTTGAAAGGGATGTGATCAACAACCAGATCAAGAAATTCCAACCAGATCTATGGACTTGTCTTCAAGTTTTAGAAGATGAGAAGCATGAGACATAATTCAAAGGGAGAAAACTAAATTAGAAAAAGGATGGGAAAAGGGAAGCTGGGATGGGAGAGGGGGGTTGATAAAGAGGTAACGACGTAAAAAAGAAAAAAGAAACATCCAAGAAGGGGTGGATGATTAAGGGGGCCAACATCCTACTACCGCCACCTAAATCGCCAGATTCAATCTTAGTAATGAAAATGAATGAAACATTGATGATGACAAAGCTACCAATGTTGTTAATGTAAGATGACATTACTTGGACAAAGGAGATATGAATGGGAAGGAATTATGACCAAAAACTAAAGAACCTTTGGGTACAATGGAAGGAATTGATGCATATTGAGGTGCATGACCTTCTCCTTATCCTTTAAAGAAAGTTGGAGAAACACGTGCAAAGGAAAGGAATAAAGGGAGAATAGGATTTGAATTACAACAATTGAGTCAATCATGTGACCTATAGCCCAAGCCCACTTTAGCATAGAAAGTTGTAAGGGTGGAAGGCAAAAATACTTTTTGGATTTAATGAAGCAAGCCCAACTTACCAAGGGTACGTAGCTTAAAAAAAATTGTTTTATAGTCCAAGAGGTGTTTATCAATTTCAAGAAATTTACATATTTGTTGTCAGTGAGGATTATATTTTGGATTTATATGAGAATTTCAAATTATTGCACAAAAGAACAAGAGACTCACATGAGGAAGCAATGTTGGCCATTCAGGCATAGTTTTCCATCCAAGGTGCTCGAATTGGGAAATTTAGGATAAGTTCAATGATATCTAATTTCCAAATTGAGTTGTTTTCTTCCTGTTTGATAGTTGTAGTAGTTTCAGACCATGAAAATTAGGATCTAGGAAGAGGTGAATTAAGAACATTATTTCAAATTTTGGGCTCATTTGTTGTAGTGGAAGTTCACGAAAGTTCCTATAAGAAGTAACAAAATGTTTCAACTTGCTAAAGAAAAAAGGAGGCACAAGGATGAACCAATTGGTACAAATTATGTAACTGATGCATCAATGGAAAGGGGACATGAGCTGTTAGGCATGACAATATTGATGTTGTAGTTGGATTGGTAGGGGTGTTGAGCTTATTACCTATTGTAAATATGTAGTTCACAAGAAACACACCATAGGTTCTACTAGTTGATGAGGAAGCAATTTTGTTAGTGTTCCAAAGAGTTTGTGAGGTGAGTAGAGGAATTGGTAAACATATTAAAGTTTACAAGAAAGAAGTTAAGGTACTTTAATAAAGAGTTGCAAGACAATTTGATGGCCTGCATAAGCTTTCCATACTCTCTATATTGCATCAACTTTGGATAATACATAATTGCAACATTTTACACCATAAAGAGTGGGACCTGGTGGAAGCTTTGCCACAAATGAAAGGAAATGATCTAACCAATCAAGTTATTGCAACTAGTGGGACCTAAAGGAGGAGAAAAAAAGTGGTTATATATGATGGGAATGTAACTAAATGAGGGAGAAAATTACCCTCATAAATTATGGGTGATGATTTTGAGTAGAGATGGACTCTTCTTATCATTGGAGTATTCACTTTCTTTTATTTGCTTAATTACTACTTCATATTTGTAAGGAAATTATCTTCGTCCATAGATATTTTTATCTATTTTTCTGTTAAAATTTTCTTATTCCATTTATAAAGAAAATTTTCTTTTAACATAGATATATCAATTTCAATTCAATTATTTTTCTTATTTAATTCCTTGATTTCTATCGGCAGTATTGAGTTTGACGTGTCTCTCAAAGCACTTTTGCACACATATAAATGAAGTACGGAAACTAATTTTTGTTAGAAGTGAGAAGTGCTCCTATTGTTGTGCAGTCATACACAATATAAACTAATTTTCTGGAAAAGAAAAAAATTACATAAAAATTTCAGGTGTAAAGAGCAAACACGTAGCACCAACAACAGCACCTTTAACTTGTTTGTATTTTAGGAGCCAAAAGAAATGCCAAAACCCCTGTTTTTTGGAGTGGATCTTCTAACTTTGTGTCGCCAACCTCACTTTGCATTGTGAACATTCGACCATTCGATTAATATAATGTCCTGAATTCTTCATTCTGCCCCAGTTGTACTAATATACTTGTCAAGTAATGAGCCCAAGTGTAATGATACTTACTAAGAGTTAATTACTATCAATATTATACAAAGTAGAAATGGTGCACAAACTTGCATGAAGTTATGCAAAAGCTGAAGCAGAAGTGAAACAACTTACATGGCAGTGATGGACACGAATATTAGCATTTTTTTGGCTTGTATTTTGGTTCAACCATTAAAAATATTTTAGTAACAAGTCATGGTTCAATTCTTTTATCATTAAATGACAGTACAATGTACTTCTTTTATTAATGATATATATATATATATATATATCCATTCTTGTCCTTGTCATGTAAATACAGTTGTATGAATCTAAATGCAACTGTTATCTAACATGATTCAATTGTACATGGTTCATTTACTCATTCATGCTCTTCTATCATTCAATTCACTTAATCATGCAAGTTACTGTATTTAGATTCAATTATATTTTGACAAAAAGTCTGGTTCAATTCTTTTAATGATATATTTCAATAATAAAAAATTATACAAATAGTAGAAATAATGTCATTTGGTAATAGACGTTCGATCTCTTACATTTTAATATTCGTCAGTCATTAAAATTTTGAATACCTTTTTTCAAAGTTTTACATTTAATGGTTTGCAATATTAGTAATATATGTGGAATAAGGTGTCACTCAACAAGAGTGTTGGAGTAGGCACCTGCTTTCACTAGTGCTCCGTTTCATAATGATAAATGATATCAATTGACTTCACATGCAGGTTTATATTGAATTTGCTAGTGATGGTGCTTTATAATATGAATTGACTTCATATGCAGGTTTCTATTGCTTTTCCAAATCAAAGCCAAAAGAATATTTACTTGTTATACATAATCATATCTAGTGTATTATATCTTTCATCAGATAATACCTCTCAATTCAGTACTTAAAGCTAAGAAAACAGGGGCACATGAAACTTTCAAAGGTTGAATAGTTCAAATCTTTTGGATTAGTTTGGAAGTTAATCCATATCAGAAGCAACTAAGGTTGAATAAAACAAAAAACACAAATGATTGAAAAACTTTCACTTATAAATACTACCAATGTAGTGTAGACTCAGAAATGTATGCATACAAATTTAGCCTGCATAAAAATTCAGTATTACCTTGCATAAATTTAATATAGGGTGAGTTTCGAATTGGCTAAAATCAATACAAATAAAGATAAATTCTTGTACAAGCTTTGACCGAGGATAATACATGAAATATTTTATATACTGTTTAATCAAGGAACAAGCTTGGGAACAGAGGACCGAAAACACAAAGCAAAGGAGTGTCACGTATGTATACATCAATTGAATCGAAAGCAATCGCTAGAAGGAAATCATTATTGTTATCACCTCAAATTATGACAACTGCTCTCACATGCCTCTTCTACTTCCAACTTCTTCGTTCTGCAAATAGTGTAGAATGCTTATAAAAGATACTCCAACGTCTAAGTCTAAGTCAATTCTCTCTCTCATGTGATTTCTTCTCTAAGAAAAGCATACCTTGTATTTTTTCTCTTCCCCTCTTTGTATAGTGTTCATGGCTTTGAACTTATTTTTATTGCTTATAAGGGTAGATTTTACTGATTGGTGGATTGAGACTTTCTAGACCTCGGTGCCATCTTCTTGTTGGTGCGAAGAGTGGTTCAAGTTATTTTTAATTTTCTAAATTTTTTTCAATTTCTCTTATTACAATTGTCAATACCAAGTTTGTTAAAGTTACTCTATGGGAAAAAGCTTATGTTCGACATTGGATAGAGATAAAATTAAAATTTTTTTTTAGGTGGAGAATATTATTTATTTCTTGAATTATCTTTTGGAGTTGAGTTACATCCAACCACATATTCTAAGAATTGCACTAATTTTGTGTATTAAAAAACTCACATTTTGGATAAAAAAAATATAATAGTATCTCCTTTATTTCCACATAAAAGAAAAAGAATTTAATAGACAGAATCGACCTTGGACCTAGATTAACAAGGTGATGACCAAAGGCTCAAAATTGAGAAATATCCAAAAAATTAAAAAATTATATTATTATATGATAATTTTTATTTTTTTTTATGTTATTTTATAAATAGATTAACATCATTATCTCTTATATGTATCTTTTTATATTTAAATTAAATGAGACACAATTATAAAATGTACTTTCTTGATTGTTAATAGTTTCTTTTTCTTCTTCTAACGTGTTAAGTTAATAAATTTATGTTAAATAAATGGCTAACTCATGTTGACATATCTACCTACAATGAACATATGACAATTTATAAACTTAAAATTTTTATTCTTCAACTAGAGAAGAAATACAAACTAAAAAAATTAAAATTATAAAGAAATCTATTCATACACTATAAATTAAAATTCCTAACTTGAATAGTTAAATTTTCAAAGTAATATTTATATACCTTTATAATTTTTAATAAATTTTAATTAATAATAAGAAATATGTTAAAAATAGTGTTTAAAAGAAAATAAAATTTAAATGCAATTTGTTAAATGTTTTTATTACCATATTTTAACCAGAATTAAAATCTCACGTAAATAATCTATCTAACAAAATTTTGATTAAATATTAAAAGATATTACCAAAATGAAAGTTTAAAAATTTTATTGAAAAATAATACAAAAATCACTTAAAAAAATGTATATAATTTTGACTTTATGATCAGTAAAAAAATTACTCAGTTCAAGATACGTGTATTCTCCATCTCTATAAAAATGAAAACATTTCATTTTCCTTTCTAATTGATTTTTTACCTTTGTTTTATATACTTTAAATTTATCAAACAAATCAATGTTATGATTAATGAAATGCATATAGTAATATTTAAAAATTATCAATAAAAGTAAAGAAGTGTCTTTTACCACCATGAGTTAACACATTTCTATCACATACATCACTATGAACTCATTCAAGCAAGTTAGTTTCTTTTCCAATGCATATATGAAAAGACTTTCTAGGTTGCTTTGCTTGTATACATATTTCATACTTTTGTTTCAAATCAATTGAGGCTTTAGGAATAAGATAAAGAAACATATTCTTTTGACAGAGTTCAAATTTATATATCCAATCTTAACTTGTCACATATCGCAACATTCAATATTTGCAACAATTAAAGAAGGATTACTAGTTTTTTTTTTATTAAAAAGAATATGCAAAAGATATAACATAAAGCCATCACAAATATAACCTTTACTAACAAAAACACCATGTCTAGTAATAACAACTCTATTGAATTCAAATACAACCTTGTAACCTTATTAGACTAACAAATTAGTACTTGTAGGACCAAAAATCTGTCTGCCCAGGCCGAACATGCCTAGTTTCAACCCAATAAAAGGAAGATACTCAAAGATGGACTTGCTTGACAAAGAAGACCCAAACCTGGCCTAATAAATAGGGAGAGCTGAGTCGACCTGCCTCAGATAAGAGCCGTCCGACTCGTTCCCATTTGATCAAGAGAAGGGCCAAAACAACCTATGTGCAGAAAAGACGTCAGATGCGGCCCAATTTGGCCAAAAGGGCCCAAAACAGCCTAACTATGAAAGACCATCAGACTCGGCCTAAGAGAGGTCTAGGAAGGATCTAGCGCATCGCTGACAGAGTCGGCCAGATCAGTAGGGAGTCAGTAGAATCAACCACCTCAACAAAGAGGACAAGACCTCACAAAATCCAAGAGGCCTTGAGCTATCAGATCCCCTGAGGTCCACATGAGACCCTTGGATGAAGTTAGGTCAGCAAGGAAGGGGACAAGAATCCCACCCATCCCAATGAAGAAAACTTCCTCGCCAATCATAGCAGCACAAGGGGATAACAACTTGTACATGTTAGCTACCCTTGAAGTGGCTGTCAGAGAACATGCCATGACCTGGGGAGAACGTACCACGATCAAACCTAGGTCCCAAAGAGCATCAACCTAGGGATTGACAAGGCTAACAACCTAGGAATCAAAAGGTTGGGATGTCCCCACGTGGCTAAATCTGACGCATCCATGGCACCCTCCAAACACTATAAAAGGCCGCCTCACTACAAAGAGTAGGGGGTCGAATTTTGGGGATTTAGGTTTGATTTTGGCTAGTGAAAATTGTGTATTGAGAGAGAAGTCTATTCTAGTGAGACCAAGAGTTGTAGAAAGCACAATTCGAAGAAGAAAGTCTGAGAGCCAGAGCTACTGTAGAGTTCCTTGCAGAAGGAGCAAATTGAAGTTAGGAGTAAAAGCGCTAGCCACACCTCTAGAGACTAGGTAAGTCTTCTTCATTCTAGAGGAAAAATCACCCATAACATCAAGTAGGCAGTCATGTTGTGAGAATTCTCTCTTACACTACCAATTTGAAGTGGAACAGTTAGTTGACATGTAGTCGGCACCAGCTTGAACCTAGTTGGTCTCGGTTCCTTTCTTCGTATATCATCTTACAACACCTCTTATTTGACTGGTCTTGACTCTACATAGCTAAAGATCACAACATCTGGTTCGCTAACTGAATAATTTTCAGCATCCAAACATCCAACTTCGAGTCGGTTTCCACCTGTCATAGCATCCGGCACTGAGTCGGTCTCGGTCCCGGTCCAGCTTGCATGTTGTCAAAATACTTGATAATTTTTGAAGTCATTCCTAGTCAGGACGCCTAATTGATAGTCCACACTGTATTTTGAAAGTCATTTGGATCTTGAGCGCTTAATGAATAGTTCAATCTCCACCCTTGCATATGCCTAATGGATAGTCCATACTCCTCGATTAAAGTCACATTGTGTCAGGACACCTAATGGATAGTCCGTTGTCACCTTTGTCCCTTTATCCCCATAGTAGACGCCAAAAGATAGTATACTTCCTTTATATTTTATCACATGTCCAAAACTATGAATTTTGATTCCTTTGATTAAAAGAGGTACATAAGAGTAAGAGACACACTCTTGTCAAGTTATTCATCCCAAAATACCCAAACTTTGTATATACGCCTTCTTTGTACAATTAAACTATTCTTTGAAAAACAACAAATGTAAAGGTTGTCTTAGCTTATGTAATCCATAGGGTAACTATCAGATGATAGGCGGGTGGGGTGACATGTCATCCCTACGCATAACCGACTCCTTATTTAGACTCTGTTTCATTGGCCTGTCTTATCCTTCTCTGGTTTTCGATGGTACCTTTAAAACATCGATGACGACTCCTATTAAAGCTGAATCGGTCTTGGTTGATCCTCCCGGATTGGCCGAATCGACTCTGACTCTGCATAGCCGGATCCGTTAAGAGATGGATTCGACTTCCAATTCTCAAACCAATTTTATTTCTTTTAAATTTCCCCTGACATTATTTAGGTCGTGTTAGTACTTATTTAACTTTTCCTAATATCAGAAACTTGATAGACTCCATTTAAAATAAGATGGTTTCCTCGATACAACTCTAATTTCACTTGACCTTCTCCTAGGAAGTGTCATGCTCCCATTTCCCATACTTACAATAAGTGTGCTTGATTCCTGATATAATGAAAACAATTTCTTATAAGCACACACATGAATATTAGCCTTAAAGTTTATAAACCAATCATTTGAGTTAAAAACATAGTTTAACTCAAGGTTTATGACATGATACCTATTAGATGGGAATCAAAGATAGCACCAAAGTAACAACTTTAGTCTTAGGTTTAGGAGAAAACATTGGTTTATGATTATGTCGAAAACAATTCTTGGCAAGATGATTACTTCACCCACAAACAAAGCAAAAGAGCTCATTCTTTTGATTTTTATCCTTAGACTTATTATTGTTATAAGAAACATTGTTCTTATTTTTAAAAAATACGAGTTTTTTTTTACCAAAATTATTTTTATTAAATTCATGTCTTTTAAGAGGCTTTGAATTAGGCTTACTAGAACCTCCAACAAGGTAGGCCTTAATTTGTAATTCAGATTTTTCTGAACCCTTCATGCTTATGCTTCAAATTTCTAGCAAACTTAGACCATAAAGGAGGAAATTTTAAAATCATCAAAGTCACAAGCATGATGTCATGTAAGATAGTTCTTTTCAATTTCATGTCATAGACAACATTTTCAAACTCATGAATTTGATTTGAAATAGATTTTTCCATCAATTATTTGAAATTCAATCATTTTTTCACATGAATATCTACTTAAATTCTTCATATACTTATTTTAATTCAAGTACTTCCCATAATTCAACAACATTTTTAGTATGATAAAAAATCATAAATATTATCAGATAAAACACTTAAAGTCTTAAAATACGACCATAACATAAAATATCTTTATTAGAAACATCATATTCAGTAGTAAAAGATTTAATATCATCACTTTGAATTATTTCAATAGAAAATACAAAAACTTTTATTTCAATTTTAGATATTAAAAAGATTAACCCCAATCTAGTAAGTCGAAATTTCATTTGTTGTTATAAAAAAAAAATAAAAAATTCACGTATAGATATTTCTGGCTTACTAGAAAGAGATCTTACCATATCAATTCCTAACATTTTGATTAACAAAAAAAAATACTAGTCTTACTATTAAACCTTTTTCTCTTGAAGATGGTTGGAAAAAATAACAAATAAATAAAGAATGAGTATTGCTTCACATAAAATCAAAATACACTCACCATGTTTATAGCAATCAACTAGCGCAAAGAAAAAAATATTAGAGAATGAGTTTAGAAAAACTCTTTTATGCTCATATTTCAAGAAACGTTAACTTGATAGATCGACTGTGTATAGTGAAAGACTTTTTACAAGTGTTATATTTTTGTTATTTTATTTTGTCAACAAAGAACTCTATTTATAGATCCGTGCAACAACCACAACATAGATAAATTCCAACTTATTAAAAGACTTGACGAAGTAACTAAAGCCCAATGCAGGTTGAACTCTCTTGAATCTAAGCCTCACTACCCAGTCAAAAAAATAAAAAAACTGATTCTAAGGTATTAAAAGGATATTTATTTTCAAAATTTTTAATTATTAAGTAACAACTCATCAGCACAGCACTCCGGAACCCTCATTAGAAATTTGTTTTATTTTAGTCTTGTTCCACACCAGCCTCCAACTAAAAGTTGTATCATAATATAATATATTAATGTTCTTCTGTTGAGGATCAATTGAGTGTTGTCTTGGCTAATTAATTAAAGGATGTTTATGCAACAAAACAAATATTGTGGCATTGTGAGTGCGAAAACTGAGCGTTTGTTGTTTGGGTTGAAATGAGAAAAAAATAAAAGTTCCTTTCTATTCTGATTCAATGCATAATTAATATAAACATTATTTTATATAATTAAAATTTATATTAAATAAATAATTTTAAATATATTATAATTAAAATTTATAATTATAAATATATGTAAATATATAAATTGTTTTTAAATTTAAAATATGAGAGATAAAATAATATTAATATATCTTATAATAGCTATTACACCATTCAATAAATTCATATAAAATATGAATTTTAACAATTCAACCATTGTATTGTAACTTTATATTACCTTAGTTGTTTATATATCAAATTTTGTTAAAATTAAATAACAATAAAAAATAATAAAATAATTTATATTTTAATATATTTTAAAAAATATATATTTTGTTAATTTATCAATTGAATGTATTAAATATTTTTAAATTAATATATATATATATATTTAATATAAAGTAACAATTCTTGATAATATGAACTTGCTGAATAATATAATAAGTGACGTAAGTAACACCTTTATTATTAATTATTGATAATCTTTTTTAAAAAAGGTTAAAATTTAATTTTAAAATAAAACATTTAAATTCTTAAGTTACTTGTGAGAATAGTAAATATTAAACTAAAAATGATACTTGTTACTAGAACATATTTCGTAGTAACAACGAGAGAGTTAATTTTCGTCAAATCACCTATTACATGTGTTTTCAAATCATTTAATCTGTATTTGTTTTTATAAAATAACCAGCATGGACGATATCTTTAGTACAATCACAAGAAATTTTAAAATATACTATAAAATAATTAATTATAAAATTTTAAAATTAATAGCTATTTTATAGTTAATTTCTAATAAAATAATTAACTACAAAATTTATAATATTGATGGTAACAAATTAGTTAAGGAAATAATCTTAATTAATTTGTAATAAAGTTTTAAATTTGTTATTATTTTCTAGCTAATTTATAATAATAAAAAATATAAATCAACACAATTTAAATTTAGTTATATAAATATAAATACTAGTTAATTAATAGTTAATTAATTACAACTTATCTAATAACTTAAATGGTAGTTAAAATAAATAATAAAATTAAAAAAATTGGTAGTAAATTCGTGTGTTTTTAGTCTGGTTTCAAATAGCAGAACTCATTAGAATTATTTAACTGGTGAATAGAGAAAGAGTGAATCACACCCTTTTTTATTTATAATATATATATATATATATATATATATATATATATATATATAACAGTAGATAGTGCATGTTTAATTTTATTTGCAACACGTATGAATCTTGAGGCAATTATTGTAAATTGGTTTTCAGGTACTTGTAATAATTATTGAAAACATAAATAGTCTTAAGAGAGACTTTTAATTATGAGCGTTGAAATATAAACAAAAATGAATTCTAAGGTTTGGTATATAAGTAGTTTATGTTTCATTATTTTTTTCATCAAATATAATTTATTATACAAATGGATTGGTTTGTTGTTATTCCTTGTAAAATAATATAAATAAATAATACATAAATAATATGATAATATATTATTATTTAATCATAAATTATTATATATAATAATAAATTTTTTGATTTTATAATAGTTATTTTAAATTTTATATTAAAATAATTTGTAACTTACTAATAATTTAAAAACTTTTAACATATCTATCAAACTCAAATAATGAATAAGGTTAACATTGATAATTATCTTCTAACTACAAAACAAATATATTGTAACAGAAGTGAGGACATATTGATGATTTAGTAAATAGTATAAGAATTTTTACATTCTCAACTAATTTTTTAATTTTTATAATAATTATTTTAAAAATTTTCATCAACATAATTTTAGTTAATTAATCGTTTAAATTAATTTTTTTTTACAAATTATTCTATAACTCTATAAGGAAATAATTAGATATAAAAACAAATGTATTTAATGTCTTGATTATATAAAATAATTCAATACATATTTAGCATAAAAAATAAGTTTGAAATAATAATAATAATAATAATAATAATAATAATAATAATAATAATAATAATAATAATAATAATAATAATAATAATAATAATAATAATAATAATAATAATAATATAGTTAATTATAGAACACTATTATGATTTTAAAAAAATAATTCGTTTCATTGAAGTTTAATCTTATGAAAAATAAAATTACAGTAAAAGTTCTCGATTTCTCTTATAATTTCAGTCTCATCCATAAAAAAACTTACAATTTCAAGATCTGGAGAAACAAATTTTGTTGATACATCTAAAATGTTGTCTGGTTTTTAATTTGGCAAATTTTCATCCTTTCAAATATATTCAACATACAAATCCAAAATATTTGTCTAGAATTAATAATCTTAAAGTAAATAGATGTCATTGCTTATATTATAATATGAAACAGAAAGTAGCCCGTATGACGAAGACTAATTAATACTATATATTAACACATCAAAGTTTAAAAAAAAAAAAAAAATTTACTGTTACTAAACATTTAGATCAAAGGTTGACAAGTGTCTCAGAATATACCATCCAACCTTTTCTCCAATAATAACACATGGTTGAAGTTATACTGTTGACAAAGCCAGGCCAATAATAACCCACGGCGAAATTTAATAAAATTTGATAATCGTATGGCTAAGAATGCATTAAAGCAACAACCTACAATAGTAGTTTGACGCATTTTTCGTACATAAATTTAGAAGCACACTGGGTATATAAGTGCGTCTTTCCATCCCAAATAATAACTCGCACCAAGCTATTGAGCTGTGAGCCAAGGTTACTATTCATCTTTAATCGGTATAGGATTGTCAAGGTCTTAAAGGATTTTATTATCCAATAAATCCCAAGACCTTGAACAACCTTGCCATTAAAAGTGAAGCATTACCGAGGGCAAAAACAGCTTAAATTTATAGCAAAATAACAAAAATAAAAACTCGAGTTATGGAGAACATAATGGTTGGTAATGCGACCAAGGTTGTTTTTATTCTTTTGGTCACTTTAGCCGTTATCATTCCATGTCTCGAGGCTAGCGTTGGTGAGTTTGATAATTTTCTAAAAACCCAAGCTGAGGAAGCTTACAAAATTGCTCTCGACACCTACGTCCCGAATCCTCAAGAAGTTATTAATGAGCTCAATCTCCATGTTCATATGTAAGTGTGTCGCTTTATCTATTTTGCAACAAAAGTTACAAATTCAAACTTGTTTAGACGTGGAAAAACTGTTTTGATTTAAGAATGAACTAATGAGAGAATTTGTATTTGATGAAATGTAGGGCATTGGAAAACAGCACAGCTACAAGGAGGAGAGAACTAGGGCAAAAGAAACTTAAAGGGCCATGTGAGGCCTCAAACCCCATTGACACTTGCTGGAGATGTAATGCAGACTGGGCCAATGATCGTAAAAAGTTGGCTAAGTGTAGCAAAGGGTTCGGAAGAAGGGCTGTCGGTGGGCTCGATGGACCCTTCTACGTGGTCACCGACAACTCTGACGATGACATGGTGAATCCCAAGCCAGGAACTCTCCGTCATGCCGTTGTCCAAGATGGCCCATTGTGGATTACATTCGAGCGTAGCATGATCATTGAGTTGAGGCAGGAGCTGTTGATTTCCTCCAACAAGACCATTGATGGCCGCGGTGCGAACGTGCAGATCAAGAATGGTGGTGGCCTTACCATGCAGTACGTGAACAATGTCATCATCCATGGAATTCGTGTAAAAAATATCGTGCCCAAAGATGGTGGCATGATTAGGGATTCCTACAACCACTTTGGGTTTAGGACAAGGAGCGACGGTGACGCCATCTCCCTATTTGGGGCCTCCAATATTTGGATAGACCATGTTTTCTCTCTCTAATTCTGGCGATGGTCTTATCGATGTTATCATGGGTTCGACCGGCATCACCATCTCAAATTGTCACATGACCAAACATAACGATGTAAGCACTTATCTTATTCATTCATACGAACTTCTAACACTGGTTTACATGCATGCATGGCTTGATTTTTGACTATTTATGCTACCATTGCAGGTGATGCTATTTGGGGCCAATGAACACCACGAGCAAGACAGAATCATGCAAATCACCGTGGCATTCAACCACTTCGGGCAGGGCCTGATTCAGAGGATGCCTAGGTGCAGATTTGGGTTCGTGCATGTCCTCAACAATGACTACACCCACTGGCTCATGTATGCAATCGGTGGAAGCTCAAACCCAACCATTCTGAGCCAAGGAAACCGGTTCATTGCTCCTAATGATGAGAACGCCAAGACAATCACACATAGAGATTATGCAACACCTGAAGAGTGGAAGAATTGGCAATGGCAATCCGATATGGACCTTTTCATGAATGGTGCTAAGTTCATCGGTTCCGGGGCTCCCATCCAGTTGACCTACAATAAGGGTTTGATCATGAAACCAAGAGATGGAACTCACGTTAGCAGGCTAACACGACACGCTGGTGCCTTGGACTGCTTCGTGGGCAAGCCTTGTTAGAGATAAATTCCTTCTTTTTTTGTTTTTCTTTTTCTCGCACATTCCAAGTCAGAACATGTATACAATATAATACATTAATGTTCTTCTGGCTAGGATCAATAGTGACTTCTTGCAAGTGTATGTAGTCGGAGAGTTAGTCGGAGAGGGTCTCTTCTACAACAAAACACATGCTGGGGCCCTCTTCCAGTGAAAAACAAAGATTTTGTTGCTTGGGTTCAAATGAAAAGAAATAAAACTTTCATGTTATTTTGCATTTTTTTCAGGGTTTTATTTACCATATTCAATGCATAATTAAGATAAATATTATTTTTATATAATTAAAATTTATAATAAATAAATAAATTTAAATATATAATTATATTATAATTAAAATTTATATATAAATATTTTTAATATATAAATTATATTTTAAATTTATAATAAATAATTTAAAAAATAATGTAACATTATTTTTAATTATTCATTTTTTAATAATTAAAATTTAATTTAAAGATAAAATGATAATATATTTAGTCTCGTACTTAAAAAACATTAAATATATAATTAACAAAGATAAAAAATATAATTTGTGATTGTTATTCATCGATACATAAATGACCACATCATATAATAATACTATTTTTTAATATTGTACTTAAGTCCTAAGAACTTATTAATAATTTTTTATATTTTATATTTTAATTTTATTTTATTTTTTAAATATTCACCGTAAAAATCTATATTCAACTTTTCATCCCTCCTTACTTTGCCTCCTCTTATTTATTTTCGACATTTGCAATCTCTTTCATCTTCTTTATTGAAATATTGAAGTTTTTATTCTCAATCTGCCGCACAATTGTTTCATTTCAATGCCTACTTCTTTCTTTGTGGATTGTGTAATTTGTGGGTTTTAATCCAATTTATTCTTTTATCTTGACAAGTTATATTATATGATTGAGGTGAATGGTTTATTAATAGAAATAATTCTAATTGCACTTTATATAAAATGACTAGTTTGAATTAGAACTAAATCAAACTTAAACATATCCTATAAGTTTTGTCGTAGTGTAGAAGCCTAATATATATAGATATATGTAAATAAACTTAACTTTTACTTTGAGTTCTTTCATGTGGCTGAGAAAATTAAGAACCTTGACCTGATAATTTTAATGTGAGAAAAAATTATATTCATCTTTAGAATAAAAATAGTATTGTTATCTAAATTTTAGTTATTATACAATGATGCAAGAACTTCTCTCCCTATTTTTACATTGACTATTATGTGTTATATTTTTTTTATCGCTAATTTACAATATCAATGGGAAAACTTGATATTATTAATGTTCTTCGGCTAGGATGAAAGAGAAATAAGGACCAATTGCAATTTTGTCAATGATGATTGATTTTATCTATTTAAAACTTGTCACAATGTTAAACCCAATTTCTTCTTTTGTGCATGCTAATACTTTGAAACTGTTATATCACTTAAAAATACACTTCTGTTGATGTTGTTACATTTCTTGCATGAGTTTAGATTATGCCTTATATAATTTAATATAGAGCGGAAGCTTAATACATATGAAAATAATTTTAGTAACTAAGTAACTCTACAAGGAAAATTGTTAATCTTTCTCCATGTTTTCTTTCTTTTAAGGTCCAAGAAAAAAAACATTCTTTTTTCTTTGCCATTAAACCAAAGACTATGCTAGTTGACCAAAATTTTAAGAAAATATTAGGTGATGAATATATCTAGATTATCTTACTTGGTCGACATATTGTTGTTAGTTAAAAATGCCAATGAAATATGTAGACACTCATTGGATAAAAGATTAAAGGTACGAGAAAATTTTTGAATGAGCAATAAATATTACCTCTCTATATAAAATATAACATTTTTTTAAATATATTTTTTATACTTTATTTTTTAGTATGGTTAAATCTTTTTTTTTTTGCAAATTTTTTTACACATTATATATTATATGGTAGATATTGTATTATATATTATTATTTGAACATAATTATAATATTTTATAAATATAATATTAAAAAGGGAAAGATGTATTATAATTAATTTAATTATTATTAAAAATAAAATTAATATCATAATTAATTTTATTACTTTTAAAAGGGTAACTTGTATCGTTATTCTTTCAATTACTATTAAAAAGGATAATTTATATCACATGTAATTTAATTACTATTAAAAATAATAAATTTTATCGTATTTAATTTAATTACTATTAAAAAATATAATTTATATATAGCTAATTCAATTATTATTTAAAATAGTAATTTGTATTGTAATTAATTTAATTAAATAATTTGTATCATAATTAATTCAATTACTATTAAAAGTGTAACTTTACAATAAATCAAGAGTTGTACCATAATTATTTCCATAAATTGTGCTCTCCATTACAAATTAAAAGTGAAAGTAAGTTTGCATAATTAAGTGGATAATTATTTTAAATTTCACTCGTTAATCACACATTCTTAATTAAATAAGAATACAATTATAGGAATGTATAACTAATTCAATTATGTATATAAAAAATATTATTTTTAATCTTAAGTTTAAATTGAAAATTACATTAACTTAGATTTAATAAAAAAACTTAACATTTAAAATTGATGTGATTTGTTATAAAACTATGAAAACAAACCTAACTATGAAAAAACAAGATTGAGTCCATGAATAATATTTATCATAAAATTAATTTTCTGAAAGAAATAACTCATATGTATCATTTGACAGTGAGCCTAATTTATATTTAATTATAAAAAATATTTTTTTGAACTATAAATATATATATTTTTTATCACAAGTTAAATTTAATTACAAAATATGTTTGTTAAAAGTTAAAGTCACTTTATCTTTAAAGAGGTCGTCCTGTTGGAAGAGACTAAACCTTTTACCAAAAAAATTAATTACAAAATTAAAAATTACAAATACTTAGATTTAAAAAGCTATTTAATATTTTAAATTTGTGGGCTTTGTTATAAAACTACGAACATATATATATAAAATAGACTGAATCAATGAGTAATATTTGTCTCAATGAGTAATATTTGTCACAATATTAATTCTACGAAAGAAGCAATTGATACATAATATTTTTTCAAAAAGCAAATTTTGAATTATAAATAAATTTTTTATTAGAAGTAAATTTTAATTACAATATTTTAAGTGAATTATATAGAAAAAATTTAATGAATAAGATATAAAGATATAACAATAATAAAATTATTTGTGTCATGTTAAACAAAAATAATTGTAAAATAGAGATATAGAGTAAAAGTTAGATTATTAATTTTTTCTTGCTCAAAATGAAAAAGGATAAAATATTTATGTTATTTATAATATGATAATAAAAGAAAAAAATATATATGAAAAACTTGAACAATAATGATCAAAACATAGAATAACATAATAGAAAAATGAGAAATAAAAAAAAAAAACACCAAAAGACACATGCATAGATAAGAAAATAAATAATAAGAGAATTTTCTTAATTGTCACTTTGTATTCCTCGCTAAATTCATTATATATAATATTTTACTTTTATGGATTAAATAATTATTTTTAGGAGTTTGCTTGATATAGTTGTAAAAAGATAGAAGTTAACCTAAAAGCTAAATTTACACCAATAGGTTCATCAAATTTATTTAATTAGGTTTCATTAGTAACAATATAAGTCTAAGCTATATCAATAATTATATATATATATATATGTAATAAATCATGATACAAACTTTATATAAAATAATTAATTGTAAATTTTCTATTTTCATTGAACATTGGTAATGAATCATGATATCAATTTCTATTATTGAAAATTGACCACAATAAAAATACATAAAGTTATTTTCAATGAGGCATATGACAAAGACCTAAGCAATATTACAATATACATGACTCTCATGCTTTAGAACTGTGTCAAAATCTTAAAAATAATTATTGAAACTATAAAAGTAAAATAATTATTGAAACTATAAAAGTAAGATAGTTATACAAGTAGAAGAGACTTGAAATGTTCACGATTATTAACAGAACTTAGACTTTATATAGTTGTTGGTCAAATCTAGTTAAATAAATTTATTCAACATAGTGTTGTTAAATTAGCATTTAAATAATATTACAACATTGAATGAAACTCTCTTTTAAGTGAACTTTCTATCTTTTTAGAAATATATGGATCAAAATTCTAAAATTAATAATTGAAACCATAAAAGTAAAATATTTATATATATAAATGAGACTTGAAATGTTCATGGTTGTTGGTAGTAACTTACAACAATGCATCATCTAATGAATTTGACGAGAGATATTAAGTAGATATTTAAAGATTTAAAATTTTCTTTTATTATTTCTTATGTTTTCTATGTAGGTATATTTTTGTGTATTTTTTTTTTAGTTTCTCATTTTACTATTATGTTATTTTATGCTTTGATAATTATTGTTCAAAATTTTAATATATCATTATTGATGAAGTTTTTCATATATATATATATATATATATATATATATATATATATATATATATATATTCTTATATACTTTTTTTTTACTACTATATTATAAATAATGTATATGCTTTAGCCTTTCTGACTATTACTTTATATCTTTATTTCACAATTGTTTTTGTTTAACATGGCACAAAAGACATTATTATTATGACTTTACTTCTTATTCATTAATTTTTTTTATTATTTTTTTATGTAATTCACTTAAAATGTTGTATCTAAAATTTACTTGGGATAAAAAATTATTTATAATTTAAAATTTGTTTTAAAAAATATTTATAACTAAATATAAAGTAAGTCAATTATCAAACATTAAAACAAATATTATTCATTAATTTAGTCATGTTTTTTTTCTCCATAGTTTTATGTGTTTTCATAACTTTATAACAAAGTACACAAAATTTAAATGTTAAGTATTTTTTTTAAACTTAAGTTCTTGTAATTTTGAATTTAAACTTAAGAATAAAAATAATTTTTATATAGACTCATCAATTGAAACATATTTATCTTATTTGTGTGTAGTTAGTTTAATTAGTTATACATTACTATAATTTTGTTCTTATTTAACTAAGAGTGTACAAATAATAAAAATAATTTTTATTAATTCACTTATTAACTATGTCTTACTTACTCCTAGTTTTTACATAAATGAGAGTACAAAATTAATGTTTGGTTGTTCTAGAGTTATTTTTTTAATTGTAGTCAAATTAATTATGATACAAATTATCTAATTAAATTAATTAAAATACAAAATATCATTTTAAATAATAATTAAATTATTTAAATATAAATTATAATTTTCAATAGTAATTTAATTAATTACAAAAATTCACCCTTTTTAATAATAATTGAAAAAATTAAGATGAAAGTTATCTTTTTAAAAGTAATCAAATTAATTATGATATTAATTATCTTTTCAATAGTAATTAAATTAATTATGATACAAGTTACCATTTTTAATATTATATTTATAAATAAAATATTATAATTATATTAAGATAATAATATATAATACAATATCTAACATATATAATATGTCTAAAAAATGGCGCGCAAAAAAAAAAAGACTTAACCACATTAAAAAAAAGAATAAAGATTATATTTGAAATTATATATTTTTTATATATATCTTTAGTAATATTTATTATTCATTCGAAAGTTTTAAATTCTTAATCTTCATTCTTTGTCCAATTAGTATCGATATATCTTATTTACATTTTTAACTCAACAATATGATGACTTAGTAAGGGTAATCAAGATATATTCATCAATTTCTAGTACAAATAAAATATCATTCATAAGAAATATAGATAAAATTAATAATCATTGAAAAAATTGTAGTTGGTCATGATTTCTCCTTCATCTTGATTGTGAGAACATTAACCATATCAAATTTTTCCATTAACAATGTAAACTAGTGCTACAAAATAGAACTTGTAATAATCAACATATAAACAAAATTGAAATCCTTGGTTCAATGCATAGTAATTAATAAATAGATAATAATACTATTTATTTTTTAAGATTAATATAATTTTTTCTCATATTGAGACTTTTAGGTTCAAGATTCTTAATTTTCTCGGTCATAAGGAAGAACTTAAAGGAAAGGTTAAATTTATCTGTATATATTGTCAAATAATAACTAACTACAATATATATCATGCTAACCCACTATAACAAACTAAAATAATGTGTTCAAATTTGATGAAGTTTTAATTTAAACAAGATATTTTATATAAAGTGCCATCACAATTGTGTAAATCAATAAATCATTCACCCTAACCTATACTTTGAGGCATATAGTTAAAGAATAATAACTTACCAAGAAAAGAATAAATTAGATTCAAACCCACAATATATTACAATCCATAAATCAAGAATTAAGTGTTAAAATAACTTAGTAGTAAATTGTTCATGAAAATTCAAGTTACAGTAGAGAAGGTGAACAAAAGATAGTAAATATTGGAATTAAAAGAGGAGTTTGAAAAGTTAAATTTAAATTTTTACCATCAATATTTTAAAAATAAAAATAAAAAATAAAAAATATAAAAATTACTAATAAATTCTTAAGATTTAAGTACAATATTAAAAAGTAATATGTTTTGGTAAATATTAAAAAATAATATTATTGTATAATGTGACCGCCTATCATAAATATATAAATATTATTGAATAATGAAAGAGAGAGTTTTAAAGCAAGTTATACTTATACAGAAGGAATCTTTTGAAATAATTAAAAGTAATATTTTTAGCCAGTGGCGAGAATAATAAATATTAAAACAAAAATGCTATCGGTTACTACTACATGTTTCGGATAACCATATTAGTTGATTTTCGTGAAATATCCTGTAACATGTTTTTTCAAATCCTTTAATTAGTATTTGATTTTAAAAATAACCACTGTCCATATTATCTTTTGTGCAATTTGGGTGTTATTAGTCTCGTTCCAAATATCATAATTCATATGAAAAATATGAGTCCTGATATTTGGACACCTCTAAAATTTTTTTTGAGAGAAACAAAAGTTAACAAGATTAAGAATTCAATCGTGTAAGAAATCAGCCAGGTTTGTAAAAACTCAAAGGTTGTTCTCCTTTCCTTTCACTTTCGTCATTGCTAACAGTGTAAAAACTCAACGAGAGTTGTATTTCTATGTTTGAGTTTTCTCCTTTCTCATTTCTCCTTTTTTCCTTATTGTTTTACTCTAATTTGTTGTTTTTGTCCTTCATTGACATTTATTTTACCCTTTGATAGAAAGAATGTTTTAAGAACTCTTTGTGTGAATAGAATTGCAGTACCATTTAAGTAGTTACCTAAGCATTGGGATTGGTTTAAACTACAATATAAAAAATCCAGTTGCATCAAACTAGTTCATGATTAATCTAAATCACTTACAACACTTATTTAATGAATTAAATTTTTATCTAAATTCGTATTTTATTTCTTTTCATGGATTGGACTCTGACTAGTTGGCATATGAAGTTTTATAAAAATACAAATTTATGGATATATTTAATAATGATAGTAATTTTATTTAATCAATACTATAGAATTTATTAATACTTTATATATATATTTAAAATTATTAAGATTTTGTTATTTATTTATCTATTCTATATTCATTTAAATATAATTTTATAAAAATAATATAATAAATAATTAAAAAATTATTATAAAAAACCATTCGTAAAATTTATATTGTTATGCTTTGTTTTAATTATAGATTATTGCAAAATATATCTATTTTACCTCAACATTTAGCACTAACATGTTTCTTGTTTGAAAGAAGAATATATAACTATATATTTATTTATTTTTAATGATAAATAATATTTATAATGTAAATATTTTATTTATTTAATATTTTATACTAGAAGAAAAAGGATATCACTGTATAGGAATTTGTGCTCTCTACTCCTTCGAGGTCATGTGATTGTTTTGAATTATAATTGCTTCCATTTATTTTAATAAATTTTTTACTACGTTTTTAGCTTCTTTAGTTTGGTTAGTCATCAATTTCGATTCTAGTTTGACTTTTTGTTTATATATTTAAAATAGATAATTTTAATTTTCATTGTTCGATATACATATTTATTTGAAAAATAAGTAATTTTAATATTATTTTAAATTTATTTAATTTTTAATCGACATGATGATATAATAAAAGTTGATCAATTTTTTAAATTAACAAGTTATGCTACATAAATTTCTAGCGTGATATTAATAATTTAATTTTATAAATTAAATTATTTAATATGTGGAATAAAATTGTTATTTTTTAATATATAAATTAAAATTGAACAATTAAAATTACGAGAATTAAAATTGTTTATTTTTTTCTAATGTGTGGAATAAAATCAAGCATTTAAAATAACAAGAACCAAAATTTCTCATACCTAAACCTAAGAAGACCAAAAGTGAAATTAAACTTATTTTAAATTAAATTAAAAATTTAAAAGGGAAAACAATTTTAAAAAAATAAATATTGAATATATTGGACAAGATATGTATGTGACTTAATGAAAAGAAAAATCATTTTAAAAAAACTTAATTTTGCTCCCTCCGGTAAATTTTATTTTTCATCTTCAAATTTAAAATTATTTTTCTTAGTCTCTATATTTCAAAAATAGCTAGTTTAGCACAACAAACAAATCTCACTTATCATTTTTCACGTGTATAGTTTTGAAAAATATTTGATCTTAATTTTTTTTAAAATATTTTTCAATTTTCAACTATATATAATAAATGATGACTTATATTTTATTTTTTGTTTGTCTAAAATTGATTTTAAAGCTGATTTTGAATTTAAAACTGATTTTGAAACATAAATTAGTTTTTAGTTGAAAATAAAATTTAAAACTAAACTGAACATAAACTAGTTTTTTAAAACGGTTTGAAACCGCTTTTAAAAATTCAAACTGTTTATTCTTTCCAAATATGGATACTAATTTAAAATCCAATCCATTTATTTGGACATAAATTAATATGGAAAATTCCAAACCCTTACGGTACAGTATAGTCACTAATAATCCATCAAATGAGGAAGCCTTACAAAGCCAATTGTTTCAATTGCAAATTTGCAATCCCAACTCAAATACACATGAAAGTATATTAATAATAAACCCAATAGGCAACAAATTAAGTAGGACTTGGACTTGATGAACGTACAACTTTCTATTCATGTTGAATAATTTTTTTTAAATATATATTTTTGGAGTAATAAGAATTTAATAACACAAAATACTAGTATCGTAGTATTTATTTACTTCTTTTTCTTTATCAATAAAAATAATTAAACATTTGATTAAACAATTATTTTTCTTCATTAATTTGCTAATTTACAATCTATATTTTGATATTATTTGTTTCATTTGCATGATGGTTTCATTTGCATGATGGTTTCATTTGCTACCCGTTGTGCTTATGTGTCATTGAGTAATTGATATGTGGGAGATGACATTATAGATTTGTAAGAGTAGATAAATATGCTATAGCTTTGACTTAGCTACATGAAGGGAAAGTTGCATAAGGTGTACGGGTCTTGGCTTGTCCAAATCTTCCGATGGTATATCAAGTACGGAATATCATTCTAATGCTTACAATTTTCGAATTGCAGCCTTCTAAAATTATATAATATTTTCAGCCTTCCGATGGTATATGAAGCAAACTAAATCGCGCTGAAGGGAATTTAGAAAGAAAAATTTTTGAATGAATTTTGAGTTATTTGAAAGGGAGTCGAATTTATCTATAAGGAGAGTCGATTTCAATGAGTCGGAGCAGGTTTGATTAATCTGGGGAGATTGACCAAACTTGATCCAGCTTGTATTGGAGTCGTTACCGTTTAAAGGCACGTTGGAGTCTGGGGTTGGATAAGGCAAGTCAGCGAATACAAAGTCTGGATAAGGAGTTAGTTATGCATGAGAATGATGTATCACCCCATTCGCCTACCATCTGGTAGTTACCCTATGAAATGCATTGAATGTAACCTTTACCTTTACTATTATTGACTGACGGGAACTACAGGAACACATTTGTACAAAGTCGGAGTGTTTGGGATGCATAACTTGATAAGAGTAGGCCTCTTGCTCCTATGTACCTCTCATAGCGTAGAGGAGTCAAAGTTCACGTAATTTTGGATGCATGCAGTGGAATACAGAGTCAGACTTTCCATTAGGCGTCCACTTCTTGGGTAAGGGTTTGGCTATAAGTGTGTGATGCTGGTTTAGTATGATCAGACTTTCCCCTTGGTGTCCACCAGAGTCTGAGACATAGGGTTTGAACTTTCCTTTAGATGTTCATCCCTCGAATGTTTGAGTTCAAAGTCAAGACTATCCATTAGGCGTCCCGTCTTAGTGCTAAGTGAAGTGTTTGTGAGTATGCATGCTAGGTTGACTCGGACATGTACCTATTAACTTGGAGTCGAGTGAGATGCACCGTATGTTATGAACAGGGGATTGAGGTCGACTCGATCCTAGGCCAAGGTGGGCTACATGCCTACCATTTGAAGTGTAATTGACTTGGTTCGAGTTAAGGCTGGCTACATGCCTACCATATTGAATTGTAACTGACTCGATTCAGGTTAAGATGAGGTAGCTACCTACCATTTGAAGTGTAACCATGAGGACGAGCAGAGACGCTATCTATAGCATGCTTGGAGTTGAGCCAAGGGACTTACCTGGTCTCTAGAGAGATGATTAGCGCTTCCGCTTGTAGTTGAAAGTCTTTTTGCAACTTTGAATCACTGGTCGTGTAGCAATTCTCCAGCAATTTCGCTTTTCCTGTTGTACTCCTCAATTCTTGGCCCTGAGTTCTTCATGTTGAGGCCTTTTATAACCTTTGGGAGGGTGATGAAGGCGTGCCTGATCTCGCCACATGGAGCTACCGTATCCTCTTGATTCAGTTCGTTAGTCTTGGCAATCTCTAAGTTGATGCCCATTGGGTCCCATGCCCAGTCGTGGCACGTTCTTCTTGAATTCGTGGTGCTTTTTGCGGGTAGTGGCTAACATGACGCGTTCCTTTGCTGTGATTGACGAGTATCTCAGTTTTGTTGGTATATGGGACTTGAGTTCGCTTATGTGGCTTCATCCTCGCATCCCTTGTTGAATCTAATGGCTTAAGAACTATGAGGTGACATTCCTCGTCTGTGATGGCTGACCTTGCTTGGTTCTTCTGACGTGGTTGACTCCGTTAGAGCTGAGCTAGAGCTGAGCTGGAGCCTCGCCAGTCCAGTCTTGGGCTGGTTGTAGCGTGCCTTGCCAAATTGGGCTGGATTCATGCGAGTGGTAGATGTTGGACCTCTTTCGCCTGGATTGGTCCGTTGACCTATGCTTGCCATCCTGGGCCCTTCTCTCGGTAAGGGTAGACTGAGTCGGCTAGACTTCCTTGATCAGTGGGCTGGTTCGACTCTCCTTGCCTCTTGGGCCCAGTTTGGGTTTTTGTAACCTGGCCAGTCTACCCACGAGTTTTCCTTGGGTTGAGTTAGTGTTGGGCTAAACAAATTTGGGGTCGTACAATGGAGCTATAATCCATATCTTGTTATAAAATATTAACTTTGATTGCTTTTGATCTCCATATCTATAGTAGAACAAGTGATCTCCATATCTATAACAAAACAAGAGCTTGCTAAAAAAATGTTCCTACCAAGAACTCGCACGTGGGGAACTCTAATGGGAACTTCCCTAGTTGGGGGCGAACATCTCTTCCTCTCCATGTTACTGTGTGAAGTTTGGCCTCTCTTCTTTGGTGTAGGTCGAGATGTCATCGACAAGGGAGGTACCTGTAAAGACACTCCAATGCCCAAGTTAGTGTGGGACGGGTGGTATGCAATTGTAAGGTGAGTTAAGCATACCTGACACGAGTGGTGAGTTCCCTTATTTATAAAAGTTAGGCTTGTGAGAGGTAACGACCCATGTGATGTGAATCTTAGGGCATATGCTTGAGGATCCTGGCACGTATCTTGCCATGCATTACGCTAAAGGGGTCGACCTGTGATTAACGCAGGCCGAGTTGGTCGAGCGATACCGAGATGTCTTTGGCACGATGAATACACTTGTCCTTGAGTCATGAGGTCTCAAAAAGGGACGTGGTGACTAGTTTGTGCCAACACTAAGGGTTGGGCGAGGAGACTTGCTTCTATTTACATGGGTTTATCAAGTGCGGCGAGCTCGAAAGCCCTGGGGAGGAGGCGTGATGGCTGGCTTGTGCTAGCGTTGTGGGGTGTTTTGGAACTTGCACACATGTGTAATTATTGCACTGTCTCTCGAGCAGTGTGCTCATTTAATATGCCGTCTAGGGCACTATGTAGGTGACCTTTGAGTTGCGGCCAATAGCAAGTCGTGACCCTTTGCATGTTGTGGACTAGGCCTTCCGTTTGTGCTTGGAAGGCCTAAATCATGCTTATAAATAGTGAGGGTGTTCATGGTGAGTTCACATTCACTTCTTGATCTTTCAACCTACTTCCTACTTCTTGTACCGAGCTTTCTTCAATTGTCCTTTCAAGGTCTTCATTTCTGTCTTCTTGTTCGAGTTCTTCTGCAAGTACGTCATGAGTTCTAGGGTTCTTCATCGGGTTTAGGGGGCTGCATGGTAGAGGCTGAGGTGGTACCTATTGGTACGATGACCTCATCAAACTCTTTGTCATTCTCCTCGCCCTTGTCTATGTCTTTGAGCGCATCCAACGTTGAGTCAATTTGAGTGGTGGACGAGGTTGCATCTCGGTCAACTATTGCTTCGTCATGGGCTGTTGTGGAAGCACTGCCTGCAAAGGAGGCTATGGTCATGGCTCTCGACTAGTGGGTTCCATCGCAAAGGATGGTGTTCCTTCCCATGTGCCTTCCCAATTATAATTGGCTGAGCGAGGAGGTGGATGCATACCCTTCTCGATTGTGTTCGAGTGAGGCGATGGCCGAGCTGGCGAGGTCAACCCGTTGGTTCAACCCTTCTTCTCGTTTGTTCAGTTTAGATGTCTGTGTTCTTTGTGGTCGCGTTGGGTTGAGGGCTAACCAACGCAGACTCTATCACAAATTTCAACCATCTCTTCCATCTAGATGTAGCCAGTACTTAGGTCATCCATGCTTGTAGGAGGATATCTACATAGTCTATCGGGGAACGACCCAGCCTTTAGTGCCATGAGCATGGAGTGAAAGTCACCTCGAGGTTGAGGTTACGGATCTTCATAGAGACATTCAAAAATCGTGCCATGTAGAAGTGAAGGGGTTCCTCGTCTCCCTACCACAATTTGACCAAGGTGATGGATGTGAGGTGATGGGGTCAACTAGTCGAATATTGAATGCCAAACTTCTTCAGTGTCAAGAACGAGTCGATCGAGTTAGTGGGTAGTTATGTCTACCAATGAAGGGCTAACCCGTTAAAGGAGGTTGGGAATATTTAGCATAGAATGGTGTCCTCATTGCTGAATAGGTTTACTTGGGTAGCATATTTAACGAGGTGCTCGTCGAGGTCCATGGTATAGTTGTACTTATCTAGGTACACTCCCCTCCATCCTTTCAGTAGGGGGCCTTCATTATACCATCCACGAAGGAGTGTTCCTGACACTGGGAGCCTCCAGGATAGGGTGTTGGGTGTTGACTACTTGTTTTTTACTTTCATAGACCAGACCTCTCAAATGTCAATCTCACCCATTTGTTTGGGCTGGCTAGGAGTCGTGCAATTGGCGTCTATGTGCTGGAACTAAGCTCGAAGCTAGTCATTCTCTTGTCTCAATCTTGTCATCATGCTGCTTCCCATTTTGCTCTCAGTCATGGCTTGTTTCCTTATCTCGGACAACTCCTTCATGAGGTTTTGAAGTGTCGAGGACCCCCCTTGGGGGTTAGAGGGGTCAAAGTAGCTCCTGAGTTGGATATGGAGTTGGTCATCTCTGTTGGGAAACAACAATACCTATTCCCTCCTCTGTGAACGCAAAATGGGCACTATGCGAAAGCGTAAGAAAAAATAACTGAAAGAATAGAGGGAAGATGACACCAGAATTTTTACGTGAAAAACCCTCTCGGGAAAAACCACGAGACCTAGTCCAGTAAAATATCTCTACTATAAAAGTAGTATTACAAAGTGTTTCTCTCAATCTCTGAGGATCTCTCAATGAATCTCACCCCTCTCAGATGATATACAAACTTCTCTGTATAAATCTCTCTCTTTCTCTCAAAGAGGAATACAAAAAGAACTCTAATTCTCTTAGGGTTTCTTCACTTGGACGTGTCTCTCTCAATCTAACCCCTTCTCCTCTTATAAAGAGGAACTTAGCGGGCTTGAGAGTATTGGGCTTTTGTCCACGTAGTTGGGAGCCCAAAAGTAACCCAACATGTTCATCCCCAAGCATTGTGACTTGTGAACCACAATTAAGGAGGGAATTCCAACAAATCTCCCCCTTCCTGACATAATTGGGAGGAACCACAACACCAGCACCTTGGTAACAATCTTCAACCTTCTTGGTTGGCATTGACTTGGTCATCATGTCTGACCAATTCAAATTTGTATGAATTTTCTCTATCTTCAATTCCTTCCTATCCAACACTTCTCGTATCCAATGATAACGAATGTCAATATGCTTTGAGCGTGAATGAAACATGGGGTTCTTGGTCAGATGAATTGTACTTTGATTATCACAGTTCACTACATAATCATCTTGATCATGTCCCAATTCTCTTAGAAAATTCTTCATCCATAACATCTCTTTTGAGGCTTCAGTAACTGCTACATACTCTACTTCAGCTATAGACAATGTCACACATTTTTGAAGTTTTGACTGCCAAGAAACAACTCCCCATACAAAAGTAATCAGATAGCCTGATGTTGACTTCCTTGAATCCACATCTCCTGCCATATCTGAGTCTGAATATCCAATGAGCTTTAGATTTTCATTGCCAAAACACAAGCTTCTTTTGGCAGTTCCTCTTAGATATCTTAATATCCATTTAACAGCTTCCCAATGCTCCTTTCCTGGGTTTGATAGGAATCTGCTCACAACTCCTACAGCATAGCCAATATTTGGTCTTGTACAAACCATTGCATACATAAGGCTACCCACGATAGAAGAATAAGGCACCTTGTTCATTTCTTCTCTTTCTTCTTCATTCTTTGGACATTGAGATTTGCTAAGTTTGAAATGTCCAGCAATTGGAATACGGACAGGTTTGGCATTGTGCATGTTGAACCTTTTGAGAATCTTCTCAATGTAATCTTTTTGAGATACCCACAACATTCCTTTTGAACGATCTCTAGAAATTTTCATTCCAAGAATCCTCTTTTCGCACCCAGGTCTTTCATGGAAAAGACTTACTCAATGCCTTCTTGAGAGCAACTATTTTTATTTTGTCATTCCCCACAATCAACATATCATCAACATATAAGAGAAGTATGATGAACTCACCATTTTCATATTTCTTCACAAACACACAATGGTCTGTAGAGGTCTTCTTAAAATTATGTTGGATCATAAAAGAATCGAATTTCTTATACCATTGTCTTGGGACTTGCTTTAGACCATAAAGGCTTTTCTTTAGACGACACACCAAATGTTCTTTGCCTGGTTCTTCAAAGCCTTCTGGTTGCTCCATGTAAATTTCCTCCTCTAGATCTCCATGTAAGAATGCTGTTTTGACATCCATTTGTTCAATCTCCAGGTCTAGTTTTGCTGCCAGACCGAGAATTGCTCTGATAGATGTCATCTTCACCACTAGTGAGAATATTTCATCAAAGTCTATTCCTTTCTTTTGGTTTCCCCCCTTCACGACAATTCGTGCTTTGTATCTTGGGTTTGGATTGTTCTCTTCATTCTTGATCTTGAACACCCATTTGTTTTGTAATACTTTTCTTCGTTTTGGTAATTCTACCAAATCATATGTCTGATTATCCTTTAAGGATTGAATCTCTTCTTTCATGGCTTGCAACCATTTGTCTTTGTCTTCCATCTCAATGGCTTTTGCAAAACATTGAGGTTCACCTTCATCAGTAAGATTTACATATTCATCTGAAAAATACCTTCTCGACGGTTGCTTCTCTCTTGTTGATCGTCTCAATTGGAGTTCCTGTTGAATATTCTCAATTGCTTGATCTTCTAGCGTCATGTTAGGTTGATATATCTAATCAGGTTCTTCAGCCATCTCAGTAAGTTGTCGCTCCTGATCTGGCTCTGTCTGAGGACTCTCTCCCCCTATGTTGTTTACCACAAGAGGACTTTGATCATTACTCACCTTGAGTGTTGGTTTCTCCATTTTCTTGGTGTCTTGGATTGTCTGATCTTCAAAGAACACAACATCTCTGCTTCGAATAATCTTTTTATTTGCAGGATCCCATAATCTGAAACCAAATTCATTTCTTGGTGAACCAAGATATACACATTCTTTTGCCTTAGCATCAAGCTTTTCCCTTTCAGTTTTTGGAATGTGAACAGATGTCTTACATCCAAAAACTCTCAGGTTGCGATATGAGGCCTTTTTACCGGTCCATACTTCTTCTGGTATCTCTCCATTTAATGGTCTTGAGGGTGATAAGTTGATCAAATCAGCTACAGTAACCACTGCCTCTCCCTAGAATGTCTTAGGAAGTTTTGCATGAGACAACATGCTTATAACCTTCTCGGTAATCGTTCTATTGAATCTTTCAGCTACACCATTCATTTGAGGTGTCTCGGGAGGTACTTTCTCGTGTCTGATCCCGTGAGTCTTACAATAGTGCTCGAATGGACCTCTATATTCTCCACCATTATCACTCCTCAAACATTTCAACTTTTTACCAGTTTCTCGTTCAACTGAGGCGTGAAACTCCTTGAAGGCTCGAAGGACTTCATCTTTTCTCTTTAATGGATACACCCACAACTTTCTGGAGTGGTCATCAATAAAGGTAACAAAATATTGAGCACCACCAAGGGACCTTTCAGATGTTGAACAAACATCTGAATGTACAAGATCGAGAATATGCTTTCTTCTTCTTCCACTATCAGGTCTATGGAAGGATACTTTGTGCTGCTTACCTACTAGGCAATCTTCATATAAACCAAATGGCTCCTTTTATGCTTTGGAGATGATCTTTCGCAAGGATCTCTAAACCCTTCTCGCTCATGTGGCCCAATCTTTTATGCCACAACTCCTTACTTTCTTCTTGAGCAACATTTGTCTCCCCTTTGCATATCTTTCCTTGCATGATGTACAAAGAGCCTTCCTTCTTGCCGCGAGCAACAATTAAGCTTCCTCGGCTAAGTTTCCATTTTCCACCACCAAACTGGTTGTTCATTCCAGCATCATCTAGTTTGTTTCCATTTTCTGTTATCAAAGTCACTTCTCCTATTCCCACAATCTTGCTTGTGACATGATTGCCCTTTTTTACTGTTCCAAAGTCTCCTTTTTGATGAGATGAGAAGAATCCTTCATGAGGAGTAACATGAAAGGATGCTCCTGTATCAACTATCCAAGTGCAATCATCAAAAGCAACATTTAGATAATTATCTTTACCAATAAGGAACACCTTTCCATCGTCTGATGCCATCGCTGTTGTGGATTTCTCTTCCAACTTCTTTTTGGGGTCAATCTCATCAGGATGGACTGATCCAGCCTTCTGATCTCTCTTCAAGAATCTACATTCTTGTTTCTTGTGACCAATTTTTCCACAATAGAAACATGTCAAACCTCTAGGACGAGACTTGGATTATCCTCGTGACTTTCCACGGCTTCCTTTGCTTCTATGCTCACTCCTTCCTCTATTCTCAACAACGTTGGCTTCTGAGTGACTACTCATTCCTCTTTCTTTCCTTCTGGACTCTTCATTCAACAGACTATCTGTAATAGTATCCAGACTAAGCTTTCCATCTGGTGTTGAGTTGCTGAGAGTGACAACCAATGTGTCCCAGCTCTCAGGTAGAGAACTAAGGAGTAGAAGAGTTTGTAACTCATCATCAATCTTCATATCTGCCTTCATTAATTGATTCACAATACCTTTGAAGGTGTTTAGATGCTCGATCATATTCTGGTCATTAGAGTACTCCAATTTTACCAATCGTCTGACAAGATAAGCTTTGTTTCTAGGAGTTTTCTTTTGAATCATAGATTCAAGCTTTGTCCACAACTCATATGCATTGGTATAAGTCGACACATGCTCAAATAAGCTTTTGTCGATGTATTTCCGAATCATAGCAACAACTTTACGATTCAGAATCTCCCAATCTTTTTCAGTCTTCCCTTCTGGCATTTCCTCATTTGTGATTGGCTCATACAAATCTTTGCAGTATAGATGGTCTTCCATCATTGGCTTCCAATAGGAATAATTATCTACAATTAGCTTGAACATGTCTCCATCATGAGCGAATGTTCCTTCCATCTTGAATTGCACAGGACTATGGCTTTTCGAACCAATAGCTCTGATACCACTGTTGGGAAACAACAATACCTATTCCCTCCTCTGTGAACGCAAAATGGGCACTATGCGGAAGCGTAAGAAAAAATAACTGAAAGAGTAGAGGGAAGATGACACCAGAATTTTTACGTGGAAAACCCTCTCAGGAAAAACCACGGGACCTAGTCCAGTAAAATATCTCTACTATAAAAGTAGTATTACAAAGTGTTTCTCTCAATCTCTGAGGATCTCTCAATGAATCTCACCCTCTCGGATGGTATACAAACTTCTCTGTATAAATCTCTCTCTTTCTCTCGAAGAGGAATACAAAAAGAACTCTAATTCTCTTAGGGTTTCTTCACTTGGACGTGTCTCTCTCAATCTAACCCCTTCTCCTCTTATAAAGAGGAACTTAGCGGGCTTGAGAGTATTGGGCTTTTGTCCACGTAGTTGGGAGCCCAAAAGTAACCCAACATGTTCATCCCCTAAGCATTGTGACTTGTGAACCACAATTAAGGAGGGAATTCCAACAATCTCTTCCCTACAGAAGACGCCAAATATTTCTACCAAGAGTTGCAACGTAGGGAACTCCAATGGGAACTTCCCTATGTGAAGTCTGGCCTCTCCTTCTCGATGTAGGCCAAGATGTCGTTGACGAGGAGGATACCTGCAAAGACACTCCAATGCCTAAATTAGTGTGGGATGAGAAGTATGCAAGTGTAGAGTGAGTTAAGCGTACCTAACACGAGTTGTGAGTTCCCTTATTTATAGAAGTTGACTCATGACCATCGACGACCCATACAATGAGAATTCCAACACATATGCTTGAGGATCCCGATACATATCTCATTGCACATCATACTGAAGGGGTCGAGTTGTAGACCTATGCCGAGTAGGTTGAGTCATGCCGAGATATCCTCGACACGATAAATACATTATAGCAATATAAAAGCTTGTTAAACTCTACTGTACACTCACCTTTAGACATGTGTAAGTAATGCAACTTTTAAGTAAGCCTTTAGCTAAAAGTACAAGCTAGTAATGCAACTTTTAAGTAAGCCTTTAGCTAAAAGTACAAGCTTAGCTTCTCCATTGCAGGCTGCATACCAGGAGCCAAGTTCTTAAAAAAAAAAAAAAGTAATTGAGAAAGTCATGAGTAGCATTTGATTTGGTTTTTAAATCTTAAACACTACTTAAAAGTTAAAAGAAAGAGTTTAAAATTAAAACTATAGTTGTTTGATATGATAACAAATTAAAATTTATCAGGTAATTAATGCATACTTAAACCTTGGAATTTGTAATAAAAAATGAGGAGAAACTCCTCAACAGGGACGGATTTATTCTATTACTTAGGTCCCCTAATTAACTTTTTTTTTTAAAATAATTTTCCAATTTTAACATATAGGATAGTATGACATTCTGATATTGAATTGCAACAACACTTCAGGAGCTTCAGGATAGACACGAGGTTATGGAGTTATATATTATTTTGAGCCAAATTATTTTTTGACCTCCAATTGGTATTGGATGGTTTTCTAATAGGTGGTTTTTTAATTATTACATGAAAAGGAAATCATGTTCTTTTTTACTTATCTTTTATTTTGCCACATCTTGTGCTGAATGATGTATTAATAAAATAATCATATTTTTATTTGGTAGGTCCAAATTTGAAAATAATCATATTTACGTGTCATTTATTCTTTTATTATTTTTAACAAAATAAAATTATTCTCCTTTTATAATTTTTATTGTAATTATAATGATATTATAATCGTAAAAGAGGATGAATAACATAATCCACATAGATTTAGTAAATTTTTAGAATATAATTAACATGATATTTTCCTAAATTTTATGGTGATTAATGTAAATACTAATTTTATTTTGTATACGTTAGAATAATTTCTGTTACACTAATCTCTGTTCAGAAAAATATTTATTTTGAAAAAATTTCCTAAAAAAATTATTAGTGTAAATATAAATATTTTTTGAAAATATGTTTTGATAAATTATTAATTAATTAATATTCTGAAATATATAATTATGAAATTTTGTATAAGTTTGATGTATATATATTTATAGGATGGTTTCTATTTTTTATAAGTCTGGCTCCGTCTTGGCTCATAAAATTAGTTTATCTAAAGTTTTTTTTTAATGTTTCTATATATAGAAAAATTTAAAAAGTTCATATTATTTTTTAAGTCTTTATTGAATTGTATTTGATACATAAGAAAAGAAGTATGAAATAAAGTAGGTTAAATACTACCATAATATAGTTTTTTTCTTAAAAATTATTTAATAGGTTAATATAATATATCAAGTCAACTTTAATTTAAAAAATTACACTAAATAATAATATTTTTAGGATCTGAAGCGGGATTTTAGATTTTAATTGCTATAGAATTGGGTTACCTACAGATAAAAATATAAATGAACTAAATTTGGAAACATAGCCTATTTTAAAAGGTTAGCATAACTATATAAGTCCCTCCTCTGTGCAAGGATAAAATGCACCAAGCAGTAACGAGCTAAGAGTAAAAGTTACTCATTTTTAATTGGTATAGAATTGTCAAGGTCTTCAGGAAGTTATTATCTAATAAGTTCCAAGACCTTGGACAACCTTGCCATTAAAAATGTCAAAACTTGGAGCCAAGAAATAAAAACAAGACCACAGGTCTTGAAAAGAATATTGGCAACCAAAGGGCAAAAATAGTAGATGTTCACAGCAAAATAAAAATAAAAGCCCGAGTCATGGAGAGCGTAATGGTTGGTAATGCAATCAAGGTTGCTTTCATTCTCTTGATTACTCTGACTGTTATCATTCCATGTCTCGAGGCTGGCATTGCTGAGTTTGATAATTTTCTAAAAATCCAAGCTGAGGAAGCCTACAAAATTGCTCTCGACACCTATGTCCCTACCCCTGAAGATGTTGTTAATGAACTCAATCTCCATGTTCATTTGTAAGTGTCTCACTTCATCTATCTTGCAACAAAAGTTACAAATTCAAACTTGTTTAGATGTGGAAAAACTGTTTTGATTTAAGAATGAATTAACGAGGAAATTTGTATTTGATGAAATGTAGGGCATTGGAAAATAGCACAGCTACAAGGAGGAGAGAACTAGGACAGAAAAAACTTAAAGGACCATGTAAGGCCTCAAACCCCATTGACTCTTGCTGGAGATGCAACGCAGATTGGGCCAATGATCGTAAGAAGTTGGCCAAGTGTAGCAAAGGGTTCGGAAGAAGGGCTGTCGGTGGGCTCGATGGACCCTTCTACGTGGTCACCGACAACTCTGACGATGACATGGTGAATCCCAAGCCAGGAACTCTCCGTCATGCCGTTGTTCAAGATGGCCCATTGTGGATTATATTCGAGCGCAGCATGATCATTGAGTTGAGGCAAGAGCTGTTGATTTCCTCCAACAAGACCATTGATGGCCGCGGTGCGAACGTGCAGATCAAGAATGGTGGTGGCCTTACCATGCAGTACGTGAACAATGTCATCATCCATGGAATTCGTGTAAAAAATATCGTGCCCAAAGATGGTGGCATGATTAGGGATTCCTACAACCACTTTGGGTTTAGGACAAGGAGCGACGGTGACGCCATCTCCCTATTTGGGGCCTCCAATATTTGGATAGACCATGTTTCTCTCTCTAATTCTGGCGATGGTCTTATCGATGTTATCATGGGTTCGACCGGCATCACCATCTCAAATTGTCACATGACCAAACATAACGATGTAAGCACTTATCTTATTCATTCATACGAACTTCTAACACTGGTTTACATGCATGCATGGCTTGATTTTTGACTATTTATGCTACCATTGCAGGTGATGCTATTTGGGGCCAATGAACACCACGAGCAAGACAGAATCATGCAAATCACCGTGGCATTCAACCACTTCGGGCAGGGCCTGATTCAGAGGATGCCTAGGTGCAGATTTGGGTTCGTGCATGTCCTCAACAATGACTACACCCACTGGCTCATGTATGCAATCGGTGGAAGCTCAAACCCAACCATTCTGAGCCAAGGAAACCGGTTCATTGCTCCTAATGATGAGAACGCCAAGACAATCACACATAGAGATTATGCAACACCTGAAGAGTGGAAGAATTGGCAATGGCAATCCGATATGGACCTTTTCATGAATGGTGCTAAGTTCATCGGTTCCGGGGCTCCCATCCAGTTGACCTACAATAAGGGTTTGATCATGAAACCAAGAGATGGAACTCACGTTAGCAGGCTAACACGACACGCTGGTGCCTTGGACTGCTTCGTGGGCAAGCCTTGTTAGAGATAAATTCCTTCTTTTTCTGTTTTTCTTTTTCTCGCACATTCCAAGTCAGAACATGTATACAATATAATACATTAATGTTCTTCTGGCTAGGATAAACAGTGCCTTCTTGCAAGTGTATTTAGTTGGAGAGTGCATTTAGTCGGAGAGTGCCTCTTCTACAACAAAACACATGCTGAGGCCCTCTTCCAGTGAAAAACAAAGATTTTGTTGCTTGGATTCAAACGAAAAGAAATAAAACTCTCATGTTATTTTGCACTTTTTTCAGGGTTTTATTTACCATATCCAATGCATAATTAAGATAAATATTATTGTTATATAATTAAAATTAATAAATTTAAATATATAAATTATATTATAATTAAAATTTATATATAAATATTTATAATATATAAATTATATTTTAAATTTATAATAAATAATTTAAATTATGATATAACATTATTTTTAATTAAAATTTAACTAAAAGATAAAATGATAATATATTTAGAGTGTACTTAAAAAAACATTAAATATATAATTAACAAAGATAAAAAAATATAATTTGAGATTGTTATCCCTTAGTACATAGGCGACGACATTATGTAATAATATTATTTTTAATATTATACTTAAGTTCTAAGAACTTATTAGCAATTTTTTATTTTATTTTTAATATTAACAGTAAAAATCTAAATTTAACTTTTCACCCTTCCCTACGTTGTCTCTTATTTAAGTTCAATGATTACTTCTTTGTTTTTATTGTCAATCTACTACACAATTATTTAAGTTCAATGCTTACTTCTTTCTTTGTGGATTGTGTATTTTGTAGGTTTTAATTCAATTTATTCTTTTGTCTTGGTAAGTTCTCAGTCCTCTAACTATATACATCATATTATATGATTGGGGTGAATAATTTATTGATTGAAGTAATTTTAATTGCATTCTATATGACATGATTGGTTTGAATTAAAATTGAATTAAACTTAAACACATTCTATAAGTTTTGTTCTAGTGAGAAGCCTAATATATATATATAGATATATGCAAATAAACTTAGTGTTTGCTTTGAGTTCTTTCACGTGGCTGAGAAAATTGGGAACCTTGACCTGATGGTATTAATGTGAGCAAAAATTATATTTATCTTAAGAAATAAATAGTATTGTTGTCTAATTTTTAGTTATTATACACTAATCCAAGAACTTCTCTCCCTATTTCTACGTTGACTACTATGTGCTATATTTTTTTAGCTAATCAATGGAAAATTTTGACATTATTGATATTCTCATGCTAGGATGAGGAGAAATTAGGATCAATTACAATTTTGTCAATGATTATTGATTTTATCTATGTTTGTTATGAATGATTTTTTATTTGTACTTGAAACTTGTTAAAATGTTAAGCCCAATTTCTTCTTTTGTACATGCTAATACTTTGAAATTGTTACATCACTTAAAAATACACTTTCATTGCTATTGCTACATTTCTTGCATGAGTTTAGATTATGTCTTGTATAATTTAATATAGAGCAAAAGCTTAGTGCATTTGAAATAATTTTAGTAACTAAGTAACTTTACAAGGAAAAAATGTTAATCTTCCTCCATTTTTTTTTTCTTTCTTTCAAGGTCCAAGAAGAAAACATTTTTTCTTTTGTCATTAAATCAAAGGCTATGCTAGCTGGCCAAGATTTTAAGAAAATATTAGGTGATATATATATTTTGATTATCTTACTGTGAGTTAAAAATGTAAATAAAATATGTGGACACTCACAAAACAAAAGATTAAATATTAAAGAAAACTTTTAAATGAGAAATAAATATTACTTATATACATAAAATATAAAATTTTAAATATAATTTTTATACTTTTTTTTAGTATGGTTAAGTCTTTTTTTTTTCAAATTTTACGCATTATATATTATATGAACATAATTATAATATTTTATAAATATAAAATTAAAAAGGCAAGTTGTAACATAATTAATTTAATTAATTAAAAATAAAATTAAAATCTTAATTAATTTTATTACTTTTAAAAAAGGGTAACTTGTATACTTATTCTTTCAATTACTATTAAAAATGATAAAGTTAATTTATATTTTAATTAATTTAATTAAATAATTTGTATCATAATTAATTCAATGACCTTTAAAAAGAGAAACTTTAAAAAAAAATTAAGAGTAATTAATTTTTACCATAACTATTTCCATAAATTGTGCTCTCCATTATATATACATATTAAAAGTGGTTAATTATTTAAAATTTCACTCTTTAATTAGACATTCTTATTTAAATAAAAATACAACTATAGCAATGTATAACTAATTAAATTATCTATGTGCACACAATTACACTAAATATGTTTCAATCGAGTCTATAAAAAATATTATTTTTATTCTTATGTTTAAATTTAAAATTATAAGAATTTAGATTTTTAAAAAAATACTTAACATTTAAAATTTGTGTACTTTATTATAAAACTATGAAAAAACAAGATTGAATCCATGAATAATATTTATCACAAAAGTAATTCTCAGCAATTTATATGTAACATTTGACAAGTGAAATTTAATTACAAAATAATTTTTTTAAGTTAAAATCACAATTAGAGGTACAACTTTAAAAAGTAATATTAAAAGTATAATATTAAAAGTAATATATTAAAAAGTTAAAATCACAATTAGAGGTACAATTAGAGGTACAATATTAAAAGTAATATGTTTTGGTAAACATTAAAAAGTAATATTATTATACTTTTACCACCATGTTAAAAACCCCTGTTACATGTTTTTTCAAATCCTTCAATCAGTATTTGTCCTAAAAAATAACCACCATCCATCTTATCTTTCATGCAATTTGTGTGTTATTAGTCTCGTTCCAAATAACATATTTCATATTAAAAATTCAATAAGAGTTGTATTTTCAGGTTTGAGTTTTTCTCCTTTCTCCTTTCTCTTTTTTCCTTATCTTTCTTTTACTCTGATTTGTTGGTTTTGTCCTTCATCTCGACATTTTTTTATCCTTTGATAGAAAGAATGTTTTAAGAACTCTTTGTGAGAGAAGAGTTGCAGTACCAAGTTACCTAAGCATTGGGATTGGTTCAAACTATAGTATAAGAGCAAGCAAAAAAATCCAGTTGCGTTAAACTAGTCCATAACTTGACTAATCTAAATCACTTACGAGACTTATTTAATGGATTAAGTTTTTATCTAAATTCATATTTTATTTCTTTTCATAGATTGGACTCTGGCTAGTTGACATATGAATTTTACAAATAAAAATTCCAAATCCAAATTTATATATATAAAAAGATTATCATTATTATTTATATATTCTATATTCATCTAAAAAAAACTTTTATAAAAAATAATATAATAAATAGTTATAAAAAATCATTTGTAATATTATATTGTTATGTTTTGTTTTAATTATACCTCAACATTTAGGGCTAAGATGTTTCTGGTTTGAAAAGAGAATATACAACTATATATTTATTTATTTTGTAATGGTAAATAATATTTTATAATGTAAATATTTCATTTATTTAATATTTTTTATTAGAAGAAAAAGGATATGATTGTATAGGAATTTTTGCTCAATGTTACGTGATTTTTGTAAATTAAAATGTTTTCTATTTATTTTAATACATTTTTTCTGCAATTTTAGTTTCTTTAGTTTGGTTGGTGATTGATTTTTGTTTATATTTAAAAAATAGATAATTTTAATTTTTTTAATTTTTATTGCTTAATTTTGATGTATATATTTAAAAATAAATAATTTTAATATTACTTTAAACTTATTTAATATTTAACGGACATGATAATATGAAAAAGTTAGTTAATTATTTTTTTGAAAAATTGACAAGTTATGATACATAAATTTTTAATGTGACATTAATTATTTAATTTTATAAATTATATTATTTAATATGTGAAATAAAATTATTATTTTTTATATATAAGAATCAAAATCGAGCAATTAAAATTATTTATTTTTTAAATATGTAGAATAAAATCAATCAATTAAAATAATAAAGACCAAAATTTTTCATACCTAAAACTAAAAACCAAAAATATAATTAAGCTTATTTTAAATTAAATTAAAAATTTAAAAAGTGAAGACAATTTTAAAAAAATAAATATTAAATATATTAGACAAGATAAATCATTGACTTAATGATCGAAAGAAAAAATAATTTAAAAAAGCTTAATTTTTTCCCTTCGATATATTTCGTTTTTATATATAATAAATGATAATTTATATTCTATTTTTCTTATCAAAAATTAGTTTCAAAGTTGGTTTTGGATTTAAAACTAATTTTAAAAACATAAATTAGTTTTTAAAATTAGTTTTTAGTTGAAAACAAAATTTTAAAATTAGTTTTTAGTTGAAAACAAAATTTTAAAATAACTGAGTTTGAACATAAAATAATTTTTTAAACCAGTTTGAAACCGCTTTTAAAAAATTTAAACTGGTTTTTTTTTTTAAATATAAAAACTAATTTTAAATTTAATCCATTTATTTGGATATAAATTAACATGAAAAATCTCAAACTCTTGCAGTACATAACAGTCATTGTATATTAGTAATCACTATAAAATATTTTGAACTTAGCGACCACTAAATTCAGTCGTTATTTTCGAAAATGAGTGATTAACGTATGAGAGACCAATTTATGACAATTACAAAAACGTTAAGTATTTTGTCACCGATTTTCTTTTGTTCGCTAAAAATATGACATGTTCACCATCGTTGCAGTTAAACTTGGGACTATATATGGCGACTGAAATACGGTCGCTAGCTAAGAAATCATAAACAAAAGATTTAAAACTAAATTATTATTATTGATCGTAAATTAATTTTAAAAAATAAAATATAATTTTTTTTTTAGTCACTAAACAAAATAAATTCAAAAAATATTTTTTTCACTATTTTTATCGTTAAAAAAGACAAATTAAAAACATAAAATAAAATTACTTTTGTGATCTCTATTTTTTATCGCTAAAAAAATAAATTAAAAATATTATTTCGATTTTTATTTTGATCATTAATAAAGATAAATAAAAAAATAAAAATTTAATTTATTTTTCTATTGCTATTTTGATCACTAAAGAAAAGATAAATTAAAAAAAAAACAAAAAAAATTAATTTTTTTTTTGCTAAAACGGTAGTTAAAAAAAGATAAAATAAAATAAAAACAGCAAACCACAAATGGTTTTTTAAAAAATCATCAGAAATAATTGATTATTTAAGTTTGAAATCAATTTTAAATTTTTTCTTCTATATTTTCTATTTTTCACTTTTTTTAAAATCAAATTTTCTTATTTTATTTTATTTCTAACACATTTTTATTTTTATCTAACTTTTGTCACCTATTTCTTTCCTCCTATACTAAATAGATTTAAAAAAAAGTGAGATAAGACATAAATAATTAATATGATTGAAAATGTAATGTGAGGAAAAAAAATGAAAATATTAATAATACATTAAAAATTTATAGGTTCAATAAATTATTTTAGGTATTAGAGTATAACAAAAAGGGACATGAGTGTTGTTCATCGTGGATAATATTCTATTCAATTCGGATATAAAAAGAAAAGGTATTGCCACACAAGAAAAAGTAAACAAAATAAAAAAGTAGTTAGATATAATTATACTCCTGCTCCATTTAAATACTGCATATAGTTTTAATTCTTTCTTTAATTTGTTAAATAAAAATCTTTGAAATTTTATTTTCTATTCAAATAACAGGAGAATTATGCTAGATTTATAGTATTAAAAAATAAATTTCAAAGTAAAAATATAAAAAATATAAAATTTAAAGAAGAACGTGAAATTAGGATTTAAAAAAGAGAAAATTTGAGTTTTTAATTATTTTTAAGTGAATAACATTTTGTTGGTGGATTTTAAGTGAAAAAGATGTAAAACAATTTAATCCATAGTTGTGAATATTTTGTGTAGAAAATAAGAATATGAAAATAAGGACTAAATTTAATCAAAAAATTATTAGAAAATAAAACAAAAATTCACATTAATTATAATAAAAAATTAATAAGTATAATTACATTTAATAATGTTGCCTAACTCATATATGAACAAAATATTACATTTAAATATGCAACTGAAAGAAAGCAGTTTGGATTTATTTATTTTTAAATGGAAGAGAAAAATAAGATTGCTAATAATTAATTAGTTGTTGTACTTGCATAAAGTATTTTAATAAATAGGAATATTCTTAACATGCTTTTGTCAACACATTTTTGTTATTATGCATAAAATTTTTGTAATAGATTCAGATTATTTAACTTACTTAAAAATTTGTCTATTCGAAAGATTGGGTAACTAATATTTTCATGTCAAAAAGAAAAAATTAAACAAATGAATGAAAAATGACAAAAGATTTTGTATTTAATTTAACTGCATGTAGAGGTGTTAAAATTATAATTGTTATTGAGTGATTATTATAGTAATTATATTGTGTAAAATATCATTTGAGCAAGATATGAATACAAGAGCAACATATGCTTGTTCTTTCTGTGAGTTTCATCGGCCACGTCATCCAAGTTAAATAACAAGGAATCAGTTGAAGAATTTCTACAACTGCTTCTTCTTTCCTTTCTCCGATTCGTCGAACTGGTCCATGCCAAACCTTGACATGCTCGATTTCAAACCACCAATGCCAAGTGTTGTCGTATACAGTTCTATATATATAGAGCACAGTTAGTTGCATTTTGGTTAACTGCATGCAACCAAGTAGGTTAGGCAAAGCGGTGGAGAAGGAGGTTAGGCAAACTGTGGCCGAAGCCGAGGAAAGAAGGGGCTGCCCGACCTGTCAGGGGGACAAGGAGGAAAACAATTCCAGGATTCAAAAACTAAAACATGTGAAAAGTTTTATAAAAGAAGATAAAAATATATGAGAAGTTTAGTAAAACAAAAATATATATATATCCAATACATATATGCAAATATTTTTTAATTCTAAAATTAATAAAAATGTATTGCTACAATGATAGTATTTTTATAATATTATTCTTAGGTAAACTATTATAAAATAATATTTTAACTTTTAAATTTGTTATTTTAAATGCATTAAAATAATTTTTTTAATATTTATTTATATAAATTATATCTATTAACTTAAATGATTATATTAATTATTTTTTAAAAAAATTTAAATAATAATAAGAAGATTTTTATTTATAAAAATAAACTTTAAATTTTAAATATGTATAAAATAAGGTTGCTATTTTTGTTGAAATAAAATAATTTTTTATTGTTCATAATTTAATGATCGACTTAAATTAGTCATCATTTATTTGTTTTCTTTTTTTAAATTATAAATTAAAATTTGATCAATATTTTTTTATTTTAAAATTTTTAAATTTCATCCGTCGCTATTTCACAATTTTTTATTTTCTATTAAAAATTTAGAATTTGATGACTATTCGGTCTCTAATTTTTTATTTAAATATTAAAATTTGGTTGCTATATCTTTTATTCTTGTTTATAAATTAAAAATAAAATTTCGATTGCTAATTCACATGCTATGTTTCTTTTTTTAAAATTAAAATTTGTTCGTCATTTTACTTATTTTATTTTTAAATTTAAAACTAAAATTTAATCACTAATTCAGTTGTTATTTTTATCTGATTCTGTAGTTAACGACAGATATTTTCAAACTTTTGTATCGTTAATATGGTAACTTTGTGGTATCCAAGCTTTTGTATTGTTTTTTTTAGCTTCAATGCGATTTGATTGGTAATGTGGTCGTTAATTTATAAACAACAAAATATAGCTTGGACTTGAAAAACGTAAATAGAGCATTATGTTTATGTTTTTACATCTCTCTATTCAGGTTGAATAAAGATTTTTAAATATATATTTTTGGAGTATAAGAATTCGATAACACAATATACTAGTATATTAGTATTTATTTATTGCTATTTCCTTTACTAATCAAATAACTAAACATTTGATTAAATAATTATTTTTCTTCATTAATTTGCTAATATACAATCTATATTTTGATATTATTTGTTTCACTTGCATGGTAGCCATTTTGCTACCGTTGTGTTTATGTGTCATAGACGCTACAAGAATTTTTTGATTTTCCTACTAATTTTAGCTACCATTTAAATTGATAACTAAATCCTAACTAATTAACTATTAATTAACTAGAATATTATTTTTTCTAACTAAACTGAAGTTATATTCATTTATATTTTTTATTACTACAAATTAGTTAGAAAATAACTAAAAATTTTAAAAAATTTACTACAAATTAACTAAGATTATTTTCTTAACTAATTTGCTACTTATTTTATGCTATCATTTAATATTATAGTAATTTTGTAGCTAATTATTTTTATTAGAAATTAACTACAAAATAACTATTAATTTTAAAATTAATCATAAAATTATTTTATAATAAAATTTAAAATTTCTAGTAGTGAGAAAATCTGATACGTGTGAAATCACATTATAGATTTATAAGAATAGATAAATATGTTATAATTTAGATTTTCTACTTGAAGGGAAAGTTGTATAAGGTGTCTTGGCTTGTCCAAATCTTCCATTGGCATATCAAGTAAGGAATATCATACTAATGCTTACAATTTTCGAATTGCAGCCTTCTAAAATTATAAAAAAATTTCAATTTTGTAGTTATTGATCGAGCTATGGTCCATATCCTGTTATAAATATTAACTTTGACTACTTCAAATCTCCGTATATATAGCAGAACAAAAGCTTGCTAAACTCCACCATGCAATCACCTTGTGTAAGTAATGCAACATGTTTATTAAGTAAGTCTTTAGCTAAAAGTAAAAGCTTGTCTTCTCCATATTGCAGGCTGCATAGTACCTACCAGAAGCCAAGTTCCCAAAAAATTAAGTAATAGAAAAAGTCATAAGTAGCATTTGACTTGGTTTCTGTTCACATTCGTGCCGGAAAGGAGATCATTCCGATCACAAAGTGTATATACATCATCTATTATCTCCCCTTTTTTAGCATTTATATATCAATTAAGGAAAAGAATCATTTTCGTCGAACTACACAACTTGACACTAGAGGCTTTTCTCTCTGTCGTCTCCCTTAAGGTTCCCTCTATGCCTTTAGGAGGGGTAACCTCTATCAAGTCTATTAGAAAGGGTGGTGTATATCATTCAACCATGCTATCTGACGTTTGTCACTTGTCAGAAGACTTTTCCTATGAACAATAAATGTAGAGAGTACGAACCTGCTGCGCACCTGATCGGTTGTTAACTTGGTCAGGTTGGACCATAAGTTAGGTGAGGTCACTCTTTAAGTGGGAATGACCAACAACTCAGTCCATAGCCCCCCAAGCACCAAGTGAAGCAATGGATGCTTCAACTATAAGGGCCAACCTTCTCCTAGGTTGGTCGACTGTCTCGATGGACTGACAGCCTAGTCTAGTATTTAAAATTAAAACTATAATTATTTTGTATGATGTCGCAACTTAAATCGCGACGAGGAAAAACGCAGATTTTGAATTGGAATATAAGAAGCCAAATCCTTTCTAGTGGCGAAACCAGCCATGCAAAACCAGAACCAACTCGACCAATCTGTAAGGATAACCAAGACCGATTCGACTCGGATTCGAGTCGCCACCAGCATTTTATGGGGAACACCGGAAACGGATAAGGCAAGTCACGAATCAGAGTCCAAGTAAGGAGTTAGTTACGCTAAGGGACAATGTGGTATCCCCGCACGTCTATCATCTGATAGTTACCCTTGGTTACTTAGGCTAAAGGGACCTTTACACTATATTCAATGCTCTTTTGACAAATGAACTAAACTTATAATGGGAAATAGATACATGTGTTTTGGATTTATAGGATGAATAACTTGACAAGAGTGTGCCTCTTGCTCCTACGTATTTCCTTTTTTGAGAAGTCAAAGTTTATGCAGTTCTTGACAGGTTATTGAGGTGGGGAGAAATGGACTGTCCTTTAGGCGTCCAATGTTGAATTATATTTGGAAAGACGAACTTTCCATTAGATGTCCAATGGTTAGGTTGAACTATTCGTTGAGCATTCAGAGCCTAGATGACCTTAAAAGAAAAGGACTATCCCTTGGGCATCCTTGGACTAAGTAACCATAAAAGAGTTGTTGGACTATCCATTAGGTGTCTAGGTTTGGGTGACTTTAGAGAGATGAACTTTCCATTAGGCATCCAGGGGGAAGGTTGAACTATCCATTGGACGTTCAAAGCCTATATGAATTTAAGAGAAATGGACTATCCCTTGGGCATCCTTGGGAGAAGGTTGAACTATCCATTGAGTGTCCAGACCTTGGGTGACTTTGGAGAGAGATGGACTTTCCATTAGGCATCCTCGAGCTAAATGACCATGAAATGTTTGTTGGACTATTTGTTAGATGTCCTGGGGATAGATGACCTTAGAGAGAGATGGACTTTCCATTAGGCGTCCAAACTATAACTAAAGAGACTTATGAATAGATGATATAGGATATTTTGGTGGCAAATACAAAGAAAGGGTCGAAACCGACTCGGTGCCGGATGCATCTGGATGTCGAGATCGACTCTGCCAACCAAACCAGTGATGACTTAGCCTTTGGCTATGTAGAGCCAGGACCAATTCGGATCCTTTCAAATAAAGACAAGTGTACTACTAAGGTTCCATACAAAGAAAGGGGAGGACCAAGATCGGCTTCGGTCCATGCAAGTGTCAACTACATGTTGACCAACCAATGACCTTAACTGATTTTGAGAATGTTAGTATGGTGCAAAGATGTAGATGGCAAACCTATGACATACTAAGCTATCTACTTTTACTTACGAAGATATGCTTCTTCAAAACTTAGAAAACTAACCTGGTTTCCGGAGGTTTTGGCTTTGTTCATTCTCTATCAATTAAGCTGTCCTTTCCACTGGGGACTAGTAATTGTTCAGCGTCCAGGGAGGCCTCCTTTCTCTAAGCTTTCTGATTCTAGCTTCTTTGGGGGATTTTTGACCACTCCAAAATCTGATCTCAATCCTCTATTCTCTCTAGACTTTTCCTCTCCAAATTTTTCAACTCCTCTTAAACTGAAAAAATTTTCACCCTCTTTTGCTTCCTAATATATTCGACCAAAAATTCTCCCCCCCCCCTTTTGGCTTCTTCGTTTTGAAGCCCTTTATAAGCTATGCCGAGGTCATTGGTGCATCTGATCCCACCATGTAGGTTGACCTCAGTCCTTTGATCCTTCTTGTTCTTGCTCTTCTTGATATCATGCATCCCTAAGTCATGTGCCTTGAACCTTGTGTCAGGTCGTGGCATGTCTTCTTTAGATCGTGGCACGTTCTCGATAGCTACTTTAGGGAGATTTGATTCTTGCAGATTCTTGCCCTTGGTGCTGACATGGCCTGTTCAGGGCATCCCATGTCCTTGGAATGCGTAGGATTTTTTTTCCCTTTTTGCTTAGTTGGATGTGGATCTTTGTCTCCTTTTGCTGACTTAGTTGGATCCAAGGGTCCTTTGTTGATCTAAATGGATCCAATGATCCTAAGTTTCTAGGATTTTATGGAATTTTTGTCTCCCTTTGCTAACTTGGTCGGATCTGGTGGTCTCTTGCTGAACTGGCCAGATTTGAAGGTCCTATAGTGTGGGGTGGGTAGGCTTTGGTCTCTTTCTTGCTTATCGAGTCGAATCTGGGCCCATTTCTCTTAGGTTGACAGATTTGGGGTTCCACATATGATAATAAATTAAAAATTATCAGGTAATGCATACTTAAACCTTGGAATTTGTAATTATTCATGTACGTGTTGGAAAGGAGATCATCACAATCATAGAGTATACTTACATCATCTGTCCTCTCCCCCATTCTTTGAGTGTTTATATATCAGTTAAGGAAAAAAGTCACTTTCCTCGAGCTACGCAACCTGATACTGGAGGTTTCTCTCTGCCCTCTGCCTCAAAGTGCCCTATGTGCCTCTAGGAGGAGTGATCTCTATCAAGCCTGTTATATACCTAGTTGATTGTTAACTTGGTTGAGTAGGTCGAGTCAGTCTTTAAGTAGGGTTGATCGACAACCTAGTCCAACGTTTGTGTTGGAAAGGAAATCCTCCCAATCATATAGTGTACATACATCACCAATCCTCTCCCCCCTTCTTTGAGCATTTATGTATTAGTTAAGGAGAAGAGTCGCTTTCCTCAATCTACGCAACTTGACACTAGAGGCTTCTCTCTTTGTTCTCTACCTCAAGGTGCCCTTTGTCAAGCCTGTTGTGCACCCAGTCGGTTGTTAACTTGGTCGGGTCAGACCGTGAGCTGAGCCAGGCCAGTCTTTAAGTGGGGTCGACCAACAACCCAGTCCAACGTTCGTGTTAGAAAGGAGATCATCCTAATCACATAGTGTACATACATCATCAATCCTCTCTCCCCCCCTTCTCTATGCATTTATATATCAATTAAGCAAAAGAGTTGCTTTCCTTGAGCTATGCAACCTGACACTGGAGGCTTTTCTCTTTGTCCTCTATCTTAGGGTGCCCCCTATGCCTCTAGGTAGGGTGGCCTTTGTCAAGCCTATCAGTAAATATGGTGTCTATCATTGAGTCGAGCAATCTGATGACTTTTCCTATGAATAATAAAAGTGGAGAGTACAAATCTGGTGTGTACCCGATTGGTTATTAACTTGGCCGAGTCAGACCATGAGCTGGGTCAGGTCAATCTTTAAGTGGAGCTGACCAACAGCCCAATCCATAGCTCCCAAGCACCAAGTGAAGCAATGAATGCTTCAACTATAAAGACCAACCTTCTCCTAGGTTGGTTGATTGTCTTGATGGACCGACAACCTAGTTCACAATCCCCTAGGCCCCGAGTGAAGCGATGGGTGCTTCAATCGAAACTATCGTGGGTTTAGTTCTTTTTCTTGGCGATTCTTAGCAACTAGAACGAACCTGGTTGTTCTAATAAGTCAGCTTCTACTTGGTAGTTCTCTTCAAAGTGTGCCATGAGTAGTCCATTATCGACTACCACTGCAAGGTCTTTTTTCTTTGCCCTGGATAATCACTGGCTGACTGTCACTCACGAGTCTTTTTATGCTCCGGATAGTTACCAATCGACTGTCTCTCACGGGTCCTTTTGTACCTCGGATAGTCACTAACCGACTGCCTTTCATGGATCTTCTTTTATGCCCTGAATAATAACTACCCGAACAATCAATGGTTGACTGCCTTTCATAGGTCATTTTATGTCCTAGACAGTCACTAACCAACTATCTTTCACGGGTCTTTTTCTACCCAAGAAAGTCACTGGTCGACTGCCACTCGTGAGTCTTTTTGTGTCCCAGACAATCATTGGCCAATTGCCACTTATGGGTTCTTTTATGTCCTAGACAGTCATTGACTGACTGTCTCTCACAGGTTTTTTTGTGCCTTGGATAGTCAGTGACCGATTGCCTCTTACAAGTCTTTTTGTGCCATGGACAACCACTGATCAACTACCTCTCATAGGTCTTTTTTTTTTGCCCTGGACAGTCATTGGCTGACTGTCACCCACGAGTCTTTTTGTGCCTTGACAGTTACTAATTGACTGCATCTCACAAGTTTTTTTGTCTGGTGGAGTAAAAAGTCAGAATCCTTTTGATACTTGCACAAAATATGAACTATAACCCTGCATACTTAACATATGAAGCTTAGTTATAACACATACCTAAGATTGGAGATTCTTTATGTCATTGCGGACGTGCCGAATGAGGATGGGTGAGCTCAGTATTTTCATCCAAGCATAAATGGTCGAGGACAATTAGCTTTAGTGAATGTAGACTATATGATTGATTCATTATGTCGACAATTACGTCATTTGCATCTAACTAACTGTAGGATAGCTCAATATGGTGGAAAGTATATACAAAACCGAATACGCTGCATTTCTAATTCTGTAATTTGAAAGGCTAAGATTTTCCAGCATAAAAGGAAGAATGAAGAAATCCATTTGAAACAAAATCTCTTCCAAGGCATAGATTAAAGATTCCTACCCATCAATAATAACCACATGTAGCTTTATGGCATCTTCACATTCTTCCGTGGGAATGTCGTTGTGCCTGATCCATGGATTAAAGGTGTGGGCCGTGTTCACAGAGCTTAGCGTGCCATCATCTTAAAAAAATTTCCCGCATCCAACTTAAGGTGAATTTGGAATTTGGAACCAATGCACTTAATTCTGAGTTTTTTGCTGTTGTAATTTCTCAAGCAAGGCTTTCTTTTCGTCATCACGAAGAGAATTGAACATGAAAACGGACTTGTCATCGATGTCATCATTGATGAGCTGGGTGAATTTCCTTCCCGCAAACACCACAAAAAGAGTCATCCATGAAGCAACTAAAATGAGCTGAATTCCATCATCCATCAAACCAGTCAAATGGCCAAGAAGAAGTATACGTGAGAAGTCCAGCTTCTAGCTTGCCATAGCACAGCCCTTCCTTAAAGACAACTCCTGTCAAGGCAGCAAAATGAGGACCAACAAGCTAGACAGCTGATGGGTTATGAAGGATATATTGTATTAGATTGTTATTAGTTGGTTGAGCAGGGCGAAGTAGGTTGTAGCAAGATCCAAGAACGCCAAGTCCCCATAGTGCTTGTAGGGCGCGCTTGATCTAAGACACATAAATATGAATCAAGAGTCCACCAGACCCAAAGGACATAAAATAAATCAACATTTTGCTTCAATGAGGAGTTATCGGGCAAAAAGGTAGCAAAAGCAGCCACCACAATGATGCAGCAGCTGTTACCAATCCTGTACAAAATTACTTGCCATAGTGGGTGAGGTTACTAAATCGAACAAGTTGTAGGAGCGTTATCAGCGACGGTAGTGAATCATGGTGGCGTTGGCCATCAACAGGTTGAAGAGGGAGCAATGCAAGCGCACTAAACACGATTCTGGCTTCTCCCATAGGAAGATTCTCATTGGACCTCCGATTGAAAGCCTCTGACGACATATAGACCTCACTACTCGGCTTCTCCCTTGGCTAGAAAACGGCTTTGGAAGACTCATGACTCGACATTCGAACACAGTAATTAATCAAATCTTCAACATCAACCCCAAGCAACAAACCCTGGAAATCAGATACCGTACTCTTCTTCCCAGGGTCCTACATGTGCAATGTAACAACGCAGTTCCTACACTCCATGTACTTCTCCGGGGTATGATTCGGTGATTGATTTCCCAGAGAAGAAATGCCACCGCTTGCCTCTCCCACCTATGCACCAAGACAGGCGAAAACCAATCTGAATGTACTGGAACTACCAAAGCCCTAGCTCCAAAGCACCTCACAACCCCGCGACCTTCCAAGATGGGCGGGGTAGTGAAGACGCAAGAGGAATCGCCATCTAAAGCGAAGGTATCAGATCGTCTGGACGATAGTGCTTGAAGCTGACCAGTAAACACGTTTTCGAGAATTGGAGGAGTGAGGGCGCTCTGAACCTTGTTGTCTCCAAACTCAAGGGCTAACTCCAGAGTGTGATTGCAGCAACGAAGGAGTAAGGACGGTTCATGGTACGTTTATTCCACCGAATCGTACCCGCGTTCTGCATGGTCTTCCTCCACATTGGTGTTTTCTTCCCGGTCGTTGCCATCGTCCTCCTGCTGGTGCTGGGCGATTTGGAAATATGGCTTACACTTCCTCCTCTATTCAGTTCAGTTCTCTAAAGGAGAAGCTGATACCGGGTGGATCTGCACACAACGGGACGGATTTACATGTGGCAAGGGTAGTTCTGTGCGTGATGGAGCGGATATACGCATGGCAGGGACAAATATGGGCGCGACCTGCGCATGGTGGAGTAGATCTGTAAGCGACAGAGCTTCATCAGTTCCGATAGCCACTATTTTCCTTGCCTCTGAGTGCAGTGGTCACCAATGTTCACATCCTTGGGAAGGAAATCATCCCAATCATAGAATATAGAATGTTCATACATCATCTATCCTCTCCCCTTTTCCAAGGGTTTATATATCACTTGGAGAAGAATCATTTTGCTTGAGCTACACAACCTCACCTTGCAAGGTGTTCTTTATGCCCCTAAGAGGGGTGGGTGGCCTCTGTTAAGCTTGTTATGTACCTGATCCGTTGTTAACTTGGTCAGGTTGGACCGCGAGTTGGGCTGGGCTAGTCTTTAAGTGGGACCGACCAACGACCCAGTCCTACATCCTTGTTAGAATGAATACGTCCTTGTTAGAATGGAGATCATCACAATCACAAAATATACATACACCATCAGTCCTCTTCTCTTCCTTTGAATATTTATATATGAGTTAAGGAGAAAAGTTGTCTCCCTCGAACGCAACTTGACACTAGAGGCTTTTCTCTTTGTCCTCTGCCTCAGGGTGCCTTTTGCACCTCTAGGAGGGGTGACCTCTGTCAAGTCTATCTATAATTGAGTCGTGTTATTTGTCGTTTTTCTCTTGTTAGATGACTTTTTCTAGGAACAATAAATATGAAGAGTACAAACCTAGGATTACCATACTATTAGTCTAGGTTTTATATTTTTAACTATAGGTATTATTTTAGGAACAATATGGGCTAATGAGGCATGGAGGTCATATTGGAATTGAGATCCAAAGGAAACTTGGACTTTTATTACTTGGACCATATTCGCGATTTATTTACATATATGTACTAGAAAAAAAAAACTAGAAGATATAAATTCTTTAATAGTGGACTCTATGGGCTTTCTTATAATTTGGGTATGTTATTTAGGGATAAATCTTTTAGGAATAGGACTATAATTATGGTTCATTTACACCTAATTGAATTAAAGTGTGTAAAGAACTTCACAAATATAAATATAGAGAACATAATTATATATATATATATATATATATATATATATATATATATATATATATATATATATATATATATATATAGTATTGTACATAGGATTTATTTTTATTTTTAAATTTTTTTTATTTATTCGTGATAACTATCTATAAAAAAAATTAGATAGAATAGCTTCAACTTTATTAGCCAAAAATGAAAAAACTAAAATCTGGATAAATACCAATACTTATTATGGGTATAAGAATTGAAATTGAAATAAATAATTCTTGCGTCCTAAATAAAAAAATAAGAATTTGGTGTATCAAAAAGTTTGTATACATAAAACATTTGATGTAAGATAGGTAATGAATAAATAGGAGTTAATATCATTCCAATTTACTCTTACAAAAGTAATTAGTATTTTGTAATTAAAAGATATTTGCTGGTAATTATTCCTAATAAAACTATCAATCCCGCAACAAAATTGCTCTTGTCCAGCAATGTAAGAGAAATCATCTATAAGATAGTAAAAAATGTGATTATTTTTGGCATTGGTATAGTCATTCCATCCATTTCATCGAGACAAAGAAGACATAGTCTATCATAACTAGTTCCCACCAAGAAAAAAAGTGCAGCGCCAATAAATCCATGAGAGATTATTTGTAAAATAGCCTCGTTGAGACCTCTATCACTTATAGAACCAATTCCTAAAATTAAGAAACCCATATGATAAGCTATTATTTTTTTAAATTACGTTCACAAAGAGATGTTGAAGTTGTATAGATTATTTGAACCAGGAGCAAAATATAGAATAAGGGAGAGATAATAATTCCATTCGAACCAACCCATATGCTCCCATTTTTAATAATATTCTGCCTAAAAGCATAAAGTGTTGTAACGTGCCTCTCCGAAGATGTCTGGCAATCATGTATGTAAGAGTATAATCGGTGATTTCACCGCAAAAGCAATAAGAAGTCTCATATAGAATATTATTTCCAGTGTCATGGGATATGATTGATTAGTTAATGATTAAATTAAATGTTGGTTCATTTGAATTACATAAACTCATACCCAGAATTCCCAATAACAAAAAAAACCAGAACTTCCGAACAATGTATAAAATAAATTTTATAGCAGAATACAAATGTTTTTTTTCCAACCCACATAAATAAAAGTAGATAAATGGAAATTAATTCTCACATGAAAGTAAAATACCTTGAGAAGAAAATGTTCCTATTTAATCACTATACATTACTAATATCACGAAATAGAATAATTTGGACCGGCTCGTAGGCTAAGCCGAATCAATCTGATCAACCAACAGTCCAGTCCAATAATAAAAAAATGAGGAGAAACTCCTCAAGAGGGTCGAATTTATTCTATTACTTGGGTCTTGCCCTAAATGTTTTTTTAAAATAATTTTCCAATTTTAACATATTGGATAGTATGACATTCTGAATTGCAACAACACTTGAGGATCTTTAGGATTGATACGATGTCATGGAGTTATATATTATTTTGAGCCAAATTATTTTTTGACCTTAAATTGGTATTAGATGGTTTTCTAATAGGTGGTTTTGAGGTTTGGCTTTATAATTTTTACATGAAAAGGAAATAATGTTCTTTTTACTTGTCTTTTATTTTGCCACATCTTGTGATAAGTCTGATTATAATGTATTAATAAAAATTTTATTTATAAAAAATTGTTAAGCTAATTATTTTTATTTAGTAGGTCTAAATTTGAAAATAATCATATTTACATGTGATTTATTCTTTTATTATTTTTAATAAAATAAAATTATTCTTCTTTTATAGTTTTTATTGTAAACATGATGATATTATAATAGTAAAAGATAACAGGATGAATAACATAATCCACGTAGATTTAGTAAATTGTTTTGAATATAATTAACATGATATTTTCCTAAATTTTATGGTGATTAATGTAAATACTAATTTTTATTTTTTATACGTTAAAATAATTTTTGTTACACTAATCTCTGTTTAGAAAAAATATTTATTTTGAAATTTTTGCTAAAGAATTATTAGTGTAAATATAAATAATTTTGTGAAAATATCTTTTGATAAATTATTAATTAATTAATATTTTGAAATATATAATTATGAAATTTTGTATAAGTTTGATGTATATATATTTATAGGATGGTCTCTAATTTTTTTTATTAGCCCCTTCTTGACCAAGCCTAGCTCCGTCTTGACTCATAAAATTAATTTATCTAAATTATTTTTTTACTGTTTCATATTATTTTTTAAGACTTTATTGAATTGTATTTGTTACATAAGAAAAGAAGTCTAAAATAAAATAGGTTAAATACTATCATAATAATTTTTTTCTTAAACAAAAATTATTTAATTACTCTTAATATGCTAATATAATATCAAGTCATTTTTAATTTAAAAAATCACACTAAATAATAATATTTTTAGGATCTGAAGAGAGATCGTAGATTTTACCGGCTATAGAATTGGATCACTTAGGGTGGGATGAAAATGCAAATGAACTAAATTCGAAACACAACCTATTTTTAGAAGGGTAGCATAACTATATAAGTTCCTCCTCTGTGCAAGGATAAAATGCACCAACAAATAACGAGCTAAGAGGCAAAGGTACTCATCTTTAAGCGGTATAGAATTGCCAAGGTCTTTTAGGAAGTTATTATCTAATAAGTTCCAAGACCTTGGACAACCTTACCATTAAAAAAAGTCAGAACTTGGAGCCAAGAAATAAAAACAAGACCACAAGTCATGGAAGGGATAATGGCGACTAAAGTTACAATGGCTCTTTTGTTCACTTTTGTTGCTATCATTCCATGTCTTGAGGCTGGCATCGGTGAGTACGATGATTTCCTCAAAGCTCAAGCTAACCAAGCACATAGAATTGCTCTCTCTGCTTATGTATCATCCCCTGAAGAGGTCACCCAAGAAATTAATCTCCACGTTAATCTGTACGACATCTCTTCTCTTGTACTTTACTTAATCTTTTCGTGTACATATATGTTGTATAAAAAAATTGAAATTTGAATTTGATGTAATGTAGGGCATGGGAGAACAGTACAGCCATGAGGAGAGAACTAAAAGAGAAGAAAATGAATGGAAGAGATGGATGTGAGGCCACAAACCCCATCGACACATGTTGGAGGTGCAACAAAGACTGGGCCAACGACCGTTACAAGTTAGCCAAATGCAGTAAAGGATTTGGAAGACGGACCACTGGCGGGCTCGGTGGGCCCATCTATGTTGTCACTGATAACTCGGACGATGATTTGGTGAACCCCAAGGAAGGAACTCTTCGTTTTGCCGTCGTCCAACAGGGTCCCTTGTGGATTATCTTCGAACGCAGTATGGTGATTGAGTTGAAGCAGGAGTTGTTGATTTCTTCTGACAAGACCATCGACGGCCGTGGAGCCAACGTGCAGATCAAAAACGGCGCTGGCATCACCATGCAGTTTGTGAATAACGTTATTATTCACGGAATTCGTATAAAGAACATTGTGGCCAAGGAAGGCGGCACGATAAGGGACTCCTTCAACCACACCGGGTTTAGAACAAAGAGCGACGGCGATGCCATCTCTGTTTTTGGAGCCTCCAACATCTGGATTGATCATGTTTCCCTCTCTAACTCCGAAGATGGTCTTATTGATATTATCCAAGGCTCCACTGCCATCACCATCTCAAATTGTCACATGACTAAACATAACGATGTAAAAGCACTTATGTTTTCTTTTATAATTTAATTACACACTATTTTGCATGCATATATGGCTTCCTTCATTCTTTACTAACTAACTAATGTTACTATTGCAGGTGATGTTGTTTGGAGCCAACGACGCCTTCGACGGTGACAAGATTATGCAGATAACAGTGGCCTTCAACCATTTCGGACAAGGACTGATTCAGAGGATGCCTAGGTGCAGATTTGGATTCGTGCACGTCCTCAACAACGATTACACACACTGGATCATGTATGCCATTGGTGGAAGCGCAGCACCAACTATTCTTAGCCAGGGAAACCGGTTCATCGCTCCCAACAATGATGCTGCAAAAGAAATCACCCACAGAGTGTATGCAGAGCCTTCAGTCTGGAAGAACTGGCAATGGCAATCGGAGATGGATCTGTTCATGAACGGTGCCAAGTTCGTTCCTTCAGGAGCTCCAATCCAATTGGACTACAAGAAGGGTCTCATAATGAAACCCAGAGATGGAACTCATGTCAGCAGACTAACAAAACATGCCGGTGCCCTCGACTGCACTGTTGGCAAACCTTGTTAGATGTTGATTCCATTTTTGTTTTATTCTTTATAGTCACTCGTGCCAGGTGTATTTCTTGGCTAGGTAATTAGTTGGTTGGAGGATGTGTAGTTTCATCTTCTGCGACATGGCCTTTTGGGGAGCTAGAAAATTATAAATTTTGTTGCTTGGTTTCGAATGACAAAAATTAAAAGTTTTCGTTATTGTTAATTTCCCTGCTTCTTAATTTATTTTTTTCTCTTTTTTTTTTAATTAAGATCAATATTATTTTTATATAATAGAAATTTATAATAAATTAATATTTTAAATATATAAATTATATTATAATTATAATTTAAAAAATAATATAAGATTCATAATTTTTTAAACATTAAAATTTAATTTATAAATTTATAATATATTAAAAGTTTTAAATACTTAAATTCAAATATGCAATAAAAACAAAAATAAAAGGTATAATTTGAGATAATTAAAAGATATTTTTTAACTAGATCCATGAGAATAGTAAATATTAAAACAACAATGCTATTTATTACTGATACATGTTTCATCGTTCGTCATATCACCTTTTACATGTTTTTTCAAGCCATTCAATCAGTGTTTATTTTAAAAAATAACCACTATAACTTTCATGCAATTGGGTTGTTAGTCCATACCAAATAGTTAAAAATATCTAACTAGAAGAATAAAGAAAGGATGAGTCACACTAGCTCTTTAAATGTATTTTATTTATAATTATAATTATAATACAAGGGTAGATAATTCATGTTTAATTTTGTTTGCCTTTAATGAAAGTTTGATTACGTTGACTTCCGTGTTATGATCCAAAAAGAAATTTTGTTTGACTATTTGCAAAATGTAATGGGTTTTCATATAATTATAAAAAAATTTCTACCTCTGGTATATAAAATGATTGTATGCAAATGTAATATTTATATAATTTTAAGAAAGATTCATATTTATTTTATATTAATTATTGAAAGACTTGTTTTAGGTTTATATAAATACGATTCAATTAAGTTTTATTTTTTATAAAAAAAATTATCTTTTTTACATCATAATATTTTATGTTTTTATGTAATCTTCATCATTAATTCTAGAGAGTTTAATCATAATATGATTAATCAGATAAATAATATTGATTAAATTAATTAAGTTAATAAATAATATTTTAAATTAAGATAATTAAATTATTTTTAAATATTTAATTCAATTAATTAATATATTTATTAATTATTTTCTATAAATAAGATAATTATATATAATTTTTTTAAATTTATTTTAATATATTATGAACAGTAATTTTTAATATTATTTTTATTTTTCAATTGGCTAATCTATTTTTAACATTTTACTTTTTAAAATATATAATTTAATTGTAATATATTACTTTTATGTTATATTTATATTTCAATTTATTAATTTTGACTTATTTTAATATAATTTATTTTTAAAATATATCTCAAAAAGTAATATTATCTCTAAAGGAAAAAATAAATTGAAATAAAATATATTAAAATTAAATTATATTACAATCAGTCAAAATTAATAAATACAAATATAAAAATAACATAAAAATAAGAATGTTAAAAATAAATTAGTGAATTAAAAAAATAAAAATAATTTAGTGAATTAAAAAAATAAAATAATTTTAAAATCAATACAATTACTTTTCATAATATATTAAAAATAAATTATAAAATTAAATTATATTTATAAATATTATTTATATAAAATAATAAATATATTAATTCTATAAAAATAAATATATTAATACTATAAAAATAAATATATTAATTCTATAAAAAATAAATATATTAATTAATCAAAGTATATATATAAATGATCTAATTATCTTAATTTAAAATATTATTTATTATCTTAGTTATGTTAATTTATATAATTAATTTTAATAGTCTCATTAGTACTAAAGTTATTTAACGATTAAAAAAATGACACTAATAAAATGTAAGGATCTAAAAATCACAATAAATTTTATAATATAGTTATATATAGAGGTATTTAAAATGTATTTATTAAAAATATAAATTATTTTAAAAGAGAATTTTATTTATAAGTATTGAAATATAAACAAATGATTTCTTAGTTTGTATTCCTCATTGTTTTGTGAGATAGGTTTATTATACACATTGGTTGAATTTATAAATAGTTTGTTTCTATAAATAGTTTGTTTCTAGTCATTTTAGTAAAATAATATACATTACAAATTTTTTTTTTATTTTGATATTAATTTTAACTATCATTTAAATTAGTAGCTAAATCTTAATTAATTTTTTATTAATTAACTATTTACATGTATTTGATTTTTATGGGTTTTTAATTAATAATTTTTAAATTTATTTATTTTAAAAATTAAATTTTATTTAAAACTTATTGAAATAATGTAATTTTTTATTAAATACATATCGTTGTCAAAGTATACTATCTAACATTTAAAATTGTTATGAAGTAATTATATTGTTATGAAATTTAAAAAAAAAATTAAATTTTATCTGTGTATTAGTTTAAATAAATATTGTTATGAAGTAATTACATAAAAGTGTTTTAAAATATAGTATCCAACATTTCCTCCAATAATAACGCAGGCCAAAACTTGTGCTGCTCACAAAGCAAGGTCAATAATAAGGCCGGCATGACCAAATTTAGTAAAATCACGGTAGTTTAGATTTCAATGGTGTTATTTAGTGGAGTGAAAATAGATAGCTTTCCTAACCAAGTTTAGATCATTGGATGAATTTGGTACACTTACAAAAATCAGAGCAGTTTGCTACATTTTGCTTTTCTAAATTTGGATGGAAACTTTCATTTTTCAAGAATAAGTTGTCTTCATTCTAAAGATGAACTCATATCAAGTAACAGTGAGGAGTTAAACTTTCTTCTGGCAACACACTTACAAAGATTTCTATTTTCTTTTTTTTTTGGTATTTTTATGCTTATTTAATTGATATAATGGATAATGAATTCTAATAAAATTTTAAAATCTTGATTAACATGCAAGGTATTTAGAATAACAAAAATTATAATAGAGTGAGATCAACTAAGAATTATTATTTATTTTTAATTTTTATTTTATATTAATTTTAAATCAAATTTATACAATATATTTAAGATTTAAATATTTCTTCATGTTTGTAAATATATTATTTTTTTAGTTTTTATAAAAAAAATTATTTTTAATTTCTGGTGACATCATATCACTTTTTATTTTACATAACATATGTATTATTATATTAACAATTTAACGTTTTTTAATTAAGATCAAAGAATTATTCAAAAAAATATAAATTTATAGAGATGAAAAATGAAAAGGTGTTAATTTACATGAACGAAAAATTTAATTAAATCTTATAAATTTCTTTGATTTTTTTTATTTTATTTTATATCAATATCTATGACATAATTTAAGATAAATATTATTTTTATATAATTAAAATTAATAATAAATAATTTAAATTATAGTATAAGATTATTTTAATTATTAATAATTTTAAAAATAATTAAAATTTAATTTAAAGATATAGATAAATGACAATATATGAGTGATATATGATAAAGAAGATCAAATATGCAATACAAATAAAAAAAAGTGTAATTTGGGATGATTGAAAATTTTTTAATTAAGTGTGAAATGCATGTTAAAAGATATTAAAAATATCTGACCGAAAAGAATAGATAATAAAGGTATCATTCTCTCCCGATTAAATTATATTTATGTTTTTTATTTATAATAATATAATGTTTAATTTGGTTCGCAATTCGTATGAACGTTTGGAGCCAATTATGGATTATGTCGTGTTGCATGGATGCCAGAGAATTATAATTTATTTCTTTGGTAAATAAAATGATTTTAGATGTAATATTTGTATAAATTTAAAATAATATTATTTATTTTGCAAAAGAAATTTAATTACCTCAAATAATGTTAATTATTGAAAACAAAACTTATTTTAAGAGAAACTTTTAATTATAATTATAAATGTTGAAATACAAACAAAATGAGTTTTTTGGTCTGGTAGTGTAATTTATACAGATAGTTTGTGTTTCGTTATTGTCGTGAGATAGGTTTCATCAAATATAGTAATTTATTATAAACATTGATTCATTTTAAATAGTTTGTGTCTAGCTAGTCTACCTATTCATTTTAAATAGTTTGGACAAAACTAAAGTCATGCAATTGAAAATCATAATATCATGGAGGTGGTTGATTTTGATAATAATTATTTTAGAAAATATATAATTAATAACTTTTAGTTGAGATATAATATTTTTTATATTACTAAAGGCTAACATAGTTATCTTATATCGTTAATACAAATATACTGTAAATTTTAGTAGTCACGCCCAATAACCTAATCCAACCTGTTTTGGATTATTCACGTAGAATTCAACCTAACTCAATCGAATTTGTTAATCTTGACATTAGTTATTGAGTTTTAATATTGAACAGGCCAACACAATATATATATATATATATATATATATATATATATATATATATATATATATATATATATATATATATATATATATATATATATATATATATATATATATATATATATATATATATATATATATATATATTTTTTTTTTTTTTTCAAATAATTATATTGTCTATTATTTTTCTCATTTTTATTTTTTATAAATTTATATATAAATAAATTAAAATGTAAAGTATACCATTTCAACTCATTGGGTTACAACTATTTAAAAATATGAAAATGCCATTAAAAATAATAAAAAATATATAATTTTCTTTAAAAAATTAAATGAAGTTTATTTTTTTCTATATCTATATATCCAACTAAATCCAATCAGTTATTAAATTAGGTTGGTTTCGTTCAAATTTGATAGAAAAAAAAAAACACAAATCTAACTTAATATAAACTATTTTGATCGGTTCGAGTAATAAATTTGATAAAACTCAATTAAAATCGACTCGTAAACACCATACTGAATTTAAATCCCTTAATCAAGATTTTGTATTCAAACTTTATAGATGAAAAAAATATATTGTTAATTGAATTTTCAAACATAAATTAATTTCATATTAACTTTTTTTTAAATATAAAGCTATTTTTGTTATTAAATATATTAATAATGATATATTATATGATTTTAATATTTATATAATATTAAAATAATAAACTCATTTGAAATTGTATGAATATCCATATCATACGCAATTAATATAAAACTCAAGCGTATAATAATTTTCACTATAAATAAAAAATATATTTTTTAATAATTAAAATAAATATAAAATATTTATTTATATTAAATTTTTATAAATAAAAATAATATTCTTAAGCCTGTGTAGTGTGTGGATATAAAACTACAAAAATAAGATTATTAAGCGTCGTGATGATACCATAGATTCTTTGCTTTAAAATATATAATTTTTCTGTAAATTAAAATGTTATTATTATAATTTTTAAATTAAATATTATTATTTTATTTCATATATTATATTATCATATAAAACACACACATATATATATATATATATATATATATATATATATATATATATATATATATATATATATATATATATATATATATATATATATATATATTAGTTTACTTTATTCATTGCATGAATTATTTTAATTAGTTCTAGGTAAGTACTTATTATTTAACTCAATTACTTAAAAAATAATGTAATAAATTATTTAAAATATATTTTAACTAATATTTGAATTTAATAATTTTTTTAATATATTAAAATTTAGATTATTCAATATATTTTTTATAAACTTAAAATTTTACGAAAATAACAATTTATTTTTATTTAAAATATATTATTGTAAAATAATTAAATTATATTATCATTTCATATTTCAAAATTACAATAACATTTAAATTTAACAGTAATATTAAACATAATATAATATATTTAATTATTTTGATATCTAGTAGTATTAGAAAAGTAATTTAAAATTTTATATTATTTCAAATATGTAATAGTATTTTAAATATCCAAATTTTATATTATTTTAAATATCTAATAGTACTAAATATAATATATTTAATCATTTTGATATCTAAAATTTATATTCAATATTATTTTAAGTAATATTTGATTTCAATTATTTACATATTTAATTATATTATATATTTTAAATTGTTCAAAATATTATTAATAAACTTTAAATATCATAAAATTAAAAAATTAATTTTATTTAAAATATAAATATAAAATAATTGAATTATTTTATCATTTCACATTTTAAAGTTACAAAAATATTTAAATTAACATAACTTAAATCTTTTTAAAATTTTAAACATAAAATTTTATATAATTTTATAAATATTTGAAATAAAAGAATAAATATTTGTGAGTATATAAATAGTATATCCCGTGCTGACCTAAATTTGAAAACACCTTCGTCTTTCTTTCGAAAGTTAGCATCAGTAGGTTGTTTTTCGGAAGTTAAACCCGAACCCCTACCTACCAATAACAATTAGGGATCAAAGTTATGCATAGTTTTTTAATCGGTGTTTTGTTTTTAGTATCAAAGACTTTATTATCTAATCAAGGGTGTGATAGCAGCCCTTGTCAGAGATTTTTTTATTTTTTCATGCCACGCAAATAAATAAATATATATATATATATAATAAAAAATTTAAAATTTGTTATAAAATAATTTTATAGCTAATTTTAAAATTAATAATTATTTTTTAATTAATTTTTAATAAAAATAATTAATTATAAAATTATTATAATATTAATGATAGCATGAAATAAGTAACAAATTAGTTAAGAAAATAATTTTAGTTAATTTGTAGTAAATTTTTAAAATTTATAGTTATTTTCTAACTAATTTATAATAATAAGAAATATAAATAAATATAATTTAAATTTAGTTAGAAAAAATAATATTATAGTTAATTAATAAGAATTTAACTACTAATTTAAATAGTAAATAAAATTAATAGTAAAATAAAAAAAATCTTGTAATGATATATATATATATATATATATATATATATATATATATATATATATATATATATATATATATATATATATATATATATATATATATATATATTTATTTATTTATTTATTTATATATTTATTTATTTATTGTCTGGCTAGGTGAATTGATTCTGATATTGTATAATTAGTTTAAGGATGATATCTTCAGCAACGAAAGCATACATTAGCCTTGTGGGAGAGAAACACAGAATTTGTTGTTTGGGTTCAAATATGAAGAAATAAAAATTCCATGTTATTTTTTAAATGTTTCTGTTTTTGTCTTTCTTTTATTTCATATGAATGTCTATTGCATAAATAACAAGATAAATATTATTTTTATGTAATTAAAATTTTTAATAAAGAATAAATTAAATATTTTAAAATATAAATTATATTATCATTAAAATATATAATAAATAAATGCTTTCAAATATATAAATTATATTTTGAGATTGTTCAAATTTAAAAAAATTGTAATTAATTGAAAGATTAATGTATGAAATATATATTTAAAGGAAAAAGAGAAACAATATTAAAAATACATGGGAGAGACCAAAAAATAAAAAATGAAAGTATCATTCTTCATTTCTACACAAGGTTAACATAGTTACCTTCTATCTGCAAAACAATATACGGTAAAAGGAATAGTCACACCCAAAAGTGTAATGTAGTGTGGCTACCTTCTATGCAACATTCTTACTACATTAACTTTCACGTGAGATGTAGCTTATTATGCATTTTATTTTTATTATAACTTTAAGCTTATTACTTTAAAACCCTATTCATTTTATAGGGGAGAGTATTATAAACATATTTTACTATATATATTTTCTTTTACTAGTTAATTGTGCTTTTATTACCCACACTGATTTTGCTTTTCTTGTAACTTATTTTGACAGCTTGCTCAATTCATTTTGAAGAGTGGCTTCATACTTCAATTAGGAGACAGCATAACTTATGAGGTAAAGTAACTTTTGTATCCTATTCTAGAACATGTCTTTCATCTTGTAGTTGGTGATTCAAAAAAAAAGAAAATTAATTACGTTGCACTTGCTTTAGAAACAAAGTTGAAATGTGCTTTTATACAGTTCCTCAACTTCAGTGTTTTTTTTTCTCTTGTGCTATTTCTTTTCTATGTTGTTTCTTGTTGCTCTTAGTATGTGTCTCTTTTCTTGTACTATGCATTTGCTATATTGGGTCTGCTGCTCTGGTGTCTTTGGCCCTATTCGGCACATTTAATTTGTGAGTAGAGCAAGAATTTCAATTGTTGATGTTTTAACTCCCAAGGTACAGTTTTGAAGATGGTTGAGGAAGTTATTAAGTTATTAAGCAGTTCAACACTATTCCAGGTTAACACCATTGTGCTAATTGCTACTTCTGTTGTATTGAAGTAGAAATTAAAAATTATGTTTCTATTGAAGTATAATGATGTCAGATTCAATTAAACTGAGTTGAAAATGATTGATTGACTATTTTTCATCTTTCAATAAAGAAAGAATTAATTTCATAGTCAAAAAATTATATGATATAAATATTAAAAAGTATTTTTTATTGGATATACATTGAACTATATATAATTTTTATAATAGTAGTAATTATTTTATATGCCTTTAACTAGTACAAGATTGGACTAGCCTACCGTGAGGGTCCATGCAAATGAGGCAATATATATAATAAGGACTAATCGGCCTCACCAACAAATATATGATGAATTGGATAATATTTTTTTGGTGTATGAAGTTGTATTCTAATTTAAAGTATTTTTTATAACAAAGGTTATTAATTCTTCTTTTAAATGAAAAGGGTCTAAGACTTGGTGCAGGAAAAAAAATAACGTAAACTAAGATTTCGATTCTATAAAGTTTTTGACATGCACTTGGAAAAGAAGAAAATAAAATAAATCAAAATTTGAATATAAAGTTAAAATTAATTTATATATCTTAATATTTTAAATTTTTTCTCATTTTATTTCTTCATAAATATTCATTAACTTGATAGAGTTCAAAATTATTAAATTTTACGGTTAAAATACTCCTACAAACTAAAAACTAATAAAGTTCTTCAATAAACTTCATGAGGCCAAGTAGTTTTCAAAACTTTATTCCAAATACTAATTTTTTCCTAGATATTTAAAAAAAAAAAAAAAAGGCTCAATTCACTTTTTACCTCTTAAAATGTATTTATATTTTTTTCCCTATTAAAATTGTCAATTTTGATTCCTATAATTTTTTTAATTTTTTTTAGTCCATGTCATTAATTATCAAATACAGGTTACGTGTTATGGTGGTTCATAGAATTCCACCTCAGCTTGCCATGAGTCATAGTGATGCCACCTGCTACACAGTCATATGTTAAGGTTTAGAACCACCCAGGAATGGGAGAAAGGAGAAAAATGTTAGTTTTTTTTTTTCATTTATTGTTCTAATTGTTATCATTTTGTGATTGATAGAAAGTTACACTTGTAATTTTTTTTATGGTTGACGAAGAATTGTTGAATGAAGGTACAAAAGAGGAGGAATTTCATGCATGTGAACAACAATTTGAAGAGCTAATGAAGAAGATTGTGAACTACAGAGGAATTTGGCTGGTGAAAGAAACAATAGAAAAATATTAACTTGTTTTGTAATTTTATCATGAACAATTACTATTGTAGTATTTACCACGAGTTCTTTGCATTTTGGTGCTTTAAATTTGGAACTTTTTCTTATTAATTAAAGCCTCTTATTCATTGAAGCCTTTTCCATAAGTATGTTTAGGGTGCAATATCTTCCATCTATAAGCATGTCTTTTTCTATCTCTACTTACAAAAGCCAAAAAACAAAAGCCACAAATTGTGATTGCATTTGACTTTTACCTCCATTACATCATTCTTGACAAATTAATTTGTCTCCCATTAAGAAATGAATGTTCAAACTCTAGCTTCAATGGACTTGGACTCTACTTAACTTGAACTCAAAATTTTGGACATCTCTTTCTTATGTTTTTCTAACTTGCCCCCGTATCCCCTTCATGCTTTACACAAGTTCTTAGTTCACAATTTTCAGTTGGCGTATCCATCAAAATATCTGCTAAAAACCATACTTCCTTTTTCACCTCAACTTCAACTAATCACATTATCCAAAATTCTCCTTTAATATTCCTAAGAATTTGATATAGGACCATTTGTCTAGGTTTACATCATGGATCACATGGACTTTGTTTGTTTTTTTTTTCTCCCAACTATATGGACAAAAATCAAATACCCTCAAGTCCACTAGGTTTCTCTTAGTAAAGGAGAAAGAGTCAGATTAGGAGTGTGAGAGAGTGAATTTTCGCAGTAAAAAAAAAAAGAGAAGAAAAAGAGGAAGAGAAAGAAAATGTTCTATTTTCATCTCTACACAAATTAACAAAACGTCAAAATCGTAATATCTACTTTGTTAACCATTTGATCAAGCTGAAACTTTGACAATATGTTCAACACACATAGTTCTCCATCTTGACCATTTAGATCTTGATTTGGAGGTTTGTGGTGTGAGAAATCATGCACGTACAGTAGCACGATATTGTGAGTTCTTCACTTTCTTGTTCCTCATTTTTTTTATCTCCATTTGCAAGCTTTGCTTCTTGATTGTGTTGGCTGGTTGTATGCACAAATTTGTGCTCTTGATTGAACACTCTTTTACCCTTGTTTGATAATAGTTGATTGATTTCTTTGGTCTGAACAACCCATGGTTTTTACCTCTCAAATTGAGAGAGTTTTTCACATTAAAAATCTTGGTGTCACTTATGTAATTCTTATCATTATTACTATAATTTTTATTTGTGATTACTTCTTATAGATTCTTACAATAAGGGGAATTTATATTTGTTGTATTATTGTCATATTGGTTATGTATTGTTGTTTTTTCCCTATCAAAGTGGTATCATAGTTCTTCGGTTTAAAGGGTGTTCTACTTGCTTGACTAATAAAGGTTAATACAAATAGAATGATGAGTTTGAATGGAACTAATATCACTTGTGGAAAGGAAAAATGAAATATCTATTATTTGTGAAAAAAATACATCTTCGTGTCTTTGCTACTTAGAAGCCAAAATTCATGTCTGATGAAAAATAGGACTTTGAACATCAACAGGTATGTGGTTTTATCCGACATTTTGTGGATGATAATATTTATAATCACATTAAAAGTGATACATGCCAGGACTTTGTGGGAGAAGATTAAATCTATGTATGTCTCAAAGTGTGGGAACAACAAATTATTTTTGTTGAATTCTATTCAGAGTTTGAATTTCAAGGAAGGCGCTTCCCTTTCAAATCACTTGAATGAGTTTCAAGGATTCTTGATCAAATGTCAAGAATGGACATTAAGATTGAATATGAGATTTTAGGACTATTACTTTTGAATTCTTTGCCTAAGTCTTGGGAGACTTTTAAGGTCTCTGTCACAAATTCAGTCCTTAATGGTATTGTCTCTTTACAAATGGCAAATGATAGTGTTCTCAACGAGGAGATGAGAAGGAAAGAACAAGGTTCTTCATCTCGGTATGAGGTGCTTCTCACTGAAAATAAGGGAAAAGTCAAAAAAAGAAAAGAGAAGGAGGAAGAGAAAAAAGCAGAAGTAAGTTCAAGTCCAAGTACAAGAATGTGAAGTGTTACTACTGCCACAAATCAGGGCATATACAAAAGTATTGTTTCTTGTAGAAAAAGGAGAACAAAGGCAAAAATGGTAAGTCAAAAGAGAAGGACCATGATGATTATGATGATTGTGACATGTAATGATCTTATTATTCTTCAAGACTTTGAGTTGGTTAATCTTGTATCCGATGAGGGCATGTGGATTATTAATAGTGGTGTTACACTGCATGTTATACCAACAAATGAGTTCTTTACATCTTACACCTTAGGTGATTTTGGAGTGTTGAAGATGGGTAATGACAGTGTGTTTAAGGTGATTGGTGTTGATGATGTTTGCTTGCAAATCAACATGGGAGTGTAATTGTGGCTTAGAGGAGTCAAACATTCTTCAAATGTTCACTTTAACTTGATATCTACGCATATGCTGGATGATGGTGGTTATGATAATCACTTTGGTTATGGAAAATGGAAACTCACCAAAGGTAACTTGGTTGTGACTAAAAGCGAGAAAATTTCTAAACTTAATTGGAAAAAAGCTTTGGTTGCTAAAGATAGTGTGAATGCCATGGATATGGAGGCATCTTTGTGACATCAAAGACTTAGTCATATCAATGAAAAATGGTTGACTTGTTTAGCCAAAAAGGATATGCTTCTAGGATTGAAGAATGTAGAGTTGGAGAAATTTTCTCATTGCATGATCGATAAATAAACTAGAGTATCCTTTAATAAGCATCCTCTCTCAAGGAAGTTAGAGTTGCTAGAATTGGTGCATTTTGATGTTTGTGGCCCATTGAAGGTAAAGTCATTTAGTGATGCGCTTTATTTTGTTACCTTTATTAATGATCGTTCCAGGAAGCTTTGGGTCTATACTTTGAAGAAAAAGGACTAAGTGCTGGAGAAGTTCAAACAATTCTAGGATTTAGTTGAGAGACAATCAGACAAGAAGGTGAAATGTATCCAATCTGACAATGGTGGTGAGTACTATGGACCATTTGATGTATATTGCAAGCAGCAGGATATCAGACATGAAAAGACTCCTCCTAAAATTCCTTAGTTGAATGGCTTAGCAAAGAGGATGGATAGGACGTTGATTGAGAGAGTTAGGTGCATGCTTTTTAAAGTAAAGTTGCCTAAAGATTTCTAGGGTGAGGCACTTTATATAGCAATGCATGTTATTAATCTTAGTCCTATAGTTGCTTTGAATATTGAGGTTCCAGACAAGATTTGGTTTGGCAAAGACGTCAAGTATGATCATTTGCAAGTCTTCGGTTGTAAGGCCTTCGTGCATGTTTCAAAGGATGAAAGATCCAAGTTAGATATGAAGACTAGGCAGTGTATCTTTATTGGGTATTGTCAAGATGTGACACCCTTCTATCCTAAATATTTAAATTAAATAATAAAGCAAATAAAAAGGATAAAAGATTCACATAAAAGAAAAATTAACATAAATTATTAGCATTAATCTAAACGCGTCATTCATGTGTTTGACACATATTTCAAACATATAAATCACTTTCATTTCTGTATACACTTAATGAGTTATTAATATACTCATCATTTTCAAATATTTAAGATGCAAAAGTATATATAAAAAAAATAGAACCACTATTCTAAATCCCAAAGCCTCGATGTCACACTAATCAAAAGCAATACCCGCATTTTCAACACTCGGCACCATGAGTGCCCTCAACGTTACCTAAACGTTAACTAAATGTAGATAATGCCCCAAATCCCACCCATTATTGTACTCAATTACAAACAATTAACAGATGCTCATACATCAATCACATTCCATTCATTCAAAATCAATAACAATTTATTTATGTTTATAAAATGCACATGCTCGTACAATGCATATGCTCATCACCACACCTAAGAGTCTCGAGTCGGAACTCCACACCATGGGCGAACCTCCTCAATCCCCTTAGTTATCACTAATGATGGCCACACCGTTAAACACCCCATATGGGTCGGTATGTCGCACAATTAAACACCACCTATGGCCCGTGCGAAGATATTCTACACGACCGTTAAACACCACCTATGGCTCATGCATATGAATGTCCCCCATCATTAGTCCACCCTGTTAAACACCACTTTTAGTCAGGGTCCCCTATTAAACACCATATATGGCCAGGGTATTATAGCCAAGTCTGGCTTCTCATGCATTTCATGCCTCTCATGTCCATGCTCAATGCATTCTCATCCACACTCTTATTCCCATGATTTATTTATACATCCTTTGCATAGTCCACAGTCATACCCAGGCATATTAATTTAATCATCATCATTATAAATCATTTATCAGAGAGTACAGAAATGCACGTAAAACACCATTGAGTTTCACCCAATTTCATCATTGCACACAAGAGCCCCAAATCATAAACAACCACAAGAATCAAGAAATTAGGGCAATTAATCATACAATTTCCCAACAAAAGTCACATTAGGATAAGACATTAATCAAACCACAGAACATATTGACAAATCCTTCCTTTTTATCGATTAAAGTATTTTCAGAACAAATTATTTGAGAATTTAGCTCCTAGAGGGACTTAGGGATTGCCTCACTACCCGTACGTTCCCCACATTCATATATGAACGAACCAATCTCCCCACATTCACTGATGCGTTTCCAGGATGATCTAAACACTCTAGTTTCTCCTCCTTGCAGGTTTGCGTTCTCTCCCCTCTAGGTTTGGCTATCTGACGCGTAAAAAACCGATTAGGGTAAACTGATTACCCTTGTCTAATATTCTAACTGGGTCGGGTCAACCCCGACCCGCCCGTCAGTCTCCCCCATTAATTCAATTAATTAAATTCATAAATGAAAATAATTTAGATAAAGCCTCATCAGTTTATAAAACTATTAACTCCTTTATTAAAATAAAATTGATAATAATAATAATAATATAATTTATTTTCTAAAAATAATTAAATAAAGTTTAGGATGTTACAATTCTCCCCTTCTAAAAGAAAATTCGTCCTCGAATTTCCTAGAGTAAGTACTTCTCATACCCTTACAATTTCCCTCCCCTTACTCATTTAGTGTTTCTAATGACAGTCCGTACTCAATTTGCGTTGGCTAAAATAATCATCTCAACTCTCTAAACCAGACAACCTTAAATCTTTCACAACTTCTAGTATCAATTCTCATACCTAGTCTTCTTTTAACCTTCAAACAAGCTAGTTCGGTTACTTGCCAGAGTAACACATCCAAAGTTGAAATATGTGTAATTATTGTGTACATGGCACGGGTGAAGTGATAGACTTAACCCAATCCAACTAGATTCCTCGAGTTTAACAAAATCTCTCCCCCAAGTTCTAAAATAACTCCAGGATTTCAACCTGTCAACCAAATAGGTGCTCACACTTACCTATTCTTCATGATTTAAGCTGTCAAAACATCCTCCAAAGATCCTCAGGCATCTATACCACCTCAATTCAATATTAAATCTACTGTATGATCCTCTTCTACAATCTGGTTCTTACACCCAGACTTACTAAGTACACAACTCTATTTCTAAATTACCTAATGTCATATTCCCTCGTCTTATGGTTTCTCTTCTATCCACTAAAATGGGTGTTCTGACTAGTTAACAGATCTTGTCCTCTAATCACACGAAAGGATGCGAAAGGATTTCCTATTTACGACATATTCTACGGTCTTGATTCTACCTAGTGATGGCTTCCTAAAACCTTGGTCATTTGGAAATTCCAATCACCTCATCTATTTTAGGTTCCATTCCTACTAGTTGAATTTCCACTTAGTGTTTCTACGTCATCGAGAATATCAACTTAAAATCATGCAAGTTGTGTCTTCGAATCTTAAGAGTAGCCACTACTACTACTACCTCCAAGCTAGGGGTTACATAGTTCGTCTTACAACTCCCAATTGTCTATGAGATTAAAATGCATCCTCACGTCTAGTAACAACACTCTTCTTAATAACTAAGGTCAGGTATTACTAAGGTTGGCATGCTATATAATGCTTCTCTAAGACATTAAGAACTAATTCCAAATTATCAATCCACCTAAACCTTGCTCCCTTCCTAAATTCTTGAGTTAAAGACTATGCTAACTTAAGGAATATGTCTAGGAATTCATTATGGTATTTGTCCAATCTCAGGAAAATTTATAATCTTACTCACTAATGCAAGATTTTTAACTTAAGGGAAGCTCCTACCTTAAAAGGTTGACTATTGGGTTCTCACACTAAAAATAACATAACTTAAAGAACTCACATCTTCCATTTAACTTTTATTAAACGATTATACCGTGCTCATCTCCAATAGTACGGACTAGTATCCTTAGATGCTACTTAAGCTTCTCTTAAACTAAACAATCATTAACAAAATCTGCTATGTCTCTTTCCATTTAGGCCACCAAAATATCCTTTTAAGATCTTGATACATCAAAAGTTACTCCAGGATGGAAATTAAGCCTACTTCTGTAACCTTCCTTAAAATCAAACGCCAAAGTGTAGGTTTACTAGGTACACAAACTCTATCACCAAATTTTGTTATCCCATCTACACCCAAGGTGAATTCTCTACTACTACCTCGATCTATAGCTTCACGTCTAGCAACCAAAAATGAATCCTATAATTGAGCTTCTTTAATCTCTATCAAAAGATCATTACTTATACGAATTATTCCTAATTTTACACTATTAGGAGTCACCTTACAAGCCAAGTTTAAATCCCTAAACTGGGTTAAGAGATCCATCTCTCTAATCATCAACGAAAACACATGAAGAGATTTTCTACTTAATGCATCCGCTACGACATTAGTCTTACTTGGGTGACAACTCAAGTCAAAATCATAATTCTTAAGAAACTCCAACTATCTCCTCTACCTCATGTTCAACTCCGTCTGATCAAACAAGTACCTAAGGCTCTTATAATCATTAAAGACCTCAAACTTAGAACTATATATAGGTAATGTCTCCAAATCTTAAGAGTAAAAACTACAGTTGCTAACTCGAGATCATTGGTAGGATAATTCCTCTCATGGGCTTTCAACTGCCCAGAAGCATAAGCTATCACCTTACTCTCTTGCATCAACACTCCGCCTAAACCCATCCTTGACGCATCACAATATACCACAAAAGATTTACTAAGATCCAGTAAAAACTAAAACTGGTGCACTAGTCAATTTCTCCTTAAGGGTTTGGAAGCTATGTTCGCACTTACTATTCCATCCAAAAACAACCCCCTTCCTAGTCAACTCAGTTAAAGGTAATGCTATCTTAGAGAATCCCTCTATAAACCTCCTATAATATCTAGCCAACCTAAGGAAAGTCCTAATCTCACTTACTGACTTAGGGGTGTCCCAGTTAAGAACGGCTTCTACCTTAGAAGGATCAACACATATACCTTCCTTAGAAAACATATGACCTAGGAAACTCACCTCCTCTAACAAAAAATCACACTTAGATAACTTAGCATACAGTTGTTAATCCCTAAGAATCTGAAGTACTACCTTTAAGTGTTCCTCATGCTCCTCTCTAGTCTTGGAGTAAACTAGTATGTCATATATAAAGACAACTACAAATTTATTTATCCAAGTAGAGATGAAAAATTATGTTCATGTAATCCATAAAAACAGTAGGAGCATTAGTCACACCAAAAGGCATTACCAAATACTCATAATGTCCATACCTAGTCCTAAAAGCAGTCTTAGGCATATCTTCCTCCTTAACTCTAATCTGGTGATAGTCCGACCTAAGATCAATCTTACTAACCACGCATGCACATGCCCCTACCAACTGGTCCATAAGGTCATCTATCTTGGGCAATGGATACTTATTCTTAATAGTTATCTCATTCAATTATCCTGGGCAACGGGTGTGCACAATCTGCACATGTTGTTCTTCACGAGCACACTCGTACTGACAACTTGCTATTGAATTTTCCTGGATTTTTGCTCATAATTGCAAATAAAAGGTAACTTATGGTTTTTATTTTGTTTCAGATACACACAACCAACTGTGAACAAGGGATTCCACAAACAAACAATATAAACAAGAAATTGTAATCTTAGAAAGCTTAGCCCCCTTTAAAGGATGCTAAGAATAGATGGTTTGCAGCTACATAGTTATCAATAATCTTAATATTCGTGAAGGGTGTTAATCTAAAGAATCTCCCCTTCAGATAACCCAAGGCATACACCTTTGGGGTTTAGGAAAACCTTTAATCTACTACCACAAGATTAAGAATTGTGTACATCAATTCACCCTAGATCGACAAAATAATAATAGGGACAAGAAATAAAAAAAAATAAACAATAGGAAAACAACTTAAAACTATGTGAACTTGCAAAGTCAATCGAACACAAGCATTTCAAATACAAGCAGTAAGTAGAAAAATGACTAAATACTATGTTGGTTGACAGAGATAGTCAAACACAAACACTAAGCGGGTTTTATGGTCAACCCCTCTAACTCATTAATTACTTAACCCTTGCCATAAGCTGTGAAGCATGAATCTTCACACCCTCTTTACTACCCTCTTAATCTATTAAGATAAAGATAATAATAAGCACCAAAAAATACAATAAACAATAATAAGTATAGCAATAAAACACATCATATCATTTCTTCCCAATTGATTAGAACAAGGATGAGAAACTCATTCCTCAAACTTCACAGACATCCAAATAAATAGCTACTTAAGCTAGTCACAACAAAATGTTCATTCTTCAAAAGAAAACATTTCAAATCAATTGATCCATTGGCTTGCCAAGAGTCCTCTTTGCCTTTAACAATATATTGAGGTGGTCAGGCTCAATAGATCGTAGTTAGCAATAGGGATGTTTGATACAACAACCAACAAGGAACATCTACATTACCTCAACACTTCCTTAAAATACACTAGATTACTGCACTTGTACATCACACTTAACATAAATAAACACTAACACATGGTAGACACATAACTCATTGGTCGAATGAATCACCAAGAATTCAACACAATGCAAAACAGAACAAACAATTTATTGTTATCTTTCAAATCAGTCCAACCATGCTAACAAACGCAATGCAAAACGTGTTAGACACATAACTCACGGCCGAATGAATCGACCTGCTCTAATACCCCTAAATGTGACACCCTTCTACCCGAAATATTTAAATTAAATAATAAAGCAAATAAAAAGGATAAAAGATTCACATAAAAGAAAAATTAACATAAATTATTAGCGTTAATCTAAACGCGTCATTCGTGTGTTTGACACATATTTCAAACGTATAAATCACTTTCATTTCTGTATACACTTAGTGAGTTATTTAAGATGCAAAAGTACGTATAAAAAAAATAGAACCATTATTCTAAATCCCAAAGCCCCGATGTCATACTAATCAGAGCAATACCCGCCTTTTCAAAACTCGGCACCATGAGTGCCCTCAACGTGACCTAAAGGAAAACCACAAGAGAGTACAGTGATAAATAATATTCAATCATATATAAATGCAAATAATACCCAAATCTCACCCATTACCGTACTCAATTATTAACAATTAATAGATGTTCATACATCAGTCACATTCCATTCATTCAAAATCAATAACAGTTCATTTATGTTTATAAAATGCACATGCTCACACAATGCATATGCTCATCACCACACCTAAGAGTCTCGAGTCGGAACTCCACACCATGGACGAACCTCCTCAATCCCCTTAGTTATCACTAATGATGGCCACACCGTTAAACACCCCGTATGGGTCGGTATGTCGCACAATTAAACACCACTTATGGCCCGTGCGAAGACATTATACACGACCGTTAAACACCACCTATGGTCAGCGTGTAGCATGGTTAAACACTACCTATGGCCCATGCATATGAATGTCCCCCATCATTAGTCCACCCTGTTAAACACCACTTTTAGCCAGGGTCCCCTGTTAAACACCACATATGGCAAGGGTATTATAGCCACGTCTGCCTTCTCATGCATCTCATGCCTCTCATGCCCATGCTCAATGCATTCTCATCCACACTCTTATTCTCATGATTTATTTATACATCCTTCGCACAGTCCACAATCATACCCAACCATATTAATTTAATCATCATCATTATAAAATCATTTATTAGAGAGTACAGAAATGCGTGTAAAACACCATTGAGTTTCACCCAATTTCATCATTGCACACAAGAGTCCCAAATCATAAACAACCATAAACAACTACAAGAATCAAGAAATTAGGACAATTAATCATACAATTTCCCAACAAAAGTCACATTAGGACAAGACATTAATCAAATCACAGAACATATTGACAAATCCTTCCTTTTTATCGATTAAAGTATTTTCAGAACAAATTAACCCAACAAGTTTGAGAATTTAGATTCTAGAGGGATTTAGGGATTGACCTTACTACTCGTACGCCCTCCACATTCATATATGACCGAACCAATCTCCCCCGTACCTTAGAGACGATGAACGAAGAAGAACTGATGCATTTCCGAGACGATTTGAACACTCTAGCTTCTCCTCCTTGCATGTTTGCGTTCTCTCTCCTCTAGGTCTGGCTATCTGACGTGTAAAACACCGATTAGGGTAAACTGATTACTCCTTGTCTAATATTCTAACTAGGTCGGGTCAACCTCGACCCGCCCATCAACCTCCCCCATTAATTCAATTAATTAAATTAATAAATAAAAATAATTTAGATAAAGTCACATCAGTTTATAAAACTATTAACTCTTTTATTAAAATAAAATTGATAATAATAATAATAATGTAATTTATTTTCTAAAAATAATTAAATAAATTTTAGGATGTTACACAAGATGAATATGGTTACAGATTGTATGATCCTATTGAGAAGAAACTTGTCAAAAGTAGTGATGTACAATTCATGGAAGACCAAACCATTGAAGACATTGATAAGGTAAAGAAGACTACACTTGAGAAAGATAATAGTTTGTTTGAAATTTATCCAATTCGAATATGTGTACATGATTTTGATACTATTGAGAATAATGTTCAAAATGGTGAGCAACATGATTATGTTGGTGATTAGCAACTTGGAGATGTTTTTTATGTTCCTCATCATGATGATGCTGGAGAGGAACAAGAAATGTCACAAGATGAGAATCCGGGTGATGCTCCCGAACCACCTCTAGCTCAACTCAAGAAGTCTAATAGGCAGAGACAATCATCTACACGGTATCCTTTTGATGAGTGTGTGATCTTAACAAATGAAAAAGAACCTGAGTGTTGCCAAGAGGCCATGGAGAGTGAAGAGATGCAAAACTGGTTAGATGCAATGCAAGATGAAATAAAGTCTTCACATGATGATCACACTTATGAATTGGAGAAGTTTTCTAAGGGCAAGAAGGTCTTGGAAAATAAGTGGATTTATATGGTAAAGCAAGAGAGTAATTCTACATCTCCAAGGTATAAAGCCAAATTAGTAGTAAAAGGCTTCAAACGAAAAAGAGTGTTGACTTCAATGAGATTTTCTCTCATATAATGAAGATGTCATTCATCAAAATTGTGCTAAGTTTAGCTAGTATTTTTTATCTAGAGGTTGAGCAAATGGATGTAAAAATAGCTTTCTTTCATGGTGATTTGGTGGAAGAGATATACATGAAACTGATGATTTTCAAGTTAGTAGAAAGGAAGACTATGTGTGCAGACTCAAAAAGAGTTTGTATGGTCTAAAGCATGCTCCAAGACAGTGGTACAAGAAGTTAGAGTCTGTTATGTGTGCGCAAGGCTATAAGAAGACTACTTCTTGTAACATCCTAAAATTTATTTAATTATTTTTAGAAATTAATTACATTATTATTATTTTTATCAATTTTATTTTAATAGAGGGTTAATGATTTTATAAACTGATGAGGCTTTATCTAAATTATTTTCATTTATTAATTTAATTAATTGAATTAACAAGGGAGACTAACGAGCGGGTCGAGGTTGACCCGACCCAGCTAGAATATTAGACAGGGGTAATCAGTTTACCCTAATTGGTGTTTTACGCGTCAGACAGTCAGACCTAAAGGAGAGAACGCCAACCTGCAAGGAAGAGGAGCTAGGGTGTTCAGACTGTCCTAGAGCCGCATCAGATCATCATTATTCTTCGCATCTAAGGTACGGGGAGATGGGTTTGATCATATATGAATGCGGGAGTGTACGAGTAGTGAGGGCAATCCCTAAGTCCCTCTAGAATCTAAATTCTCAATTTTGTTTGATTATTATGTTTTAAAAATATTTTAATCGGTAGAAAAGATTTGTCAATATGCTTTGTGGTTTGATTAATATCTCGTCCTAATGTGATTTTTGTTGGGAAATTGTATGATTAATTGACCTAATTACTTGATTCTCGTGTTGTTTATGGTTGTACATGATTTGAGGCTCTTGTGTGCAATGATGAAAACTGAGTGAAATTCAATGGTGTTTTATGTGCGTTTTTGTGCATCCTGATGAATGATTTATAATATTGATGGTTAAATTAATATGGTTGGGTATGATTGTGGACTGTGCGAATGATGTATAAATAAATCATGAGAATAAGAGTGTGGATGAGAATGCATTGAGCATGGACATGAGAAGCATGAGAAGCCAGACGTGACTATAATATCCTGGCAATATGTGGTGTTTAACAGGAGGACTAATGATGGGGGATAATCATATGTATGGGTCATAGGTGGTGTTTAACCATGCTGCACGCCGGCCATAGGTGGTGTTTAACGGTTATGTGGAATGCCTTCGCACGGGCCATAGGTGGTGTTTAACTATGCGACACACCGGCCCATACGGGGTGTTTATCGGTGTGGCCATCATTAGTGATAACTAAAGGGATTGAAAAGGTTCGCCCATGGTGTGGAGTTCCGACTCGAGACTCTTAGGTGTGGTGATGAGCATATGCATTGTACGAGCATGTGCATTTTGTAAACATGAATGAACTGTGATTGGTTTTGAATGAATGAAATGTGATTGATATATGAGCATATGTTAACTGTCAGTAATTGAGTACGGTAATGGGTGGGATTTGGGGCATTATATGCCTTTATATATGATTGAATGTGATTTCTTATCGTACTTTCTCTTGTTGTTTTCTTTTGGGTAACGTTGAGGGCACTCATGGTGCCAAGTTTTGAAAATGCGGGGGTCTTACTCGATTAGTGTGACATCGGGTTCTAAAAGTTAGAATAGTTGTTCTATGCCTTGATGTTTGAATGACTTATTTTAAAGATGATTATGACTTTAGTTTTCTCAATTATAATGTTTATATCTAAACCCTCCTTGAAAACTTTGTGTCTACCTTTTAATTACCATGTGAACTTTTTATCCTTAATACAAATTGTCCTTTTTTTGGTTTTAACTATTACCTTGTCTTCATTTTATTTATTTTATTAAGGCAATTTAAGTATTCAGGGTAGAAGGGTGTCACACTTCTTATCACCGTGTCTTTGTTAGAAATTTTTCTGATGATGACTTCATTATCCTACTATTGTATGTTGATGACATGCTTATTGTTGGGAAAAGTGTTTCTAGAATTGACAAGACGAAGAAGCAATTGAGCGAATCATTTGCTATGAAAGACATGAGAGCTGCTAAATAGATTCTTAGTATAGAATCATTCATGATAGACAAGTAAAGAAACTTTGGTTGTCACAAGAACACTATATTAAAAGGATGTTGCAGAGATTTCATATGCAAAATGCTAAAGCAGTTAGCACTCCTCTTACTACTCATTTTAAACTCAATTCTAGACATAGCCATTCAAATGAAGCTGAGAAGACTAATATAAGCAAAGTTCCTTATGCATCTATGGTGGATAGTTTGATGTATGCAATAATGTGTACAAGACCAGATAATGCACATGTTGTTGGTATTGTCAGTAGATTTTTGTCTAATCCAGGTAGAGAGCACTTGAATGTTGTGAAATGGATCTTGAGGTATCTTCATGGTACTAGTGATTATAGGCTTTGTTTTGGAGGTGATAAGCCTACTTTGATGGGATACTTAAAGTTCACTTCGGGCTATTTGATTAAGTTTACAAGGGGAGCTATGGCTTGGCAATCTAAATTGCAGAAGTGTGTTACTTTGTCCACTACCGAGGCAAAGTTCATTGTCATTGCAAAAGCATGCAATGAGTTGTTTTGGGTGAATAAATTCTTATAGTTGTGATGGAGGAGATATGTTGGGTTTTTTTAGGCTCCCAATTATGTGGATAAAAACACAATACCCTCATGCTCACTAGGTCTCTCTTAGTAGAGGAGAAGGGGTCAAATTAGGAGTGTGAGAGAGTGAATTTTTCGTAGCCAAAAAAAGAAGAAGAGAAAGAGGGAGAGAAATAAAGTGTTTTATTTTCATCTTTTGTACAAATCGTACTACGTCAAAATTGCGATATCTCCTTCGTTAATCGTTGGATTGGGTTGAAACTTTGACAGCAAGTTCAACATACATAATTCTTCATCTTAATTGTTCGGATCTTTATTTCGAGGTTTGTGGTATGAGAAATTGTACTTAGCATGATTTTGTGAGTTATTCACTTTCTTGTTCCTTATTTCTTGTTTTTCATTTGCAAGCTTTATTGCTTGATTATGTTGGCTAGTTATATGTACGAATTTGTACTCTTGATTAAACATTCTTGTACCCTTGTTTGATAATAGTAGATTGATTTTTTGGTCTAAACAACCCACAATTTTTATCTCTCACATTGAGTGATTTTTCCATGTTAAAAATTTTGCATCTCTTGTATAATCCTTATCTTTGTTACTGCTATTTTTATTTATGATTACTCCTTGTAGACTTTGTAAGAAGAGAAATTTATATTTGCTCCATTGTTGTCACGTTAATGTTGTATTATTTTTTTTTTCCGACGAGACTTCTCCACCTTTGTAGTGCAGGGTCTTATACAAATGACAATACAACGAATTTTAAGAGAAAAAGTTATTATAACATACTAGGAATTGTATAAACTTACCATCGCAATCAATTGCATAGCAAGAAAGGTTAACAATAATTTCTTTAACTCACTTATTTTAATATATATTTTTATTAATTAAATTTTATTAAAAATAAATTACAGATTGTGTTATGATTTTTAATAAATTTTAATGATATTCATTAGATAAGGAAAGAGACTCGCATAGTTTTTATATGATCTTCAATAAATTTTAATCAATAATAAAATATATTAAAAAATGTTAGAGAAAGTATTAAAAAGTATGGAATGGAGAGTGTATTACTAGTATTTATTATACCATAACTCATAAAAACAAGCAACACAAATAATTGCTGTCAAAATAAAATATTGTGGTCCCTTTATGATCCCTAATTAAAAAAAAATAAGTTAAAATTGAAGAAAAATAAAATCTCACCACAAAGAACTCAGAATCTACAGGACCACTAATTGAAAGAAAATAAATGCAAAAAACAACCATGAAGCAAGTAGAATCTCATGGCCCCTACATGACCCCCATTTAGAAAACATTTTTGTGTCCAAAACAATAATACACATTATTTAGATTCCACCAAAGTCTTCAAGTGTTATTCCAAATCGGCCCTAAAAAGTTGTTATCCTCTTACATGACATTTTTATGCAAACACCGTTTCAAATTAACATAGTCTCTTCATCTAGGTAAATACAGTTGTTGGCTCTGTGATATTCTTCTTCTCCCTAGATTCACTTACCAAGTTGTTATTTATTAGGTTTTCCCTTTTATATATAAAAACTTGATTTTTAAATTGTTGCACTACGACACAACTTTAATTTTTAATTATTTAGGTTTTTTATTATGTATATATTAATTATCTGACATCAGTAAATGTGAGGTGGAATGCTTGCGCTACCTAGCGTAAATTATGTGAAATTAAAATGACTATGTAATAGTTAATAACATCATGTGATATGAGTGCAACATGTACAATTTATTCTTATCAATTTACTAACGAAAGGGATTAAAAGGATAGTAAAACAAGGGGCAAATTTGTCATAACCAAGAACAACACTTAGGCTAAAATTCAAGGGAATTGCATCTAATTTTGTTCTTAAGAAAAGACCCCTATAATAAATATAATGAGCTATAAAGAGGATCTGATAGGCTACAAACTTAAAAATATCTCTTAAAGAAAAAAGAGATACAAAATTAATTAAAGTTCCTTACTTTTAAACTTTAAAATGTGGAAAGGAACGTTATTTTGTGCTTTAATCAATCTCCCAAAGCCCAAATATATAAACAAAAAGAAAAATAAAAAATACCCAATGACCGAAAAAGAAAGCAAAACCTTGCATTAATATAACGTTGTTCTTTAATACAGAATCCCCGAGAAAAATGGCTTTACTTAAACAATGTATAGCAAGGTTATAAGTAATTAAATCGCTTTGAAAAGACTAATTTTAGCATTGATCGTCTAAGTGGTAGGTACCAAATCTTGATTGTTTATATTATTGTTTGGGTTTAATTTTATTAAAATTAAACAATTATAAGTATATAATTAAATATTATGATTTTTATATATTTTAAAATATACAAAGAAAATAGATTGTAATCACAACTACCATGTAAGTTAAATTTACTAATTTTTATAATATATATTTTAAAAATTATATCAATAATTATTTATAATTGGATAATAATGTAAAATTATTTTACACTATCCTTGTATGATCATTAAATTTAAATATTTATTATATTAATTTTAATATAAACGAATAAAATATTAAATAATTTTATATTAATATAAGATTTTATAGATACGATACCACCTTTCAATCTTAACCATAAATTTTAAGATAAAAATTTCCAATAAAAATTATTATATAGTATAATAATTGCGATAATTTATGGTTATTTAATTTATATATATATATAATTTTAGGATAAAGAAAAACTAAAACACACGCTAGGGTTTATACATAATTAACCATTCTTTTTCTTCAATCAGCCCAACAAACACATTATCGGTCAAGATACCTGAAATTTGGCAACTTCTTATATTCCATTATTCTTCATTCAAAGTGATACACTTGAAAGTTAACGGAATGGATTGTGTTTGTTCTGTCCAATGCAATTAAGCATAATAATTAGGTAAGGTTTAACAAAACTCAATCCAACCCAATTTTATTCAAAAATTAAAATAAAATTAAGTTGAGTTATGATGAGATAGGTAGGAAAATCAATTAAATAAAATAATAATATATTTTAAAAATAAAATAATTAATTAATTCAAATCATTTAAAATCAATATATTTAAATATATAAAAGTACACAATTAATCATAATCATATATAATCATACTATAATTAAAATAATAATATATACTAGGTAAGAAAATTAAAATAACTCACAAATAGATCCTTTCAATTCAAATAGAATAAAAAGTTATATATGTTATTAAATATTCTAACACATATCTAAATTAAAATACAAATTAAATTATGTAAATTCAATATTATTAATGAATAATTATAATTTTATTAAAAATATTATAAGATAATTGAGTTGGATTGAGCTAATTAGATTTATAACTCACTAACTTTAACACTCAATTATTATTTATTCAATCAAAATGAACTTGAACTAATCTGATGACTTAATCCAGTACAACTTATTAAAATATTGTTGGGTTGTGTTGATTTTATTCACTGAATTCCCGAGTCAATCTTGACCTATTTACACCTTAGTGATACATATCCATTTTTTTTTTTAAATTAAGTAAATTGAATTTTGAAATTTTACCAAGATATTTAGAAATTATATAGAATTTTCATCTCCACGGTGAAATTTGAATACACCGTGAAATATCTATATAAATCTTTAATAAGATTGTCAAATGCAGAAGTCGTCATTTTAATCCACATGAATGTATGTTGCATTGTTGCGTAAAACTTTTTAACTAAATTATTCTTAGTGTAAATGCAAATAATTGTACTTAATCTGAACAATACGGCATAATATATTAGTTACCTTTTTCCTTTGTTTTGAGACTTGTTTGTAATCTAGAACTCAAAAAGTTGTTAAATGAAATAGTTTATTACTTTATTAGTAATATAAAACTTTATTGGAAACATTAAAGCCTGCAATTGTGGATTAATAGTTAAGTTGTGATTTGTGTGGCCTGTAAGCATAGGAGCATTTTCTGTTGGGAACTTTGTGTAGACAATAAGTTTTCTTTGCTCTGATTATGCCCTTAGACGAATGTGCAATGTTGCAACACTGAAGAATCCTCCAAGGCTTACAGAACTGTTGAACTAGCTAGGATTTAGGAAAAACAAAAAACAACAAAACTTTTTAACATATCGTTAAAATTATATAATATTTTACAAACACTTAGTAGCATTAATTTACAAAATATTGCAACATAATGATTTTCTTTTTTTACCTATTTATATTGGCAACATTTTAACAAAAAGTGTAGTTTCACAATATTGATACTTCCTCCATTTCATTATTTGTTATCCTTATGAAAAAAGCTGCTAATAAAACAACAATTAGTACAGTAAAATCCTTATAATTAATGACCTTTGATTTATTTGAGTTTTGCATTCTCATGCATGAACAACTAAAGAAGAAAGAGGTGATGGCTCTTTTTGTGGCGAAAAAAAATCTCACTCTGAAAAGCAAATTCCCTGCTGGAACACATATTCTTGTACTTTTCATTGAAATTGAGAAATTATTCTTCTTCGCATTGTTCTTAACCAAGTCCTTCATTACTTCACTCGCAATTCACTTCTTTATTCTTCTCTGCACTGAAAAGTTTCTTTATATATACAAGATAAATGGAAAATGGGGTACATGAATACTTTTATCCTTGTCATTGAAAAAAAATGAGTATTGTTTTATTCTCAATTTTGATTTTGAAAATATTTTCAAATATATATTTTCTAAAATTTTCAACCAAATATATTTTGAGTATTATTTTCAATTTTCAATTAAAATAAAAATAAGAAATGGACAAAACAAATCACTTCAAAACATCAACAAGTGGTTAGTTTTAACAATACCAAACTTAAGTTCCTTAAATATATGATTCTTGATTCAAATCTTGACTAATGCATATAAAAAATTTATTGAGAAAAAACAAATAAATTTTTCAAAAAAAAAATTAAAAATCTCAATCACCAACCCAAATATTCATTTACATCAGATAAATAAAATAAAAATGCTCAAAGCTATGAAGATTTTTCAATAGATCTAGCTAGGATTTATGAACTTTGTATCAGCATGCAACTGTAAATTTTACATGTATGTAGGTCTCCTTTGCTAAAGAATCTATGAATCCATAGACATGTCAAGATCAAAATCAGAATCTATCTTCTTTAGCTCGTGTGAACATAAATGCTCTCACTTTTATTTATTGATCATTATTCTTTTTTATTGCATAACTATAAAATCATGATATCCCCCAAAAAAATCAATTAGATTCTCATACAGGGGACAAAAATAGAGATTTATGCCGCATCAAAAACATGCTGTTATCAGTTTCAGGGTATATGGAATTTGCTTATGGCAAATTGCGAAAAACCACGGTAATAATTTCAAATATATTATCACTTTTGCTCTTTCTTTTCCACCAAAAAAAAAAAACCAAATATATTAGCAAGTATTTTATGTATTATATGAGTATTTTTAAATCCACCAAAAAAATATGAATTTTTTTAAATATAAGAAAATATTACAATATGAATTAGAAAAACCTAAGTCAAGATTACTAATTGATAGATTATTTTTTTAAAAGAAATCAAAATTAAAATATAAAAATAAATTATTTTAAAATTCTTAATTTTGAAAAAAAATAAAAAAAATTCTTAATTGATAGACAATTATATTCAATGTCTATCAATGAAATTTAAGTATTGATTAAAAAGCTAAGAAAATATATCATTTAATTGAATAACTAATTATCAAAGAAAAAATATTAAAAATATGTATTTCAAAATGAGATTTTATAGTATTATCTAATTACAGTGGGCGTTATAGAATGTTTTTTTTTTTATAATAATTATTTTATAATTTATATCTATTATAAATTATGATTGATTTATATTTTACAACATAAAAATTTTATACTAAAAATATATAAAAATTAAAATTTAAGATAAAATATATTTAGGATTCATCTAAAATTTTTTGTCCATTTTTAATCCTTCAAAATATGAAAATTGTCAACCTCGTTTTCTCGCGTCTAAAATAGATGTGTTTAAAAATATCATATATAAAACCTAGCGTTCAAAAAGTCAAGTCAAGGTTTATTATGAAAAAAAATTAATAATATTTTGAAAGACGATTAAGGTTAATAAATTTCATATTTTAAAAAATGGATAAAAAAAATTTAGATAGACAAAAATCAAATTTGACATATTTTAGAGGCAAAAAAATATATTTTATCCTAAAATTAATCTATAATGCATGAAAGAATAATAAATAAATTCACATAAATTAGAGTATAAAAAAATATTATTTATTTCATTATTTTGGCTGAAAAAAGCAGGGGGCATTAGGAGAAGAATAGAGAGAATAGAGAAAAGGCTGATAGGTCACTATGAAGAAGCATCTTGTAAAATAGATTATTCTATGCTACTCCTAGTGAGATTATTCCATCCTACTAATTGAAAAATCAGCAAAGTAGCCCAAAAAGCATGTAGGATAGCATATTATAAGCTGTAGATGTCCTAAATCTTTCAACAGTAGTTAGTTAGGCATCATGATTTCCTTAGCAGATGTCTATCATGTAGTCACTGCCACTGTCCCATTATATGTGACCATGGTTCTAGCTTACATCTCTGTGAAATGGTGGAAGCTCTTCACCCCAGAGCAATGTTCAGGCATCAACAAATTTGTGGCCAATTTCTCAGTCCCTATTTTGTCCTTCCAAGTTATTTCTTCCAACAACATTTACCAAATGAACCTCAAGCTCATGTATGCAGATTTTGTTCAGAAATTGCTTGCATTTCTAGTCTTCACAGCCATCATTAAGATCAGGGGCAGGGGGGGGTTGAAGTGGATCATAACTGGTCTCTCACTTTCAACACTTCCCAACACTTTGATCCTTGGAATTCCTCTCATGAAGGCTATGTATAGGGATCAAGCTTCTATTCTCCTACCCCAGATTATTTTCCTCCAGAGCATGGTGTGGTACAATCTGTTGTTGCTCCTTCATGAGCTAGATGCTGCAATTCCTGCAAGGACCATGCCTGTTGTTGCACCACCTTCACAAGACACAGGTGAGCATTTAGATTTTGGTAATCAACAAAATTTGTATATAGTTCTTTAGGTAATTTTAGTCCTTATCTTATCAGAATTCGAATTTCATTTCAGTATTCTATGTTGATTTTTAATGTAAATCTTGATTATATAGATTACTTAAAGTGAAATTCTAATTCTAATCAAAGAACAACATCAAAAGAACTGATATGTTACTGTAAAAGTGGAATAAAAAAAAGTGGAAAATGGAGGTGTGAAAAATGACATGGTACTTGAACAAATATATATATATATATATAGCTCCTGATAAATTTTTCATTTATCTCCTTCCAATTTTCAAGCATACCTAGCACATCCTAATCCAAAACTAATTTTGATTTACTTGATATCTGGTATTATATACCCTTTCTTCATTTTTAAATTAAGCATTTATAAATTATTCTTTTTCAGTCAACTGAAGTAATCTATGACAATTAAAGTGGGGCCAGAACCTATTTTAAATTTCTTTGTTTTTCTATTCTTTTCTTTCTTCAATCAGATTCCATTTGAATACTTATTCGTCTTAAATGCAATTAAAAGCTGACAAACTATCTTATTGCCGATGCATCAAATTAGTTAAACTGAGTTCTGTCATTTAAATATCTGAGCTTAATGTTAGTAGTATTCTCACCGTTACATCTTATATATCTCCAAACATTTTAGTTTGTCTCAAAATATTTGTCATTTATTTATTGGAATCTCACCTCAATTAAGAGTATTTTTTGTTAATGAGTATTTTAACTACATTAAGTTTAGTCTGTCATAACTACATTTTAACTCTATTAAGAGTATTTTTTGTTAATGAAAAACATCTCATCATTTTAATTTGTGTTTAAGAGGTGTAAAAGGACAAATAATACATCTTAGATGGAGTATATGAAACAAAACTTAAATAAACACTATTATGGTTATAAGTACATTACTGTTACTGCAATGGAAATGGTGTTATTCATATGATCTTCCGTTCTTGTTTTCTGCTTAAAGTAGAATCTGAGACTTCACAGGAGATACAATCAAAGGAGGAAGAGGAAGAAGCAGAACATAGAACACAAAGGAAAACGAGGATCTTGCTAATTCTTATGAAAGTGGGGAATAAATTAATCATTAATCCTAATACCTATGCAACTTTCGTAGGTCTTATTTGGGCAAGCATACACTTCAGGTGAGCACACTTAAGATTCACAAATTCTTATTATGTCACATCAAATTTATTTACCTCACTCAAGTCATTTCTAAAAATTGTAAATAGTATATACACTCATAGTATAAACGATTTTTACATTGTATCTAATCGCAATCAGTTGTGTATAATAAATTTATTAACTTTTATAATAATAATTCTAAAAAAAAGTTATATTAAAAATGACTTCTGATTGAAAGATAATGTAAATCTTTTTACGTGGATCATGCATAGAACTTAAATTCTTACTGGATTTACATATCACTAGGAGAGAAATAAGATAATTAGATAAACCTATTGCAGGTGGGGAGTGAATATGCCAGATGTTGTTAGTCAGTCAATAGAAATATTGGCCAGTGGAGGTCTAGGCATGGCAACTTTCAGCTTAGGTAAGAGAATGAATCAATTGTTTCCTGTTAAGAACTGATGAAACAATACAATGATAAAAGCCTTGTTCCCTATTTCTTGAATGAAATTTCAACAGGTCTATTTATGGCATCAAACTCCAGCATCATAGCATGTGGGCCAAGGATGACACTAATGGCAATGGGCCTGAAATTTCTCGTTGGGCCTGCCGTAATGGCTGTAGCCTCCATTGTGATTGGATTAAAAGGTAGAATGCTCAAAGTGGCAATTGTTCAGGTGATCATTTCTTTCTTTTCTGTACTCTATCTTGGGAACAAAATTTCAATGCTCTTATTATGGTACTTAACTCCTTTGACAGTTAATACTCTTAATTAATCGAATAGTTTTCAGTTATTTCTATCCAAAAAAAGTAAAAATAATCACAAATGCCAGGTGTCATGATTTTATTGGAAGGAATACATACTCCTAAACTTCTTTTTTTTCTTTATAGATTATAGGAACAAAAATGATCCATAAATATCTGGTACTAATACATCTAGAGAGAGAAACATGGATGTAATAAGTAATATGATGTAATAAGAGAAAAGATATAAAAATAACTGAGGGGTGTCAATAGAGTGTTCACACTGTAAGTCTGTAATATGTGTTTATATATCATTACCGCATTACTCTTATGGAAAGATACTTTATATTATATGGTTTTGTAAGTGCAGGCAGCACTACCCCAAGGAATTGTTCCTTTTGTTTTTGCCAGAGAGTACAATGTCCATCCAGGCATTTTAAGCACTGGGTCAGTGAAACTTCTTAGCATATCTCTTTGATAACCTTTGCATATAGCCTAACTATCATTACATGTTGTTTTGGTCACAGGGTCTTGCTAGGAATGCTCATGGCCTTGCCTGTGGCATTGATCTACTATCTCCTCTTATCACTCTTCTGATACACTATGTTAAATATATACCAGAAACAATGACAAAAGAGTTGCATTGGTGTATAACTAACAGTTTACATAGTTGTATATTGTCAGTATTGATTCATATATAGTTAGAAAAAGAAAAACAAATATTTGTATTGCCAATTACGTACATGAGTAGAAAAAACATATTTTGCAGCCGGTGATTCAACAGAGAAATAAAGCATATTTGTGAGTTCATCATCTTATAAATTCAAATAACTAAAATTAAACACAATGTAATTAAGGTTCTGAGATTAAGAAACCAACAACCATTACAAGAAGGAAGACAGAAGAGTTCCGATTTAGTAGATATTGATATGTTTATTTGACTATGTCAATTGACTTCTCAATCTAAAGACACCACCACCCTATCCTTTTAGTAACAAAGAATGGGAGTATATATACCAGCAATTTAGCCACTATAAATAGGATAAATATTTATTTTGATATAATTAAAATTTATAATAAATAAATATTTTAGATATATAAAATTATATTATAATTAAAACTTATAATAAATAAATATTTTTAAATATATAAATTATATTTTAAATTTATAATAAATAATTTAAATTATGATACGAAGTTACATATAACTATTAACTTTTTTAAAAAATATTAAAATTCAATTTAAAAATATAAATAAAAGAAGATAGATTAAAATATATATATATAAAGATAAAAAGATAATAGTTAGAATTATACGATGGGGAAAGAAAAAAAATATTAAGTCATTCCATTTTATTAGGGTGTTTTTCAACTTCAACATTATTTTTGTGGGGAAGGCTACAATTAGAAGTTCAATAATAGCTGAGAATGATGTGTAAACTGCACATTCAAAAATGAAAAAAAAATTAAAATATTGAGAATTTTCAACCAAAAAAGTGAGAGTCTCACTTTTTTAAGTTATGTATTCTAATTTATAATATATATTATAAATCAGGAGAAAGAGGATCACTTCATGCCTCTCTCCATTTTTTTAAATAAAGCATGAAATAAAATAGTAATATTAATCATCACGTGCAATTGATGAATAAAAACAAAAACGTCTAAAGAAAAGTAAAAACCAAAATAACTTATCATCCATATATATTGTTATAAAATATAAAATAAAACATAAAGGATATTAAATAAAAAATAAGAATGTAGGTTCAAAAGTAAAACTTCTGATATGACACGAGAAATAATCATCATTACATATTGGTCACCAAAGTTTATCAAAAAGTTTCCATCTATACAAATTGGTCACCAAAATAATTGCTAACAAATTCACCTTTGCAACGTTACCAACTTGCGCAAATATTCATCTTCACCCACTAGAACCAATTTGTATAACTTTGAAAAACCAAAAAACAACACAAGTGACATCTCTCGGGAATCAAATTGTATATATGCTTAATCAATATATATCGTCTGTGAAAAGTGATCAGGAAAAGTTAGGGATGCATTTTCAGAGAATCTTTATCGAATAAAATCAGTCAAGTTGACCAAATGTTAGAAATTTAGAATTAAAATATCCTTTAGTTTGGAGGTACGATCAATAACTGTATTAAAATTGCAGGTAAACATAAGCATAGAAGTAATTACATTTGACACAAGATTACTAACAAAACTTCCTTTTTCACTAGCCTGTCTTGTTCATCAGTGTGTTTCTCCATCCAATTTATGTATAGCATCTAGCTTTTCTTCCTATTTCAAATTCAAAATGCAAAGTTATTTTGCAATCCTCTGCACTAGTGTGTCATCAATTTGGAGTCTTATAAACATTACTGGAGCAAGTCTCCCCATGTATATAATATATACACCATAGTAGTTAATCCCAGATAGCGGAGCGGAGCGGCCGACCCCAAAACTGGGATAGCGGGATAGTGGATAGTGGGATAACCGCTATTCTAATATTATATATATATATATATATATAAACTCAAAAACATAAATATTACTCAATTTATAAACTAACAAGTATCATTAATAATACAAATTCATAAAAGGATTAAAATTCAAATAGTAAAAACAAATAGTCAAAATGTCAAATACAATAACATCTAAAAAAAAAACAAAAACAGAAATAGCAAAAACAAGAACTGAAACAAAGCATGAGTTGTTGGAAACAGAGAAGGAAAAGGGATTCTGGTATAGGCAGAAAAAAAAAACTAAAAAAATTAACTTCAAAGCTGGTGATCACAGAAGAAGAAGAACGCTAGTGCGTCGTCGGATAAGGTCACCGAAGAAGTTTGTCGGAGAAGGCAAGACACTGAAACGTAAAGGAAAAAGCAGACCAGAGAAGGTAGAGGAGAAACAGGTTGAAATATTATTTAAACTAAAACCCTAAAAAGCAAAAAGTCAAAAATGTCCTCACTAACGTTTTAAACAGGAGGGCATTTTTTACTTTTCCCCTTCATGTGGACAATAGCGGCCACTCCGCCGCGATTTCCCACTATAGCGGCCGCTCCGCTCTGCCGCTATCGCGGCCGCTACAACCGCAACATTGAACTGCACCGCTACGCAAGTTCTGTCGTGCCTTGCTACCGCTCCGCTCCACCGCTATAGCGGCCGCTATTGACTACTATGATATACACTTGAGTGAACATAAACATCCCTAAATTTAAGAAAGTTAAATAAAAATGACTATTCCTATTACAGCTAAGCTTGCAGCTTGATTAATCTTCCTAGGACCAATCCTCAGCTTGATTAATTATTTTTGTTTTGTATTTACGACCTGTAAATTCCTTTATATGATAAATGCAATACAAACATCAGCCTTTATATAAGTCATTTAGAATACTCATCTAACAAGTGGTATGCCAAGTAGATTAATTTCTTATCATGGCTTTCTTTAATTGGAAGGTAATAGTATGAGTCATTGCAAAACGGTATGATTGTTGGAAGCATTTAAGCATTAGCCACGAGGAGAGAAATTTTGTCCAATTGAATTTTGCAGAACCCAGACAAATTGAATTTGACTACTCATCAATTTGCACTTGCAGAACAAAATTCAATCGATTAATTCAAAGTTTAGAACCAAACATTGAGCACCAAGTATGGAGCAATTGTAAATTAGACCACTGCTATAAGGTACTTTCTAAACAGCTGCCAGCCAAACCTTTTCTCACTAAAGCATCAACAACAATATAAATTTCTCTAGTACATGCAAAATCAAAGGACACTTGAAAAATTTGAAAGCACAAATGTTGCGGGCAAGTGGGTGATCATTTATAATTGAACGCTGGATTTTTATGTGAGCAAGTTCAGCATGACTACTGTTTGAGGTACCCCAGCCATAAGATAACTAACACAACACTACTCTAGCATGAACTCATTAAGGAACAAGAAACCATAAATTTTCAAATTGATGCAGTTTTACTTCTTCAAGAAATGAAGAGCGGTTAGTGGCTGTTACAGGGGATATAGTTCAGATTTTCCTAATAACAGACGCTTTTCTTCTTTTTACCTGATTGCTAACCAGAAGGCTGGCTCTCTTTGGCTATGTTTTAGTTTTCCTAGTCTATCTTTTCTTGCTCCTATTTCTCTTACATACTACAGATTTGTTTCGAGGATGTATAATCTACTGGTGTTCTGCTAATACTGATATTCATATAGTAATGATCAACTAGTGACACAATACTGAATAGGTAAAGGGAAGATAAACCCAAGAAAACAAAACTGATCACAGAGCATGAAAAAAGTAGGAAAATGTCGGGTTGAACTGGAGTAAATAGTTCAAGCAATCTAAATACTTAGTCCATCAGCATACCTCTCTTGTACAATGATACATGTTCTGTGTTTTCTTAAAATAATACAAACTTCTGTTCCGTCCTCTGGTGAGAGAGAGCATCAAAATTGCTTCCTTTTGTTTCTGAAAAGTTTGTCCCGTCTTGCATAAACATAAGAGAGAGCAAGGAAAGCCGAAGCAGAAATCAAGACCGAAGCCCAGGGAAAGGGAGGGTCCCTAAAGCACACAAGGGATGCGTCTATTTCTTGCGAGGCGTGGTAAACGATGGAGTGGATGGCATACAGATCATGATCAGAAGACCTCAAGTAAAACAGAGCCATCTCAAAATCCAAATGCGACAATGCAGAAACAGCTTTGTTCAGCTTATACTTGAAAAGATTCCATCTCTGCACAAACTCCACAAGCTGCTTCTGCTTGAGCAGATTATTGGCCCCACCATGAGTCTCTACAGACTGAAGAACATCTATAGCACTAGTAATGCTGTAATTCAACGACGTCAACAGAACATTCCTCCTAGCAGCATCCTTCTGCACGAAAGACAGACCCAACATCTCAGAAAACGGCCCAAACGGAGTCTGCCCCATACTCCATGTGTAATCCACCAAAGTATCATTGTGCTGAGGACTCCAAGACAAATGTGTGGGCGACACCCCCCACATACTCTGCAGAATGGAGCCAACAATGGGGCGCTCAAGATCCCTGGTCTGCGTGAACACATGCCGGCCATTGCAGCTATAATCACTCACAGTCTGAGTGTTCCTTGTCCTAACCGCGATAACCATGTCCTTAAACGCCACTGACTGATGATACCGGTCGAGCAATAACAATGAGGTGTAATCCAAGTCAAAGACATACACAGGAACAACCCTGCCAAAGTCCTCCTCTGGCACACCAGCGAGCTTCCTCAACTCGTCGCCCGAATCAGACAAAATCTGGTGCAACCTTTTCGAATCCAAATACTCACTCACAATGAGGGTGTAATTATCAAACAGAAACCTAGAGGTGTACGAGTTAATCGAGCGCGAGATAGCGAACGAGCAAATGGAACACTCGGAATGCTTAATTTCATAATTCTTAAAACTCAAAGTCTGATCCCCTAACAAGAAACCGTTACTGCTCTCGAACCTAAAGGTATTTTCGATCAATTTCCAATCGAGGCCGGTAGAGTCCCGATCGTTGTCACTGTGGATGTAGATGAACTGAACGGAGAGGGAATTCTCGAAAGGGACGGGGATTCGGAGAGAGGGAGCGAGGAAAACCTGGTAGGCGCTCCAGACGAGGGAGGCGAGGTCGGCGGCGAAGGCCTTGTTGGACTTGGGACGGCCGTGGAGGGCAGCGAGGGGGTGGAACTCGCCGCGCGGGATGACGCCGTCACCGGAGATGGCGGGGCCGTAGTCGACGGGGCCGGCGCGGAGGTCGATCCAGAAGTAGCGATGGGAGGATGTGAAGAAGGTGCCGGAGCATTTGGTGACAGCGGGAGAGGATTCGGAGCCGGGGGAGTAGGTGTAGGCGTAGGGTTTGGGGTTGGAGTTGGGATCGGGGGGGAGGTTGAGGAGGTAGAGGTGAACGTGGGATTGGGAGGGGTTAGGGTTGTGTTTGAGGAAGTGGTTTTGGATGATTTGGTCGATGGAGGAGTAAGGGATATGGAGGAGGGGGGAGCGGAGGGAGGAGGTGGTGGAGAGGAGGTGGGTGGTTAGGGTTTGGGAGAGGAGGGGTGCGAGGGAGGAAGAGGAGGAGGAGGAGGAGGGTGTGGTGTGGAGGTGGAGGGTGTGGGAGAGGGAGAGAGTGTGAGAGAGAGGAGGGAAGGGGGTGATGAGGTGGAAGTTGGTGGGGGTGGCGGCGGCAAGGAAGGAAGAGAGGAGGGCGGGGGTGTCGGAAGGGAAGTCGCCCACCAAGTGGAGGGAGAGGGAGATGGGGATGGAGAGTGAGAGGAGGGATGAAGCCGAGAAGTCCGAGAGGGACAGTGATTTCTTCACGGAGGAGGGTAGAGAGAGGAATGAGTCGTTTGATGCGTGCGGGTCAATGCGGGATTCATGCCTCAGGAACGACTCTAGGCCGATTATTGGACCGCCGCTTATCACTCTGCTCAGGAAGACCACCGCCAACACCCAGACGCCGATCCTGCTGCCGGAGGACGACCACATGCTGAGTAGTTCCTGTGCCTGTACCTGTGCCTCACTCACAACTTTCATTCACGCCTCCATTTGCTTCGCCTTTGGGTACTCACTGGAGTAAGTTCAAGTGCTTACTATTACTATTATTCATAATAGATAGTTATTGGAGGACCATTTTACATTTTTATAGAGATTAAAAATATATTTATTAAAAATCATTTTCTTGCTTAACATTTATTAAGTTTTGAAAATAATTTGCCTCATTTACTTTTGTATTATTTTTCTATTTTATAGTCCTAACTGAAGAGTGTAAAATTTAAAATAGGCTTGGTGTGAGTCGAACTTGATCCATATGTGGTTGTGTTAATTTTGCACAAATTTATTCATGATTTCAAAGATTAAAAATAAAATTCAAAATTAGAAATCAAACACACTTGTTTATTTTTGTTACCATTAAATTGAGATCAAAGGGTTCAAATCTTGTATACATACTTATAAATTTGATTTATTCGACAAAATATGAATGGTCTAATTCTAATCCAACGATTTTGTTAATGTATGTGTTGCGGTATAAACCCTCCTATGCCTGAAGTATGTGTTGCAAGGATAGCCTACACCAAAGTAGATTCAAGTGAGTGGGTAGTAATCAAGAAGGATATATGGGAGTGTGGTTCTGGCTTTGAAGGCCACAATCCATTTTAGTGGGAGAAGATTGTTGCGAGAAAATGGATCCTGGTAATTCATGCTGATATTTAAGAGTGCATTGGCCGGTGATCGAGATACCCCTGGGAGGATTCACAATTCCTGAACTTGGAGCGAGAGAGCGTAGAGGTTCAGAAAAAGGTATGGACCTAGGTCGGCCCAAAATTGAGAGAGTGCAGTTTGAAATCCTAACTAGATGAAATCTAGATCCAAAAAGCATGGATTTGGATTTTGTGCAGTCATGTACATGTATGGCCTATACGTGTAACTGGAAGACCTTACTATTGCTAGTATTATGACATAAGCAATGGCAGGACGGAGTTCAGTTGAGAGTTAGATTATGTTCACAACTCCACCTGAGCTGGGCCATTTGGGATAGTGAAGAATTGCAGTGGAGTGAGGTTAGTAAAAAAAATAAAGGTAGAAGAAAATTGTGTATCCAAGAACACCTTGGACATCACTAGTACCATGACAATATTTAAGGTTTGAGAAGGATATTATAGTCTATATTTTTGTATTCGTATTTTAAAAAAATACTTTGAACCCATATGTTCTTGATAGGAACTTTATTATATGTGTTCACCTCCGTCAGATACTTAAATGCTTATACTCATGCTTAGTTAGTTGCATTTTTATTAACTATGAAAATTAATAAATAAAAATGTTAATTAAAAAATAATAATTAAATTAAAATTTTATTTAAAAATATTTTATAAAACATAATAATCATATTTATAAAACATAACAAAGATTTAAAAAAAATTTAAAGATCTTTTATTATTCATAAAAGATTACAAATATAATAAACCTCCATAATAATAAATTTATAAACTTTGAAATCTTGTGTTGTTATTCTCTAAAATTGATTAAAAAATAATACATTAAACTTGTTAGTTATAATTATAAAGTTAAAAAATCCCAAATTAAAAAAAAAAACTTATTTTGTTTCTATCATCATAAATAAACATGAAATATACATACATATTATTAAATCAATTTCAATTTAATATATATATATATATATATACTAATTTTAGATAAAAAAAATTTTAAATAAACATAAAAGTGAAGATATTTTGTATAGATTTAAGTAATATTTTATATCAATAATAAAGAATTAAAAAAGTAATCATGAAATTCAAGAACAATTATAAAACTATTATGAATTAATCATTAAGTTAGGAATTCATGTTTTCATAGGAGAGCAGTAACACAATAAATAAGAAAAAAATAAGGAAGTAAGAAGACGAGGAAATAAGAAAAATATAATCTACCTTATTTTTATAACAACAATAATAATAAATGTATAGACATGAGTAGGGTCAGATACTAAGATATTTGTTCACATATCTGTTAAATTTCATACCAATTAAGTGAACAATTATCCTATCTATCATGGATAAATTTTGCAAATACCCTTGAATCCATTACCCATTGTCATACCAAGTCACCAAGTGAGGAAGAGAAATGTAAGTGAGAGAAGTGAGAATGTTCTGGGTGGTGACAACAATGTGGATGCTGATGGTGGTAGATGTGGGCAGGTTTTTTATGGCATTGAAGATGGGGAAAGTGAAGATGTTAGTGACTTTATTCCAAGTAATGTTGACATTGAACATAAATTTTTGGAGGTGGATATGAAACTAAATTGTTGTACAGTGGGGAATTAGACACAGACAGAGATTGCTAGATACGAAAGATACAAGGAGGAAATAGGTAAAAATTAACTTCAAATTAGGCATGGAATTTGGGACCTTGTAAGAGTTCATTCTTGAACATTCAGTTTTGAACGACAGATTAAGATTTGTAAAGAATGATCAAGTTTCAAGTTCAATCTCATAACGTGCTGAAGAAAGATATAACACGTGTCGACTGAAAGCAAAATCCCCACTTTACCTGCCGTATTTCCAAGCCTTAGTATATATAATTCAGGATAAGCATAAAGATCCCAAACAAAACTAATTCTTTAACTAACTGGAAAAACAAAATGATCAATACAATTTTGAGAGCCGACAAGATTATTAGTCATCACTATCATCATCAGATTTAGAATCCCAAAATTTTGATGATGGTTCGTTTTCTAGTTTTGTAACAGGATTTGTAGCATTGTTGAAGTCCCTAAAGCGCAAAACACCCCAATCTTCACAAGAGCTAGCAGTAGTAATTCTACACCCATGTACAGCAATGGCATCACAGCCAGATCCAGCACCATCTTTCTCAGTTAAAGAGCAAAGCAAGGAATTTGTTTGTACACCAGTGTCAACTTCCCATACATTCACATAAGCATTGTCAGGACCCCCAGTAACTATTTTGTATGGATCCATGTGCAGTAAAGTTATTTGCCCACAATGTCCATCCAACTCAGCTATCGGTTCTGGTCTTAATGATTCTTGATTCCTCCTAATATCCCAGAGCATAGCCCTGCAGCATTAAAGTTGTGCTCAGTGCCCGTCCATTGAAAAAAACTATTCGACTAAAGATAACATGAAATTTGACCATGATCTTTGACCATGATCTTTATGTTTGGGCGAGCATTTCCAAAACTTAATTTTGAATGAAACTTTTATAAAATTGATTTTGAAATTACACTATTTAGGTTTGAATATTTTATTCTAAAAGCAAGTTAATAAAATTTAATGTAACTTTTTTTATTCAATGCAAAAACTACCTATAATTACTTCTAACATGTTTGAAAACCTTGTTGAGAAGAAAAGAATCATATTTGTGAAGTGCAAATTATAACTATTAGTTTCTTAAAATCACATCAGAGACGTGGAAAATCACATCAATGATATTCAACTCAATCAATGATTAATTTCTTAACATGAAATCAAAAAGGTAAATATTTATTTAAAATAACGTTAATTGGTATTTTAACATGATTCTAGATCACTTATGTGAATCCAAACACACTATAAACAACTAAAGGACAAGAGTGATTCACAAATTTAGATGATTGATAACAATTGCAAAGTTTCGTCTCCCAAAACCATAATCATACCTGCCATCACCGCCTGTGCATATTAAATATTTTGAAGGGACGGCATCAAATGAACACAGCTTTGGTTGATGTACAGCTGCAGTGATAACTTTCTGCATTGTCCTTAAATCAACTGCAGTGACAGAGGAACCAGCTGCCACATACAATAGTGATTCATGGCATTTCAAGCTTACAGATGTTCCGGGAACAGAAGTCATCCCAACGCAACAGGAAGTTCGAACAGCAGATGATGTAGCAGTGCCAGTATCCCAAACCCTCACCTATTAAGATTTAAAAGCTCTGATATTGTAAAAGAATAGCCCCCAAATTCAAGAAATTTATTAGGATTTAGTTTTACTTCATGGGCATATAAAATTTTACACTGCCACTGAAGCATACAGTGCCATCTATTTTAATAAGCTGTTAACTTCAAAAAAGAAATCTAAAAATATACATTGTAGGTTAAAAGCCTTAGTTACTATAACAATGACACTTTTTCTGTAACTGCCAATGTAAACTGTAAAAAATTTCACTTATGTGGACTAACTATAAACTCAAATTGTTAAGAGACATATTTTAGCAAAGCCCCTGATCAACAACTAATAGAGAAGCACAAAACAACATTGGATGGACAGATTTTTCACATGGTTAGAACAGAATAAAAGGTTTCAAATATAAGGCTTAACTTTCCATGGCAATGAATTTGAATCCCCAAATTATGTCCTATCAATCAAATAGCATTTGAATAATGTGTTAGGCCCCCAATTAACAAGGTCTATAGGAGGAGTAAGAGGCCCATATTAGAAGAGCTCAATCCTGTTAGTGATAGGATCATTTAGCTATGATAATGAGATAGATGTAACAAAAAGCTAGTTATGATAGTAAGAGGGAAACAAATGGCAAAGGAGAGAGGGGAGGGAGTTTGGGGGAGTAGTTGAGATTTGTGATAGGAGAGACCGGGACCTTGAATTCCCTGAATAAAAGTCTCCTTCTCTGTGTTCTCTTCAGTTTCTTTTCCTTTCTTAAACCAGTATCTTACATAATTCTTCAATACTAGATAGAAAAAATGTCCAACTAGTTTATACATAGTAGGTACTACTTAGCACCTAAGAAAGCACTCAAGATCCTGGTTAGCTTCCATTAGGAAAAGTAATATAAGATGCACTTCGTGGAAACAGTTTTCCTTTTTAGTTTTCACAGTAGATGCCATCGCATCAATAATCACAACAACATATTGACTATTACCATATACATTCTTGACAAGTTTATGAATGTTCATCCTTTAGGAAAACAAGGTAATTAAGAAATAAATCAACAATCAAATGCATACACAAGTAAATTAACATGACAACATAAAAGACAGGAATACAAGGATAACCTTAGAATCTCTTGAGATGGTCACCAAGAGTGAAGTTTTGTGTCTGAAAAATGAGGACATGAAAGATCTATCATTATAGTTGAAGGAGATGACTACTACCCTTTACTTCATCTTAAGGAAATGAGAGTAGTAATAGTGAGTGCACACATTTGAAATGTCAACAATTCCATTGAACTAAATATGCAAAACATCTCATGAATTTCTTTTTCCATCTTAAGCATAGCAGTATTAGTTGATAATTATAAACAACTCACCACTAAAAACATGTTTAATGTTACCAAAATATTTTCTATTTTCTCTCCATTGCTGATGAGTGATACTAATATACAATTATAAATCATAGTATTCAACCCATTAATACAAGAATCAATACAAATACCAATGGCTTAAATATGTTTTAAGTCTCTGCAAGTATGACCCTATCTAATTTTAGTCCTTGCAAATTTTTTTTGTCATTTTAGATCTTTAACATTTTCTTAGTGTGCTTTTCTAGTCCTTATTTAATCTAGTTAGCTTAGTACTGAAATGACTAACAAAAGAAATAATATTAATTAAATAATGAAAAATATTTTAAATTAAGATAATTAGATTGTTTCTAGACATGCAATTCAAGTAATTAATATATTTATTATTTTATATAAATAAGGTAATTACATATAGTTTACTTTTATAATTTATTTTTAATATATTATGAATAGTGTTTTTTTTATAAAGTAAGAAAAAATAATGGCAACAGCAAGGTTAGAATCTAGAACCTTGTGATGAAACAATGATTTTATTATTCACTAAAAAAACAATGATTTTATTTTTTTTTCAATTCACTAACTTATTTTAATATTGTATTTAAAAATTATAATTTAGACATTTATAATTTAACTTTAATATATTATTTTTATATTTCAATTTATTAATTTTGACTGATTGTAATATAATTTATTTTTAATATATTATATTTTAATTTATTTTTGTCTTTAAATTTTGTCTCTAAAGACAAAAATAAATTAAAATATAATATACTAAAAATAAATTATATTATAATAAGTCAAAATTAATAAACTGAAATGTAAAAATAACATCAAAAGTAATATATTAAAATTAAATTATAAGAACATAATTAGATTATACTTTTTAAAAAATAAAAAATTAAAAGTAGATTAGTCAATTGAAAAATAAAACAATATTAAAAGTAATAATTATTATTATATGTAATTATCTTATTTATATAAAATCATAAATGCATTAATTAATTGAATTACGCACCTAAAAATATCCAATTATCTTAATTTAAAATTTTCTTTGTTACCTTAATTATTTTAATTAATATCATTTCTTTTATTAGTTATATCAATACTAAACTAACTAGAGTTAATAATAAAGATTAAACACTAACAAAATGTTAGAGACCTAAAAATGACACAAGCTTTTACAATGACTAAAACCACATAGTCATATTTGCAGGGACTTCAAATATATAAAAGCAAATATGAATTTATCACAACTTTATTGAAGATATAAAGTCCCAATCAATCAAATATATCTAAGAAAATAGAATGATCAGCTCAAATCACTAAAAATGAAATGAAATAAATAATAATAAAAAACAACTGTGAGCTTGTCAAATTCTTGAGTTAGCTCTTGAACTCTTACTAGTTTAAGATCTTAGGACACTTAAATCAGTTAAATATGTTACTATTTACAACAATAACAAAGCACTTTCCCACAAAGTGGGACACAAATCCTATGTCCATGTCATGAAGATCAACAAAGTTTTATGTTGGCAGTTGACAAATGTGTTACTGTTAACAAATTCTAAAGCTGGTTTTAACAAACAGGAAGGTTCAATCAGTTGCATCACTACCAGCTAATCAGGCAGAACATACAAGTGAAAATTATAAGAATACTTAGTATTCAATTTAAACCAATCATGCATCCCTAAATTATAGTAAATCCATGAGGTGAGACATAAATCAACAAAATGATAAATGCAAATGAATTTTTAAATAATAACCCTCCCTTCTGTACAAGAATTAGAATAAAAGTTCGATCACAAGTTTAAAATGCACAGACATAGCATACCTACCGACTCAAAACTAAATCAACCAAGATTAAAGTAAAGAGAAAAAAGAATATTGTGATTAATTTACCCACATGCTGCCCCATATTCATCATCCTAACATAAACCCAGGGAAAGGAAAGTATAGTAACAGTGAATACTAAAATAGATTAACTCATACCCGGCAACTGACATCAAATTTACAGGTTTTTCATGCCCATAGAGGGTAGCCTTCAAAGCACGCTGTCCTCGTCTGCCACTTGAGCTAAGGGACCAAAGTCGAACAGTACCATCTTCTCCTCCACTTGCCAATACTTTGCTGCTATCCTCTCCCAATAATTTATTTGATAGTGACAATACAGGACCATTGTGACCTCTAAAGCACCGCAGGCTTAAACCCTATAAAAAGGCAAAGATGAAAACACAGTCAGCATAAAATAGACACAACATAAAGAATATCTTGCCTTGATAGTATCAAGGTTCATCTTGTTAAAGTGCATTAAGAGAAATTAGTCAAAAGAAAATAGTGTTTCCAAGGAGCAAGCACAAGTGAACAAATTGCTGTGCTTTGTTTTTTTGGAAGAATCCTGAATATACTAGGAAAACAACACAGAATAGTAAATAGAATTGTAACATAAAACAACTTCAAGTATTTATTTGTTTATTTATTTATTTTACTTTTGATCCAACAAAAAAATAGGGATAAACATACTTCGAACACATACCATTATCCAACTTCTCTAAGCATTAAATAGGGAAACTTATAATATTTCCACCGCTTTCAGTTTTCACACTCTTTTCTCCTTTCCACCTTTCCTACTGAGAACTCCCTAAACAAGCTGTTCAATATAAGGCTAAGAATGTGTACATGGACATGGGGGCTCATACAATGTTGGTTAAACTAAGCGATACCTTCCACCACAGACGAATGGAGTGATCGCAGCTGGAGGTAACTAAAACATTTTGCTCCCCTTGTGTTTCGCCTCGAAATAATGAAGTCACTTCATTAAGGGGAAACAACCTGCAATTTGATTATTTTAGTTTAGATTAAGCCAGTTCACCCCAAATTCCATGGAGTTTTAGTCTCTATGAGGAAAAGATATTCAACTTGGAAACTCAAAATAACAGATAATAATTCCAAGAATGTTGTTACTAGCCAGTAGCCATCAAACAAGTCAGATGATTTTATGAAACAAATACAGCTAGTTCACCAACAACAACAAAAGCCTTATCGTACTAGGTGAGATCAACTACATGGATTGCACAATGTTATTGTGATGCATATATGGGAGGCCACACTCAAGGAACTCAAGAGGGCGAGAATGAGGCAGCCACCCCTGTACTTGAAGGTCTCATGACTAAGGGAGGCTCAAGAGGATTCAAGAGGAAGTGCAACATGAGTTGGCCATGCTCAAGGGCCAAGAGGAGGCCCAAGAAGGCCAAGTTTTGCATCATGTATCCAGCTGCCATTTGGGCAATGTTAGAGCTGGAAGTACTCTATTTTCCCTGTATTTTTATAGTATTTTAGGTGTCTTTCATATAGGATAGTATAGCCTTGTGCCAAAGCCCTTTTCAGATTGTTTTCCTTGCTATTTTTGTTTTTCTGAAAATCCATCACTAATATAGTTGCTAGCGCAGGCCCATTTCCTCGCTAATTACATTGCTAGTTTGAGAATGGAGTGGCTTGCGTTTTGGACCCTTTTGGCTTGGGCTTTCAGTCTTACCTCTTAATTAGGATTGGATAAGGTTAATAGGGACTTGATCAAGGGTATATAAGGCCCTCTTGTAATTAGGATAGTCACTTTTGAATGAATTTGAATTGTACCTTGGCATTTTTTGGGAGCTTCCTCTCTACTCTTGTTTTCAACAAGGAACCCATTTTTATCAAGCTTCCATGATGCTTGTGACAAATCTCACTTCTCTTATCTAATTCTCCATGAACTAGTGGCAAGCTCCATCTTCTTCCTTCTCCATATTTTTGTTTTCTTCTCCTTCAATTTTTCAGTTTCCATTTTCATGGCTAATTTGGTTCCTACTTGAAGCTAGGTTTTGATTGTGGATCCAAGGGTGCATCACATTGAGGTCGGTTGAAGACCAAATTCTAAGATATTATTTCACTATGAGATATCTCTTAATAATTTTTTCCAATGTCCTTCAGGATCTCCCTCTCCCTCTTTTTACAAGGTTAAACATCATGCAATCTACCCTCTTCACTAATGTTTTCAGTGCCCTTCTTTGCACTTGTCCAATCACCTTAACCAATTTTCTGTCATCTCATCAGTCAATGTCCCACCAATATCTCCCCATATACCATCATTATGTATCATGTCCTTTCTTGTGTAGACACACATTCATCTTAATTTCTTACTTCTGTTACTCTCACCATTTTCTTTTGTTGTCTCTTTAAAACTCAATATTCACTACTATAGAGTACAATTAGACGTATTGTAGTACAATAAAACTTCTCTTTGAATTTGGTAGATATTTTACAAACACAAATAACCCTCAATGTCTTTCTCCACTTTAACAATTCAACTTGTATCATATGCATGCCACCTTCATTGATTTTTCCATCATTTTGTAATATTGATCTCAGATATTTAAACTTAGAAACTTGTGGTATGACATTATCTTCCACTTTTACGTCCAATTCATTTTCTTCTCGTTTCTAGCTAAAATGGCAATGTATATATATTCTATTTTACTTCAACTCAAATGAAAACCCTTTGGTTCCAAAGTCTATCTCCAAAGCTTAAATTTAAAGTTAACTGCTTCCCTTGATTCCTTAAACAAAACCATATCGTCTACAAAAAGCATGTAATTAGGGATAATCTGTTATACACCCTTGGTAAACATATCCACAACTAGATTAAAGAAGGACCTAAGATTGAGCCTTTATGTAATCTTATCCTTATAGAAAAGTCATTAGTCCTGCCTCTTGAGGCTCTTACACTAGTAGTCACCATATCATACATGTATTGTATAACTTGGATACGTGTCACACATACGCCCTTTCTTTTCTAAAGCCTTCAAAAATATTTCTCTTGAACTCGATCATATGCTTTTTTTACAAATCCTATGTAAGTCTCAGCTTTGCTTCGGTACCCTTCCATTGACCCCTTGTAAAAGATAAACAACTTCTGTTGTAGACCTTTCTAGTTTCTACTACTAGCATAAAACCAAACTGATTCTCCAAAATCCTAGTCTCTTCTCTTAATCATGCTCAAAAAATACAGCTAATTCACCAAAAGTTAAAAAGAAAAAGAAAACTAATTGAACCACTAGCATGCATATGACACTGTCTATGGCAACAAATGTAAAAGAATGAAAGTGTGAAGGTAATTTACAAGGAAAGAGACCTGGTGCCATAATAAAAATGAGAAATTGAACTTGTAACAAGCCTAAAGCAATTAAAAAGATAATAAAAGTAACAAGGCTTACCTCATACAAGTGATTCTTGCTTTATGATCACTTAATGTATGGGAAAAATCTGTTATTGCCTTTTGATAGCCATCCAAATCTATCATTTTCACTAGTGAACCCTGCTCACCGCACCACACCACCCAACAACAATCAGCAGAGTGCAAAATTGTGAAGAAGCAAACATCAGAAAATGCTCAATTCCTGGACTACAACTACACAAGTCTCATTCAATCAAAGATATTCTAAGGATACTTTTGGGAGTGAAATTTTAAAGGGAAAAGAAAGGAAAGACAATTTTTTTATTTTTAAATTAAAAGAGTTATACCATTACCATATTTATAAATTGTTAAATATATTCCTGATTTCCTGTATCTTTTCTGATATGATTTTTATTTGGTTCGTATTTTCTTGATATAGTTTCTTTATTTCCTCTTTTAGGCTTAGATATTTACCCTATAAAAGGGGATTACAAATTGTATTATTAACACAACTCAGTTTAATATATTTTGTCCATTTAACTTAAATAAATAAAATATTAAAATATTAAATTTATATGTCAATCTATTATTTTACTTTTTTATTTTAAAAATTATTAAATGGAGAATATTTAATAGAAATGAAAATTTTAGTGTTTGCTCCAAAACCTCGCTCCAAAACCTCACTCAAAATATAGCTAAAAGGAAAATAAAGGGTAACTCAGCAGCATTATAATTATAATAATTATAATTACTGTATAGTTATATATGTTTTTAATGCTTGTAAATATAACAATATTGGCTTTAGCTTTTTAAAAAAATCCTCTCCTTCTTGCTCCTCATTTATGAAAATATGTCAGTGTGTTCCTTGTTCTTCAACAAAAAATTGTGTCCTTGTGGTCTCTCTTTACAAAAAATAGGAATTACACGTGATACATTTCCATCAATATGGGACTAAAATGAAAGAATTCCTTTTTGAGGGACTAAAAGCAACCATTCTTCTCTTTGTGAAACTAAAAACATTTAGCGCATGTTTAGATGCACTTTGAATCGCGTTGAAGTATCAGGTATCGTGATTCAAGATAAATTTTCACGTGTTTGTTTCTACTTTAAAGAATTGATTCTCTATCCAAAATTAATATTAAATTAAAACAACTGTTAGGTAACTCCATTAGTAGTTAGTTACAATAGGTAGCAATTGGTTATGATAGATTAGTTATCTATTAGTTAGATAGGAGTTCTATAAACAATAGGGGGTGAAAGAGGAAGAGGCTTTGTCTTTGGATTTGGGAAGTCTTTGGGAGAGAACTATGTCTCTAGCTATCAACAAAGATCATTTTTCTCTACAATCTTATCAGTCTGTATCAATAACTTTTGAGTTGAATAAAAAATGTTACATTGAACTTCACTACAAAGTTACTATCTTACTTTTGGAATTAAAAAGTTAAAACATAAATCACTTTACTTCAAAATCAATTTTGCTAAACACTAATCTGTCCTTATAATTATAATACAAACCTGTGAGAAGAAAAGGTGATTTTTGTGGAGGAGCAACCGGTTAAAAGGCTTAGCTTGTTCATGAAACTCAAGAACAAAAGGATCGACAAACTTGAACTGTCGCAAAGCGGCATGTCTAGCGAGATACAGTTCCCTCGCTCCGTTTGCACACGAATGAGAAGCTGGTTGCTGATGCCAGTGCTCCCTGCAACATTTCGTTTCGATTAAATAACAGAAAGAGAATCGAATGACTGAAACAGAATATAAAAGAAGAGAAAGAGAAGAGAAGCTGACCTGAAGAAGCGTTGCCAAATGGAATCGGAATAGGCAAGGCGTTTGAGAGCGGAGGATGTCATCGCCAAATTGCAAACGTCGCGGAGGCTCAGGTAGCCGGCGCAGTGAGCTACGGAGTCTTCGTTCAGATCCGTTATCGTCGTTGCCGGCGTCGCCGGCGACCGGAATGACCCGGACATTAAACCCTAAAAGCTGAAATTGGGGAAGGATAGGAGAAAGCTAAACTAAGTAGAAATTATTCACGCGAAAATTATTAGGATCATTTACGTGTCATTTGTTAGGTATGATGGATTCGTGCGAGTCATGACAATTGACAATAAAGAGGAAGAAAATAGAAGAAAAGATTAATTAAATTAAAATATTAAAACTCTTTGTCTGGGAGAAGAACGGAAGAAATATTGTGGTAAAGTGGAGGATGGAAGTCTTTAATTAATTAAAAATTATGGTTAATATTACTTACAAGTAAAAAAATAATATATATATATATGATTTTATGATTTGATGGTAATATAAAATTATTTTATAGTATATAATTTATTTTTAATATTTATTTTATACAATTAAAAAGTATAATAAATAAATAATTTATAATATATAAATTATATTATAATTAAAATTTATAATAAATAAATATATAAATTATATTGTGTATTTTTAATAAATATTTTAAATTGTAATATAAAATTGTGTTTATATATTAGTAATTTAAAATAAATATTAAGTTTAAAGATTGAGATAAAAGAAAATAGATTAAAAATAAATAATTAAAAAAAATATTAATACAGATAAATATAAAAAGGTGTATTTTGAAATAGTAGAGCAAGAAATTTTTTATATATTGAGATAGAGCATGAAATACATTATTTTAATATAAAAAATATTAAAAATATCTAATTAAGACAATAGAGTGAATGAAAATCACATTTTTTAATTTGTATTTTAATTTATAATATAAAAATAATAAATAAATTTAATAACATCAAGAGTTTGTCTCATTCATGAGAGTAAATATTTTAATAGTCTCATTAGACCAAAAATAATAATAAATAATTTTAAATTAAAATATAAAATAATTAAAGATTTAAATTTTTGGAGATAAATTTTATTTTTTAATTAACATAATAATTATATTATTTATTTATTTTTTTTATTTCTTTCGCTCTATCAATAATTGAGTCAAATCTGATATATCATAAGGAATTTGCTTTCTTTATAGATTTCTCTGAATTGGACAAAAAATATTTCTTGAATGAAGTATTCAACTCCAGGGATGAATCGAAAAATCATTTTTTATTGTTCTACCTCCTCTTTTTTATGAAGAGAATAAATCTTTTTCTTGAAGGATCATAAAAAAAATGGATCCAAACCTCTTGCCAGAATAATTTGAAAGATTCAAAACTTAAAATAGTGATATTTGCTAGCAACAACATAATGGAGGCAGCCAATCAATATAAATTTATTTGAAATCTAATTCAAATCTAATATGACACTCATTGTTATATAAGAAATGAATTGAATCGATTTAATCACAACTTCAAATATGGAATTCAAAGGTATCAAATGAAAAAATAATATTCTCAATCATAGAACTATAATAAAATACACAATCAACCAACATTTTTCAAACTTGAAAAAGAGTTAGAAGAAATGATTCGATCCTCTATTTTTTATTTCTTGAACAGAGAAATTCATGAATCGAGATACTAATACATATAAATACAAATGGTCCAATGATAGTAAGAATTTATAGGAACATTTGGACTATTTCATATATGAATAGAATAGTCATTTTTAAGTAATGTTTGATCAATTACATATTAATTAATATTTGATTGATTGGTATGTGTCTTATAGTAAAAGGAATAGTTATGAACCCTATAAACCATCCGCATGGGATGGTGAGGGGAGGCCCCAATTGGTAGAAAAAAAATCCCCAACTCATTGGGGTTTTCCAACACTTGGAAGAAGAAGTAGAAAAATGAATAAATATAATGATAATTTAATTTTTCATCATAGTAGTAAATAGTATAAAAAATATAAATTGTTTCTTCGTCTTTACAAGAAAATGAGTAATTAACTATGATATGTTCATTAAAACAAAAATATTTTTGTAGCAAATCATTTATTATTATTAACGACAGAAATTGAACGCATGGTAGATTCACAATTCATTGCCTTAGTCCACTTGCCTACATTCGTCCTTATACTACGTAAAAGTGATTTATACTTAAATTTCTACCCTTTCATTATTATTCTTTTTTTTTCTAAGATAGGAGAAAAAAGAAAAAGAGAGTTATTCATTTTTATATATACTTTTCCACATAACATAAGAAATAAAAAATGCTAAAGAATCTTAAAATAAATAAAAATATATATTTAGACTACTAATAAAAGTAAAGAAATAATATCAACAAAACATCACTTATGAATCAAACTATGTAGTTGATATTTTGAATAACTAAAACATCTCAAATAAACCTTAAAAATTAACTCAAATTTTCCATCACCCAACTAGTGGTTGACCTTATTGAAATATTCTACTATTGAATTTTACCTTTTGTTTACCCTTTATCATGTAAAAAAAAAATAGGTTGAGAGAATTTTTTTACATTATTATTTCAATTAATTTAAATAAAACATTTTTATTGTTTTTTCTTTTATTTCTTTTTCATATTTTTTTTGGGTGGTAGAAAAAATATCAGCAAGGGTTGGTACTCTAGTTTAAAACAAGTAAAGCTTTTAGAGATTTAAAGATTACTTACACGTGAACTTATCTTTACCTTATCACAAAGAGATAAATAGAAGTACAAACATGTTATCAATTAAATATAAGATTTTTTTTCATTCAATCAATCTTTTCACACATTTTTTTATTTTATTCAAACAAGATATGTGCCGACCTCCACAATCAATTAGAATGTTATTAGTATAGTGCATGTTTGATTAAAAATAATTTTCGAAAAATACTTGTATATTTCTATTTTTCAAAATTGATACAAAAATTAATTTTAAAAAAAGCTAAATAAATGTGCATATATAATAATAATAATAATAATAATAATAATAATAATAATAATCAAATATTATTTGAATATTGTTTCAAACTTTTCATTGATTGATGCAAAATTTGTTAAAAATATTAAGGATGATTATTTAATATTAATTCCAAAAAAATTATATACTTTTATTTAATAATTAAAATTACTTTTTTAAAACAGCTGATCACTTATCCCCATTCATCAACAATATTGGTTAGTTATTGTGTAAATGAATATAGTTTATGTTTACAGTAACTAATGATAACTATTATTTTAGTTTGTATATCATATATATATAATAAATATTTATTTTTATATAATTAAAATTTATAAAAATATAAACATTTTAAACATATAAAATATATTATAATTAAAAATAAAAATAAATAAATATATTTGATATATATTTTAGTTTAAATTTATAATAAATAATTTTTGAATTATTACTAATTTTTTTAAAAAAATAATTAAATTTAATTTAGAGATAGAAATAAAATATGAATAAAAAAGTTGTTAATGAAATTATTTAGCAAGTTGTACAGTAGTGTGTAAAATGAATCTTCTCACTTTATCTTAAAGAAGTCGACTTGGTAACCAGATAAATACCTCCTAATATACTTAAAAAAATGCACCTACAAGTAAGAAAAAAGATATACATTATATCATGATGCATTTTTTCTCATAAACCCATCAATGAAAAGACTCACTAATATCGTGCCTATAAAATTATATAATGCTCTTGTTAATCTATCCATTCCATCAATGGCAACAACGGAAGCAAAAATATTTAGCAGTAAAAAAGATGACTTAATTAGAAGAGAATTTTTAAAAAGAGAAAAAAGAAAAACATCATGTTATTATTACTTTAAGAGAAAGATTCACAAAATCAAAGAAAAAAGACAAACATCATGTTATCATGTGATGTAAAGTATTTTGACACATAATTATTCTAGTCCAATTCAAACTAAACATGTATAGTTTGGTTTATTTTGTTTTTGAAAAGAAAAATGATGCTTATAGAAACCATGACCTTTTGCTCAAGGGAGGAGCAAGGCTTATGATAAGTGAGGGTGGGGGTGCAGAAAATAAAATGGATAAGAAGAAAAATAAGGTTAATTCATGGTGTAAATTTTGCTAATTAGCTAAATTATAAATTAATATTATTATAAATTAATATTATTTAGGACAACACTTATAATAGTTTCTTATATTTTATACACTTTTATTTATTTATTTATAAGAATTGAATACGATAAAAAAAATAAGTTGCATGATTAAAAAAATTACATATTATTATTTGATTTGATATGAGAATTTAATGATAAAAGTAGAAAGAAATCAATCTAGCTTATAATTTGTATTTAGTCTTTAAATGGATAGAGGGATACAGAATTTAAGAATTGTAAAGTTTTAAAGAATAAATTGATATACTTTAGACAGAATTAAATTGAGAAAAGGTGTAGGAATGAAAATTAGATTTTACTCTAATAAGAGTAATTTAGTTATAGACGGGAGACACACAATTGTTATGGGCCTCTATTAAACATTTTATTCAAGACCATAATGGACTCCCAAATTTTTATGGGCCTGGGCCTCGATCTGTATTCTTGATAAGTTTCAGCATTATATAACTTTATATCTTATATATATTGGAAGAATTAACTTACTTCATTATAAGTGACACTAATGCTTACACTGTTTAATTCACTGGGGTCCTCATCATAGTGGAATTTTAGTTTCAAATCTTATTCTCATAATTGTATATAAAAAAATATTTAATAAGTTTTATTAGATAATTTTTCTTTGAAATTTATAGTTAGATTGAATCTTTTTATCATATAAATTCATATATCTAAAATATTATATTAATATAAAATTATTTATTATTGTATTGACATACATTAAAATTGATATAGTATATATTTTAAAAATATATAAAAATTACAACCTTTGGTTATATTTGACAAAACTTGGCACAAATAATCAATATAATATATAGTTATAATTTAATAATTAAATTAAAAACTAGTTATTAAAGTTTCAAATTCAAGTCTTTTAAATGAAAAAAATAAAATTGGAAGGAGAAACCAACACATGATATGATGAGAGATAAGAGGTAAGAGCGTGAAAGAAATTAATTAAAAACAATCTTAATCCTTAATCTTCTACCTATAATTTAATGATAAAAGTTATTTTCTTTCATCTTTCACGCTCGTGCTATATACATGGTTTGCTTTTTCTTTATTATTATTTATGTAACATGATGCAAAGTGTATTACTATAATCTCTCGAGCCATATACTAATATTATTACGAGAAGTGTGCATCTCCTAAGAAAGCTACTCTACTAATTGTTTATTCGTACCTATAAAATAAGATTGTTTAGTTGTCCACTACTCGTTGGGCATAGAAATTAATGAGTTAATATTTATTCAAGCAACCTATAACATATGAGTCAACATTCAATTTAGTGCTTTGCACGATTAATTATATTATTAGTTATATTCCATGTGCCTATTTCTTTCCATTAAACATTTCCAGCAGCATACATAGTTTGAAACAACTCTAAAGTAACGTTGGTCCTCCACCATCTGTTACCTTTTTCTTTCCCTTTGTTATTTAGCAAAGGAAAAAGAATCCTACGTTGGTTATATGTGTGAGGACTAAGGAGACAAAGATGCATAACTCTATAATAAAAATAAAAAATAAAATTGATGTTTGAGATTGAAAATAAATAGTAATGATAGGCTTTGATCCGTCTAGACTTCAAACTCGAGACTTTTTCTGGGAGCGGAACTAGAAGTTTAATTTAAGTGGGCAAAGAAAAAAAAAATTAATAAAAAAATTCCATATGCATAACATATACAAAAAGTTTAGTGTATAACTAATATATTTTATGAATAAAAGAAATGTATAACTAGATTGAGAACAAGAGGACCATAATTAATACGAGTACATCACCTTTTAAATTTATCATTGTTTTCTAACTATGTTAAAACTTTTAAACTAACCAATACGATTTGTTTGAGAGTTGCAATCCATTTCTTGATTTTATTCATTTTTGGTTTTACTTGTTTTCTAGTATTATTTTCTTAATTAAAACTTAAAAGGATAGAAATATGGTGTTCATTTTGGATTTGATTCACTTAAACAAAAAGAAACCCACATTATCAATGATGAATGATAAAACTATAATTTAATGGCATATGAGATCCATACCATGTGAAATAGAGAGGATATGAGATTTGATTGAGATTGAGAAAGAATGGAAAAAAAAAAACGAAGAAAAGTTGAAATATCAAAAAAGCAAATCAAGCTAGGGTAGGGCAACATGTTGGAGAAGGAACATGATAGACATTGAGACATGTAAAGTAATATTTTTTATTTTTCATGACATAATAGCTAAGGTGAAAAAAATCTTATTTAACAATATAAATACACTTTAAAAGTTTGAAATAATCACTCCTTTGCCACTAACTTTCTCAAGTAGTGGTGTTATTTCTCTTTGAATAATATAATATTAAATCTAATTCAATATAATCTGATTAAAAGTGGTTTGAATTAGATTTGATGATTATTTTTTGTATTTTTATTTATTAACATGCAATTAATATTAAATAAATATAAAGAATACATACTAATAAAATAAAGATGAATTTAAAATCAAATATCACATCTAAACTATAAATATTAGTTTAAATAATCTTAAAAAATAAATATTGAGATAAAAGTCGAGCACATCCTAATAAGGAACAATTGTGATAATGAAATTATGAAGAAAATAAATCTGTATAATAGTTTTATAATATTTTACTTATTCAAGTATAAATTGTATGATAATTTTATTAAAAAAAAACTTGTGTATAAATTTAGTTTAAATTAAATTATATCAATTTTCAAAATTATCTATCTGAAATCTAATTCAACATAAAAATAAATTGATTTCTTTCCAAGTTGTCAATTGGATCGATTTTGAATTTGTTTAATTCTCAATTTATTGGGTTGAATTTTGGTGGGTTGTGCAGTACATTGAACTATAATAATCTCTACTCCCAATGGATCGAAGCATGTAAGGTATTGGCAGAATGGGTGTAATATTCCAGAACTTGAGCGTGGAATTATTAAATAAATTTTAATGATTAAAATTATAATTAATTTTAAATTTTTTTATATATATTTTTTATTTTATTATATTTCTAATTAATAATTATTAATACATTTTATTGTATAAAATGTAAAATATTTTTTTTTATTTTAGAATATTTAAATTCATTTTATGTAATCAAAAATATCTCGATTGACATTTGATAACTAATTTTTTTAAGGTAGTTAAAATTTCCACATTATATTATAGTTATTTTCTCAATCAATTAAATTGCGCAGAAATGTAATGTAATATCAATTTAATTAAATATACTGATAATATAAATATTTTTATATATAGTCTAATTATAAATTATTATATATAAAAAAATATAATTTTTTATAATAATTATTGTAAAATTATATTTAAAATATTTTTTAATTAATGAATAATATGAAAAAATTTATAAAATAATTTGGACCATTGACTCTTTACACATGTGGCATATATCTAGTAAACTTAATAATAAATAAATTTTTGTTAGTAAACTTAAAACATGAGTTACTAATGTTATCCTTGGATTAATAAAACTATCAAGTTAGTCTTTGTATTATTTAAATAGTCCACTTAGTAATACATTACAAATTGTACAAAATGTTACGTCAATTAAACTTAATATAGTTAATGAAAAATATCAAAAAGAATAATTTAGTCTATGAGAAACAATTTAATTGAGGAAGTAAACTGAATGTTTTTAATCTTAGGCAGATTAAATAAAAATAAAGGTAAATATTAATTCTTCTTATATCTTGAAAGGAGGAGAGTGAAACCAGAACAATGGTAGAGTAGAGTGGATGTAGTTTATATAGTCTATGCTAAGTAGCAGCTCCTACACAACAAGAAAATCCCATTAAATCCGTTTTACAGCTGTATGTCACTGGATTGAGCCCTTTTAAAAAATCTCAAAAACAAATACAATCAATAAAATTTCTGTGTTAATAAAAAAATATCTCATATATTTATAGTTTGGTTCGATATAATTTTTCTATTTTACATATATATATATATATATATATATATATATATATATATATATATATATATATATATATATATATATAAATTAATTGACACTAAGTATTAAGTTTTTCACTCATAACACTTAATAATTTTGTCAAAATATGAAAATTTAACCGTTAAATTAAAAATCCTTATAAAATAGATTAAATTTATAAGATTTTATATAAGTAAAAATTTTCGATATTTCATTATAATATTTTATTTTGATGGATAATATATCATTTAAAATATAAATAAATGTATATTATATTTGTGTATTGTGGGTTAAGAAAACGAAAATCTGAACTTTATATTAATAAAATATTAATTATACTAAAATATAAAAATATTCATTTTTAAATACTCAAAAACATCTAAAAGTACATATTTTAATTTTTCTTAACCTATGCATATGAAGTCTATATAAGATTTAAAAATAAAATGCATCCTTATACTTATTAGTTGTATACCAATTAAATATGCTTGAGAACTACAATACAACATAAATACTCCAATTACCAAATCGTGGACAGAATCGAATCTTTGGACTAAATAAAATAAATATCTGCAAGGAAACATCGTGGATGTCTCCTTAAAACTGGCATAACCAGTATCCTAGAGCTATGGGATATCATATATTAATAAAAGCCAATCACTTTGTTCCACATGTTAGAGCTAAAGCTATGTTTTTCTTTGCACGAAGGTTTTCTATCTGATTTGGTTGGACTTAAATTGAAAGGAAGCATAACAAGACAATAATATAAGCATCAAGCATGATTCACGATCCTTCAAGGGCTTCGAAAGAAGAGTTTGTTTAAACAAAGCATCTTCGTTTGTTGTCAAAGGGACCATCAGTTTCCTGTCCATATGCGTGCCGAATAAGCAAATTTCATGACCAGGGATTCATTTCATGTTTATCTGTTAATTATATCACCTTGGGGTTCGTATATATAAATAGATGAGATATTTTATTCTTAAAGTACCTTTAAAATTGCAAGAAATGATAAAAATAAAGAATAATTTTCTTAAAATTATTAAATATATCTCTAATTTTATATATATATAAAAGCTAAAAATTTGTAAGTCAACTTGCAAGCTTTTTTATTTGATTTTTGGATAGTAAAATTTAAGGAAAGAACTTAAATGTCTATTAGATGCAAAATTTTGTTTAGAAAATCTCGCTCTACTCTACCAATTTACATGTTTTTAAAAGAGCATGCATATAAATAATGCAAGGGTATATTTGATTTTTTTTTCTATTTTTATCTTAAAATTTGTTTTTCAAAATAAGTTTACATTATTCAACAATTATTTTCACATTTAAATCTATTAAAATTTAAAAACTATTTTAAATATAAGTGTTTAAAAAAAACTAAAACGAAAACTTAGTGTATTCTTGCCAAGAATTCCTAAGTGAGAACTTCGACAAAGATTTCTCGAATAAGGAGCAAGTTCCAATCTCTGCTCCATATTGCTGGGTGATTGGATCCTTTTTTCCTTCCTCCTTTGCCTAGGATGATATGTTGCCAAGAGGAGGAGGTACTTGCAAGGACACTTCGACGACCAAGTCAGTATGAGTCAGAGTGTAGGCAAGTGTGCAGTGAGTAAAGTGTATCTAGTAGGAGTGTGACTCCCTCTATTTATATGAGTTGGACTCATGTTTGGTCCATGTGTGGCGGCGGTCTATGTGGGATGGTTCTAAGAATATGTGGTAGGGGATCTCGATGCGTGTTTCGTCGTGTATCGCACTGAGTGGGTTGAGCAGTATTCGACCAGGGCTGAGGGGTCGCGTCGTGCTGAGATGTTCTCGACATGATGCGTACACTAGCCCCTCGAGTCACAAGGTCTCAAGAGAGTCGCGATAACTAATGACACTTAGGTCGAGGTGAATGCTTGGGACTTGTGCCCATATGCAATTATTGCACCATCTTGGGACAGAGGGTGCATTTAATGCACCGTTTGGGGTTCCAAGCTAATGGCTGGATGGCTCTTGGGTTCCAACCAGTCATAGGACGTGATGTTTCACATGTCGTGGATTAGGCCCCCAACCACGAGTGGAAAGCCCAATTTGTCTTTATAAATAGTGAGGTTGCCTTAGGCAGCACTCACCCATTCCTCACACTCCCATCTACTCCCCACTTCCTATGTCAAGCTCTCCTTCTTCTCTTTTAGAAATCTCTTGTTCAAGCTCTCTAACTAAGCGATGAGTTCTGAAAATTCTTCTCAGGGTTCCGAGGGTCAAATGCTTGGTAGCAAGGTGGGCCTGGTGGGTGTGACGGCTTTGTTGGACTCTACTTCCACCTCTGTGTCCTCTTTTGTGTTCTCATCTTCCTCATCTAGTGCATCAAGCGTCTAACCGGTCCGAGAGGTGGTCAAGGTCGAGGTTGTCCAGTTGGTTAGGGAGGGGGTCGAGGTCGAGGTCACTTCTCGACCAATCAACGTCTCCGCACGAGGTGACGAGGTGGGGCTTCAGGTCCTTCCCCAAAGGAGGGTTTTTCCCCTATAAGCCTCACGAGTTTCGACTGGTTGAGAGGTAAGGTGGACGCGTACCCCTCTTGATTGTCCTCTTGAGGGCTTGTGGGCAAGCTGTCTAAGGACGTGATGTTGGCATCACTGGATAGCAAAGAAGACTTCATGATGGAGTCTTGCACCGTTGATGAGCGAGTGTTCATGTTAGCAAGGCAGGACGAAGCCGACTTTTGCTATCTTTACGAAACCCATTTGAGGGATCTTGGCATGAGCTTCCATTTCGACACATTCAAGGTCGACGTCCTTTGGACTTTGGATGCTGCTCAAAGCCAACTGCACCGGAATGGGTGGGCTATAATGTAGGCATTCAGGGTGATCTGCCACTACCTGTATATGAAGCCCACCGTGCCCAAATTCCTTCATTATTATATGGTCTGTATGGGTGCCAAGTCCGGGTGGGTGTCAAGGGCCATTTCGTGAAGGTTTGAGCGATCGATGGGGCCTCATTCACAATTGACTACAAGTCAATACCCCTCTATTGGTGAAAGCCAAAAAGATTCAACAGATGGCCCTAAGAGGACATGTCAGTCGAGGATAGGTGGGACATGTCGTTCCTCAATGAACTCCCACAGGGCATGAGTTGCAAAGACCTCATCTAATTGGTCTTTGTCAATGGCTCTGTCAAGTACTTGAGTGGTAAGTTATTTGTTACTGATGCTTGGTAGGTAGGTTGCACACCGACATCTCCTGACTCCTTTATTTGTTTTGTGCAAATTATTTGAAGGGGAAGAAGTTAGACTTTCGCGAAAAGATATCAATTCATTTTTTATGTGAAAGGGAATAAAAATAATAAAAAGAATCTTATTCATAATAGGGATCCCTCCTGCTTTTTTTTCTTTTTTCGCTTAAGGTAAAGGTTTCAACGAAAAAAGAAAAAGAAGGAAAAGCAATTTTGAATTGCATCGAATATAACTTTTTTTTATTTGGTAATTTAAGGCATAGGTACCTTGACCAGAAGGAAATGGCTGGTGCAGAGAAGGATGTAGCCAACACTAGGAAAGAGGTGGCCGAGGATGATGCAGCACCGCTCCACGAGAATGTAGGTGAGGCGGTTCAAGGCCCAACGCCGACAGGTGAAGCTGACAGTTCTCGTGGGCACAAGAGGAAGGAGATGGCGTCATCAACCAAGGATCCCACTATTGACCAGGAGCGCATACCTTTGTCCCCCTCGTTGGCTTTAAGCTTGGCAATCTCCTATTTTATGGCTTTTTGCCTATCTTCGTCTATTTTCCTCTTCCGTTGTGTGACTGGCTTGGCCTCAACACATAGTGTCAGATAGTGGTAGATGACTTTGGGATCAATTCATGGCATATCGAATGGCTGCCATGCGAACAAGTCGATGTGTCCTTGGAGGGTGGATATCAATTGTTCTCAATGGGGTCCTTGCATCCTTTCTCCAATTTTGGTGCAATGCTTGTCATCGGTTGAGAGATTTTCTCAAGTTTCTCAATGGGCTCGGCTCCTTGGTTTATCAAAGGCCTAGGGTTGAGCTCTACATTGGTGGAGATCTCCATATGTACCAAAATGTTGTCTTTTTTGGGGGGGGGGGGGGTTGGTCCTCACTCTAAGGCTATCTACACAACACTGCCGAGCCATCTTTTGGTTAGCTTTTACGATCACCATTTGGCCATTTGAAGAAGGGAACTTCATGATCAAGTGTAGGGTGGATACTATGACACCCAAACTGTTTAAATTGAATGTCATTTTCTTTTCCTAAATTTTAATTATAAAATAATAAAATCTAAAAAAATATGTCCATAAATGTGCGTGAACAAATATTAATTATCTAAATTAGTGATATGAGTCATTGATAAAAAAGAAAATTTTAACAATTAATATAATAATATCATATATATATATATATAATCATAAATATACTAAAATATTAATCATTAATATATAAATGAATTACACTTTTAAAAATTTATTCTAAATTTTCTTAATTTTAAATACTAATGTCACACTTCTATACCCTTTCAGATATTAAAATAATATTTTACTCTTATTAAAACAATATTTTACTCTTCATTATGTGTTTGGTAGAAAAAAAAAAGAAATGAGAAATAAGATGGATAAAAATAAAGAGAAAAATATAGTGAATGAAAATAAGTATAAAATAGAATAAATTTAAAAATATTTAGTTTGAGAAAAATAAAAAATAAATAAAAAAATCATTTAAATAAAAATAATCGATTAAATTACTTTTATAATCGATCATATAAATTGACCTTACGTGATAATTGATTATTAGTGTGCTATAATCTATTATCATATTTGATAATTGATTAAAATATATATTTAATTTACTATTGTATATAGAAAATTTTTCGTATTTAAAAATCAAAACATTGATAATTGATTAAAAATTAAATTTAATTAAATATGAATGGTTGAAAATGTGATTACTCACCCAATATATTAGTATAAGTAGTTTGGTTCTTATGTTAATGAAAATTTGAGGTTCAATCTCATATTAAGTATATAGTCGCAATTTAATATACTGCTATATCTTAAAAAAATCTATTTAGTAAGAGAAGGACTAGTTGGATGAAAAAAGAAATCTCAAATACCTTCGTTACTCTTGAATTTTCTTACTGTCTTGGACAGATCCTCTTTTATCTTTTTACATTATTTACTTGCTATTTTTCCACCTATTTCTTCTCTCACTTTCATATTTCTCCACCATTCTATTATACCAAATAAAGCCCAAAGGAAGGGTAAAAGAATAAAAGGTAGCACGACATAATTATTTGAGTTGAGTTCTAGAAGGGTGAGACAACCTGCACCTATCGTTGCTCACGTCATCAAACAGAAAACTGTTCACCCACTTTTCTCCAACATGTCTACATTTGGCAACTCGTTAAGTTTCGATCATCACTGTCATCAAACAGATAAAGAATATATCCGATTAACGAGAAATTAACTAAAAAATAATGCATTTTAGTATGTTTTTAATCATTTGAAAAGTTAATCGATAATATATTTAATTATTAAATATTTTATTTTGAATATTTATTAAATATTCTTATTTTATTTTTGAATCAGTATACAACAATTATTAACATTCTCAATAATTAATACCCATCTTTACTATTTAAGGTTTCGTGACACCCATATGCCACCATGTCACGATACAATACATTTATGACATAACCACACATTATTTTTAAAGAGAAAATTCAGAGTCACTTTTACAAGTCTATTCACATTAATTAAGGTGGAGTGAGAATGGATAAGCATAGAAAAATTCTAACCTTTCCAAGTCTAGTCACATTATTGAAGTGGTGAATAAGAACAATGGGAAACTAGGTGTATATCCCTTCGTTTAAGTGATGCATATTAGAACGGAAAAGTGGAACAGAACACGATAGTGTCCTTATCTAAATACAATGAACGGAGAACCAAAATATAATGTATTTATCAATTCGTATAGGATTTTGACGGTTGATTCATCAAACAATAGTTAAATTACAAAATATTTATTAAAAAGAGGTTATTTTACTAAAATATTTATTAATCTGACGTTGTTTTTGTCACATACGCATTAAAGTTATCATAAATTAGTAATTTTTATATTACGTGACTTTTTTTAATTTTTCAAAAAATAATCTAACACCTACATATATAGGGGACATGCCGATGCCAGTGTAAGTGACGACTTGTAAAATGTCGGTTGGGAAATATGCTATATGAATCATAGTCCACTTTTTTTAAAACAAGACCATGTAAAAATCATCATTTGATGTGGTAAATTTATTAAACAATAAAAAAATAACCTAAACACGTCACGTGTTAGTTGTTGGTGAAATTTGTCAACTGAGGTGGTGCCACTCAACGACACGTGACTGCTGTCCATAAAACCCGCCAACCCAGCTGATGAAAATATATATATATATATATAAAATATAACAAATTAATTTCGCAATTCTATAATTGAATGAGCAAGGTCTGAACCATATTAGCTAGTGATTACAATATGGCTTGATTGTATATAAGTAAAATTTATAGTTCAATTAATTGAGTAGAGATCGTGAATATTGGAAATTTTTATGTTTAATTAAAAAAGCTTTATATATAGAACTTCTAGACTTGTAATTAATATTATGTTTATTTGCTTAGAAGCAAAATTTAAGAGAAAATAGATTGGAGGGTCTGGGCCAAGTGAGGGGCAGAGTTGAGAGGAAAATGAGTGTGAAATCATTCCTCGTCCTCCTTGACAATCAACCACTGCATCCACGGGCCAATAGGAAGTCTTGATTTAAATTGTAGTCATTTTGGTGATAGTTGTAAGAACTTTTGAATATTTTTTTTTTTAAATTGGTGAAAGTGTTTTGGATTAATTAAAATTAATATTTTACTAACTTAATTGGAATGTTAATGACATAAGAGGACTAATTAGCTACTAACACTAAATATTGATGGGGCTAGCTGGTCCAGGATTTTTTTTAGTTCCAAAATAGTTTCTCATGTGCATGTAATATTAGATAAAATAATATTATTTAATCAATAGTGTTAGAATTTAACTAAAAATTCAAAAAAGTTTAATTATAATTAATAATTACTAATCACAATTAGTTACATAAATATTTGACTTTCTACTCACATATAATAATAATATAATCTTGCACTATTTGTTTCAAAGATTAATTTAATCTTCAATTGATTTAATTGTTGAAACTTTTACAATAGGATTTATATTACGGTTTCCACATGTAATTATGATCAATCAAGTTAAATATGAATTATTGAAATTAGGGTGTTATACTTTTCACTCATCGTTAGGGGTTAGGGGTGATTGTCATATTTTTTTCATAGCTTTCCAGGTATGAGAATGACAAAAAGATGGAAGTTCATGTCTTTTGAAGGATACAAGGAGTCTTCCTTTTTCTCTTTCCTTTTTATTTTTATTTATATTTTTTCTATGTCTAGATAAACCTTCTTTTGTTGGATTTCAATGTTAGGTGAATTTCAATGTTATTCATAGATCTCTAATTTGGCTTATTGATGAAAGTTTTATTCATTCACTTTGTGTTCTCTATATGTTTAATGTTCTTTAGATTTAACCTTAAGATGATTTTTTTTATCTATTCAGTAAATTAAATTTTACTTTCGGAATGTGCTCACAAAAAATGAACTTTATAATCTTTAGGTTAGGATAGTCATTGGTTACTCGTTAATTTTAAGAATTTATATGCTAAAAGCTTATTCTTTTTTATTTCACATAAGAAAATATTGTTCTTAATTAGGGACAAAGGTTTAATTGCTTAGGATCAAATTAGGATTTAAATAAATTAAAAAATTAAATTGAATTAATATACATATTAAGAATTTTAGATGAAATTAAATAAAATTTAATTTCAATGTTTTTCTCATTTGATTTATCTTATTTTCTTTGCATTCTTTATTTTCTAAAAGTAAAAACCTTAAAAAAAATTGTTATTGTTTTTTTTTTTAATTTTACTTATTATTTATTTCAAAGAAATGTAATTCTAAATCATTTCTATGTTGATTTTATGTGAGCTAGTCATCTTTCAACCTAAAAATGATATATAGACTTCACTTAATTTAACTATTACTCACAATATCTCAATATACTTATCGAGGTCCCACCGTTACTATTGCATCAAGACACTATTCAAACATTACCTTACTATACCCAATATCATAACAAACACAAAAAATGGAAGGAGACAAAGACATATTAAAACCTAAAAGAAAGGAAGGCTTGGAAGGACAGGTGTTGTACCCCAATTTTGTCTGGCCTATGCTATTAGACGAAAAACAAACAAAAGATAAAACAAAAAAAAGAAAAGAAAAATGAAAAAGAAAGAAAAGAGAACAAGAGGCAGCAGGAAAAAAGGAAAAGTAGAAAAGGGGAACGAGATTGCGGAGCCAGAGAAAGGAGACAGCAGTAGACACGTTTTTTCCTGTCTTAGGAAGGCGCATGAGGGAACAGGCAGACATTGGCTTCTGCGAGAAGCCACTCTCAACTCTGCCATCATGCAGAAAAGCAAAGCCGTGGAAGCAGCTTTAGGACGAAAATCGAGGAAGCTAATGTCAACGCATTAATGGAGGAGATCTCCTTGAAGATTCGCGATGGTGACCTAAGGGTGAGAGGTGCGCCTTTAAAAGGATATGAATTTGAACGGAGAGGGGGTCCCCTTTTGGCTGGGTCTAGAAGTTTTGAGAGGAAGAGTTCAAAAATGAGGGTACCTTTGGGCATAGAGAGTCCGAAAATCCTCATTTGATTTCAAGCTTTCGTAGACGAACGAACGAACAACGAAAGAATAAAAACTACAGAGGTTCTACAGAAGAAGTTCAGTCACTTCGCGACAATCTTGGGCTCTTTAAATAGAAGGTAATTGTTTTTGAAATCTACTTCTGCATGTCCATTTAGAAACCCAAAATCCTAAGCCAACAAACTCCACAACACCTCATCTCAAGCCTCCCAGCTACCGCTTCCCTAAACTCTTTGGGCGCCATTGGAAAGCACACTTCATCCACTTTATTCATCTCTGTAGATACTAACGGACAGTCTGCTCCTACTAAATCTTTTTTGGACGCCAATGGAAAGTCCACCTTCACCTAACCTATAGGTGCCTAATGGATAACTCATCCCTTCTCACTTTTCAAACACATGCTTAGCCTCATGAAGCCGAGTCAGTCTCGGTTCCTTCTCCTACCACTAGGCTGACTTCGTTTGGCTGACTCTGTTTAGATGGCTCCATCTGGATGACTCCATCTGGCCGACTCTGTCTTGATTGACTCTGTCTTGGTTGACTCTGTCCTGGTTGACTTTGTCTTGGCCAACTTCGTTTGGGCGACTCCGTCCTGGTCGACTCTGTCTTGGCCAGCTCTCCATCTAACCATCCATGCTGAGAACTACGTAAACTTTGATTTTTCCATTGTCATGGGAGATACGTAGGAGTAAGAGGTAAATTCTTGTCAAGTTATTCATCCAAAAAACCCCAAAAACATTCTCTATTCATTCCTTGTAAATATCTTCCATTAGAAAGGCATAAGCCACAACGTAGAAGTAATCACATTTCATGCATCTAGTTAGGGTAACTACCTTGTGGTAGATGGGGAATACTTGGTGATCGCTATGTGTAATTGATCCCCGAACCCAAACTTTGATCTCCATACCTGCCTTCTCCCTCAAGGTTTCTTGACATTTTCCATAAAATGTCAGTGACGACTCCGTAATCCTTGTTCCGTCCTTGGAAGGGACTCGGACTCCAAACTTTCCATTTTCGCTGACCTCGTGTCGCGATTTAGGTTGCGACAACAAAGATATAGAAATAAAAGAGGAAATTAACAAAAAAGAAAGAAAAAATAAAGGAGAAGCAATAAATAAAACAATATAAAATATAAGAAAAAGACATGTAAACCAAGGTAAAAATTTCAAAATAATATAAAGCATTTCCTAATTCCTTTAATGAATTATATACTTTAACTATTATATAACATTATTTTAGTTTTTGAAAGTGGATAATATTGTTACATTATTATTTAAGTTAAAAAATTAAATATCCCTAAAATTGTAATTTATCAACTACACTAGTCCTTGAAATTAAAAAAAAAATCCTAAAATTATAGTTTATCAATCATATTAGTTCAAAGTTTTAAAAAAATGACTTAAGTGATAATATTAATATATATTTAGATACTAAAATGATAGTAATTGATTAAGTTTAGAGGCTTAAATAAAATAATTAAAAATTTTAAAATTTTATCTAAAATTTTCTTAATTTTTTGGAACTAATATGATAATTTTTTTATTTTGGTATTTAAAATACCAAAATAATATTAATATATATAATTTTTAGTAATATTTATTATAAAAATATTACCAATGTTTCAATTAATAATATTTTTTATATCTTTTGTAATATTTAATAAATATAAAATGTTACTAATGATATTTAGTAACATAATTCAAAGACAATATTTATTAAAATGTTATAAAAATTAATAAGTAACATTTTTTAAATATTGTCAAAAGTTATACACATATTATTCTTTCAAAAACCAAAATTATGATTTACCCTAAAAGATTGCTCTTAAAAAAGAAGAAATTATTTTCAAGATAAATGCCATAACTTTGATTCGCTAGCATGTTGAAATTATGAGAGTTTGGATTTAGAAATAGGAAAAGGAGAGTACATAAACTATTTTCAAAGTATTGATGTAAAAGGGGTTCTATTCTTAAGCATATGTCGAGTTGATTTTAAGATCCATGTATAGAAAAAAAAAAAATGTGAGGACGAGTATTTACTTTTAGTGCATGATTATATCTTACGAAATTTTGTCTTAAAAAGTAGGAGAATACTATGAGAAGCCCAAGAAAAAAAAGTATCTATTAATGTGATTTTTAATATATATTGTGAAAAGACAAAATATTAATCCTTATTTATACTTGTATTAAAATCTAAATTCTAATTACATAAAATACTCAAAATTGTTCCAAAATGTAAAAAAGAAAATAGTATTTGATATTTTCTATATATTCGAAACTCATTTTCTTTTAATTTCTTACTGTCCTAATTAATAAATATGTAACAAAATGCACCGTACGTTATAAATATCACGGGTCAAGATATTAAGTTCCCGAATTTTAAATGAGACATTAAACAAGTATATAAAACCAACAAAAAAATAGTCCCACCCCTTTAAATTATTAATTTAAATTAAGATAATATGAAAATTGTTTGATTGTGTTAATTTAATAGTAAAAGATATTATTCTAATACATAAATTAAGGTGGCAATGTACATTTTTGTTGTTTACTTATCCATCTTGGGTGCCAAGAAATTTCCTTGAGAATGAAAGGCTACTAAGAGGAAATCCTGACTTAGACTGATTTTGCATTCTAGCATTTTGAAAATTATAAAGAATCTTCTTCTATGAAGATCTTAAGCTTCAATAAATTAAGCCAAGCAACGTAAAAGTTAATATGAAAATATTTCATCACGTAGCTAATAAATAAGGCAACACTAATTAACTCACTAAGCATAATCCAAACTAATAAAGTTCATGGATTTTTTTTAATCTTAATTATTATAATTAGCACAGAATTGAACGAAAACTTCTTCTTACATTAGTTGCTTACCATATTCATAATATTCAATTTCATTAATGAGTGTTTTAAAGACGCAAGTTAAAAAGGATTCAATAACTATGATTTATTTTTAATTATTAAAAACTAAAAAGTAATAATTATTTTTATAACTTTTAATATATTAAATATTTTACTTATTGAATATTTATTTGTTCTTATATTAAACTCAACATAGCAGACTCCAACCTTTGCGATCATTTACCTGTATATAAAAAATAATATTAATATTGTTTGGCTGATATGATATGTAATATTTTGAAGTCATTGAAGCTACTATTATAAACTAACATATTTTTATAAGAGATTAATTTATATATGTCAGCAAACATTCAATAGAAATTCACTCTATTATCACATTATATTAATAAAAAAAACAATGTTATAAATTAATCAAGTTTTTTTTTTGAATATTAAGGCATATTTTTTCAGAATTAGGTTATAAGATAGCTAACAACTTATAAGTTATCTAAAAGTTATAAGTTAAGATTTGAAAAATTGAAAGTTTATAAGTTATCTATTTGAAATAAAAATTTTACTAAAATTAATTAATAAATTAATTAATAAATATAAAATTACATAAAAAATATATTTTATTATTTGATTTTTAAAAATAAAATAAAATAAAAACAAAAAAATAGTATCTTATAGAATAATTTATTTTTATAAACTAATTAAAGTAGTTTATAAAAATAAGTTGAAAGTTATTAAAATAAACTTGTATACTAAATAAACTTTAAATTCTTATAAACTAATAAAAATAAATTATAAATTATTAGAGTGACTTATAAAACTCACTCTTAAAAAAAAATACTTATAATGTATATAAATGAAATTTTGATTATAATATTGCCTATCAAGATGGTGGATGCAAATGACATCTTTAAATCTTTCCATGCAAATTAAAGTAATGACAAGGAATCTTCTTACAGAAGGGGGAGTAATGCTATAATTTTTTTTTTTTATAAATTTTAAATATTAAATAAAAATAAATATATTTAATATCTTAAAACATACAAATAATCCAATATTTATTATAAAACAAGTAAGAAGATTAATAAAAAAAATACTATAAGAGGGTGCCTTATATAGGATATCTCTTTAGAAGAAAAATAGTGTTGTATCTTCTTATAAATTTTTCTAAAGAAAATATTTAAAAAAACAATTAATGTCTTAGAAATATATATATATATATATATAAGATATCCAATACATAAAAAAATTAATAAAAAGATATTTTAAAAATAAGAATTATCGGCAGAAGAATAGTCACCAAGATAACTGATAAATATTAATTCACAATTAGTATTTTGAAAGGTGTAAAAGAATTATTAGCCATGAGCCAGTGGGGCAAGTGGCATCTCTGAGTTAATACAAAAATATATTATCATATTAACACATGGTGACATGCTAATTAAGACCATAGATTTCAAGCAAAACTGTGTTCTTCAAAGCATGTTTACAGTTTTCATAATATTTGTCTTCATTAGTGAGTGGTAGTACAAATTAAGGAATATTTAGCTGTACGTAATTAAATTAGGGATGATGATGCGATTGATTTGTAATGAATGTAGGGTTTTTATATTTTAAATAAATTAAAATTGACACCAAATAAACTTAATTTTTTTTAAGTAAAGTCTTTTATTTGAACTTTGGGGATAAAAGATATGGTTAAGAGAAGAAATATCTTAAAAATAAAGAAAGTAAAAATAACTCATTTAAGTGAGAATGAGAAGAGTTAATCTAGGTGAATAGATCTTATCATGAATGATTAAATTTAGTAATAAATATTAATAAATTTTAAATTATAATAATTAAATATATCATATCACTTATCTAAGTCGCACATAGTTTTTTCATATTATAAAACTCGTCAACAATATACTAAAATTTTCAAACAACTCTTCTCTCAATATATAAATAATCAAACAATTAATTAGAAATTCATCCTTCATCTTGTTTTTGAACTTTTTTTTTTACAATATTCATAACTACAAATAATTTCTAAATTATAATACTTGAAACAAAAATAATCAACCCTAAACAAATTAAAAGACAAATAATATATTTTCTTAGTAAACAATTATATATCAAATTGTAATAAATTTGAAAAAATAAGAATATTGTCATATACTCAAATAACCACTTAAAAAAAATTCACATGTAAAACAATTCATGAATAGTTATATAACCTAGATTTCTTCTTCTCACCCTTTCATATAAATATTATTATATATATATATATATATCAAGTTACTCAGAGTTATTTTTTATTTTTTTAATCTATTATTTAAAATGTAAATAAATATCTATAGATAGATAACATACTAACAAATATTTAATTTATATGAAATATGACAACCGTTTAAAATAGTCAAGAATAGTTTCAATTTTCTATCAATCATACATTTTATCGAGGAATATAAACACAATCCCATGCTGAAAAGATTTTGGAGCTCGTGTGAGATATTGTGTTTATTTGTATACTAACCCTTTGTTTAAATTATGAGAAAATTTGAAGGAAAAAAAGAGTTAGAAGGGTAAATTAGAAAAAAAAAATAAAGAGAAAAATTAAAAAAAAGTTATATTTCAAATTATTTTGTTTTCTCTTTATTTAAATAAAAATAAAAATATTTTCTTATTTAATTTGTTTCCTTCTTTCTATCATAGATTGAATTATCATGATAATAAGCTTCACATTTAAAACATTTGCTTTGTTGGACACTAGCTAGCTTAGAATTGTACCACAATCTTTGCCAACTTGTCACAAAAAGTTGGTGAAAAGGAGAAAGGGTTGGTGTGATTAATCAGTTTTAAAGGAAGCGTAACACATTACACAATGCATTCATTATTCGCGTCCCTCTTCTGCGAAAGTATTAAAGAAAGGACAAAACATCCAACACCAATATTATGAAAACAAAAATAAACACACGGTTTTGGTTCAAATCCACTTCCTCGTTCTTAACTTGCTAGTCTTTATGATAGGTGGAAGAGGATAAAAGGAATAAAATATAATTATATTCTATTATTTAAATTAATAAAATAAAAAAAATAAAATATAATGAAATTTAGTAAAATTTATTCTATTTTATTTTACTTTTTATTTTTATTTCGGAAGAATGAAATAGGATGGAGATGTGGTCTCACTTCTTCATAACATATCTAATCAACCGAATATAAGTTATATTTTTATATTTCTTTACGCTTTATTTCATTTTAATTCATTTCATCTGTTTTTTTTTTCTCTTCAATTCATATGTAGTCTAAGTTATTCTATTTTATTTCATTTTATTATAGAATTTTTATTATGAATATCACTAATATATTGCTTAAAAAAATTTCAAACAGAATATTTTATTTTAAAATATTTAATGTTATGAATTTTGTAGTATTTCAAAAAAAAAAAAAAACAACTCATGTTCTATGTTGGTTGGTTAAACATTATTTATAGTATTTATATATCAACGTATTTTAAAGAACTTCAAATAAGTTAGTAAGACACATGCACCTGTTCAATCATTCACAATGTAAAAATGAATGGTCAAAAGCTCTGAAGTAATTTATAATTTCATCCATAAAATATAAGCATTTTATTTTCAAGAAATTTTTTGGGGAAAATGTAGTGCAGAATTCATTTCTATCATATATTGAATTTAGAAAATAATTTTAACAAAAAAACCTAATTTTAATTTCGTGAATTGAAATAAAAATTAAAAAAACAACAATTATTGGTTTCATATAATTAACAACTATAAGTTGTATCTAGCAAGCTTTGATACCAGTTAATAGAAATATAAGAGAATAATAATATTCATATACATATAGATATAAATATAGCATGTGAATTAATGGAATGTAAATGAGAGAGATAGAACATTTACATGAGTTCATTTTTATTCCATTTGAGCCACTCCAACGAGAGAAATCAAGATCCTCAGTGAAAAGCAATTCTACTTATTTTCTAAATGAGTTTTTTTCATAGTAAAAAAAAACCTGCTTAATGAGATAAATTATATAATTCTTAAGTAATAAGGAGACACCTCTAATCTAATTACTCAATATGAATGACTAACTAATCACAAAATCACTCTTAATACAAATCTTATCTTATGATACTCCATAACCAAAATATATCAATTAATATAACTCATAATTGTAAATCAATAATTTTAAATAAATTTTTAATATTTATTAATGCTAATTCATTATCATAATTAAAAAATTCAACTACTTTACTTATTGGTGATGACTCAATTAGCTCTCAAGCATAGGAAAATTTTCTTGAGTAGGTTGCTCAGCAAGTGGAATTTTGTGGCATAAGAGAGAATTAAACTCCCATTTACGAGAATGATGAGAATTATTGGAGTATGTTGTTATACAATTCGTTGTTAAGCTTTCTGTTGTAACTGTCTTTAGCTATTGTAACACAGTTAGTTATTAAGTTTTCTATTGTAACCATCTTTCTCTATCTCCCCGGTGCAGGTACATGTATATAAGTGACTTTTCCATTGTAACCTTGTATAATTGTTCAACACAGAGAACATAGTTATACTTCTTTTTCTAAACAATAATTAACTTTGAATCTTTAATCATTTATGTCAATCAACATTAGCGAAAGAAATAAATATAAATCTTTAAATTTTATTATGAATGATCATAATTAAAACATATACAATGTTAATTTTCAAAAAAGTCACGTAACAATCATATGACATTAAATATTAATCATCTATATGAATTAGATACACCCTTCCCACCTGTATAAAAAATAGTCCTTTCGTAGTATCACATACACACAAGTAATAGAATCCTCTATTTTATCACACAAACAAGAAATGCTAGAAATATACTATTTTATTAATTTTATTTAATGACTTTTTCTTAATTTTATAATTTTAAATAAATAATAAATTTAAACTAATATACGTGATACTTTTCTCTCTCTCTATATAGGTAAGATATATTGAAACCGGATGTCAAAATTAATTTAATGTAGCTTATATTTAAATATATAAATCAAATTAAACTAACTTCATTGATTTGGTTTAATTTTTAAAATAACTTTATTCATTTAGTTTAATTTTTAAAATTCATGCGTGGGTCAATATCTTTTGACTGTACTTGATTAACAAAACTTTTCTAATTTACCGTCAATACCTTTTGAGAACGCTTAAATAATTAACGAAATTTATAAGGAGTATAAACTTTTTCTGCCCCTTTCGTGTTTATTGAATTATAACTACGTAATAACAGGGGGACAAATTCATTAAAATATAATAATTTTCTATATTTATATTTATGGCAAAAGGTTTTTCACTTCAAATTTTATAGAAGAAAAATGTAATTAAAATGAAAGAATAGGTTAAAGTTATCAATTAAATTTTTTCAACAAAAATTAATCATATTTCACACTTATAATATAATAAATAAAAATAAATAAATTAAGTTGACGTTTAATTTCATACTTCAAATAGTATGCGCATAAATATATAATCTGTCATAAAAAATTTGAGGAGATAGAAATTGTGTACACGAATAATTTTTAATATAATTACCGATTTTTTTTTTCAATTTTCTCTTATACTTAGCATAGGCATTGATTTCTACCTCTCACTCGATCGTGTCTTCATTGTCTATTATTATTATTTTTTATTATTTTTGTCTTGAATTTAATAGTTATTTAATTATAAATAATTGTTGATAAAATTTTTAAAATAATAATTATAAAAATTAATAAATTTACTTTATATAATAAACTGTTATAAAATTATGGTGTAAATACAATTAAGTCTATTTTTTATTTTGTATATATAGAATTCATTGTTAATAGTTGTCTTCCAATTACATAAGAAACCAAACTTAGTTGCCATTATATTGCGAACAAATACAAATCGCACTCTGTTTATCGTTTAGAGTCAAAACAATGATGCATTTACTAGTATAATTCATGTGCATACGCATGTTCAATATATTTAAGTATATACCCCATCTTGCATATTTTCAACAATTTTTTCTACATATTTTTTGCTAAGTGTGAGGAGCCAGTTATTGACTTTATGCAAAGGATTAAGTAAGAAAAGGATCATTTAATCTCAATGAACGATACACACCAAATGGGATACATCTTAAGAAATACTAATAAATTTTCTAAGTTACACTTACATGCAAGTTGAGAATCAAATAATCTTTTGTTTTCAATTTAAGGTACTAAAACTACACATCGTGCTTGTATTTCTCTTTTGAAAAAAGCCATATGATTTTTAATATATTTTTAACATTTTTTTTATTATTAATGAAATTTGTGTGAAATTTACTAAATAATTAATAAATATTTCATGCATTGCATGGATTTACAAAAATATATATATATATATATATATATATATATATATATATATATATATATATATATACGTGTGTGAAAATAAAATATAAATTTTAAAATATTAAAAAAATAATTTGTTAGTAATAAAAAATATAAATTAAACTAAAAATTATAAACATTTAAAGATTTTAATTTTTAAAACTTATTAAAAGTTAGTTAAATTAATAGAACAGGATTAAGTGATGACTTGTGAATATATATCTGATTATATTTAATCTTAATCGGACAAACTTAAGTATTAGTTAAAATAGTTAAAGAAATTAAAAATCTTAATTATCTGATTAGTATTGAAAACAAGTTCTACATTAGTGAGCTAAAAATAAATTAACACGTATATAAATTAACAAGTTCTACATTAGTTGAACAAAAAAAAAAACATTAGAAAACAATTTTAACATGAGTGAATTATATACTGTATAACTCTCTTATTAAAAATTAAAATATCTCCTTCAAAGTTTAGTTTAAGTTTTTTTTACCATTGAACATACGTGGATTAGAAATAAGTTAAAAGTTATATAAGTATGAAAAATAAGAGATCAAAATTGTCAAGATAATGTTGGACAAATAAGCCACTTAAGTTAAATTACTAAGGCAGACTCTCTCACTTTTGGACAAATGCCTCAATAATTTAAGTAATTAAAAAACTGATTAAAAAGGAAAAAATGATTTAATATAAAGGCTCATAAGTCATAAACCACATGTCCCAAAATGAAAATGACAATAAAAACTCATATTTATAATACAAGAATAAATATGAATCGCATTATTTTTCAGTATATCTCATTTCATATTTGATGAGTACTAGGAGAAATTTATCTAATAATAAAAAATATGTTGGCTTTCTAAACATCTCAATCAGTTTACAGCATCTGAAAATCAGTGACTCAATAATGTTAACCTAAATCCTGCTATATCGATTGACCAATGGACGGGTGAAAACGTTAAGAGGATATATATATATATATATATATATATATATTTATTTATAAATATAAATATAAATTCGCATGACCTTTTCCAATTAGGATCGGTTTAAGCATAAGACAATTAAAAGTGTTACGTCTAAAAAAAGTTATTTATTATTAATATTTATATAATTTTTATTATTAACTCGTTTAGTGTAATAGTAATTAAGGCATACTTTTCTTCATCAATGAAATTACTTTTAGGTTACTTAGAAAAAAATATTACTAAACATATTTATATAATTTTTATTATTAGCTCGTTTAGTATAATGGTAACTAAAATGTAACTTTTTCTTGATAAATGAGATTTGAACCTAATTGAAAAATTATTTCTATTATTTTTCGTAGGAGTTATATATATATATTTTATGTTTTTTATGAATTTTAAAATGGTCTCACCTTAAAATTAATTCTGGAATAGAAAAGTTTGCTCCTTATAACAGTTTTTTGTTTTGTTTTGTTTGAGGATCATTTCTTTTCCGGAAAAAAATTCATAGTCTATAAAAAAATAATATATAAAATTTAAATAATGTGATTTTTACACACATTTTTATAATTACAATTCAATTACCCTCTTTATTTTTTCATCATTATGTTATATATTTTATTCGTACTTCTTTATCTTTTTACAAATCAAAATAAAATTTCTCAGATTTTACGACAAAATTGTTGTGTAAGTGATAGATCTATTTATATCTTCTAGCATTTTTTTTTAGAGAGTTTCTGTTATTTTGTTATATAGTTTGTTGTTGTTATGTTTGTAAGTATATACAAGAGTTGCTCTTAGGGAGTTGCAGCAGTGTAGCCCGTTACATTCAATCAAGAAGTTTGTTTGTTTCATAGTGTAGCCCATTACATTGAATCAAAAAGTTTGTTTCATATACAAAGAATCTTTCAATATGGCATTAGAGAGAGTTGATCCTAACAAGACGTGATCTCTTGTCACACCCAACTCATCCTTCCATCAAAGTTCCTCGGATAATCCAGGAACCCCTCTTGTTACTGCAACACTTAAGGGAGATAACTACCGTGCTTGGGTGCGTTTAATGAAAACGACTTTAAGTGCAAAGACGACGGAAGGATTTATGGATGGATGCATCAAGAAGCCGACGTCTCAAGCGACAGACTATCAACACTGGGAAAAGGTAGATTGGATGGTCATGGCTTGGATCATCAACTCCATAAACCCAAGCCTACATGGAAGCACGCACGAGATGTTTGGCTCCATCTTGAAGAGCATTTTAATGCACCTTGTATCCATCAAATATGGGATATGCTATATATGAATTGAAAGTAAAAGAAATTTTGTATTTAGTGAATTGAATAATATAATTTCTAATCTTTCTTTTATAGGATAAAAATTACTTAAAAATAATATAAATAATAAAAAACATAAATAATAAACTACGATGATCACGATCTCATAATAAGATATTTAGATATTTGTAACCTCTTAATTTAATGAGATATCTAGATATTTGTAATCTTTTAATAAGTTATCTATCATATCTTATTAGATATCTATAATATCTCCAACACTCCTCCTCAAGTTGAAGCTTACTAAGCTTTCAACTTGTTATACGAAAAAAAATTTATTTCCCTATAAATAAAGATAAAAATTGAATTTTTAAATAATAATTTAAAATGCAACCCAGAGATGTCGGAGAACATGTTGGAGAAGTCAAAGAAATTTGGTAGAAATATAGCTTAGCCAAAATAGCTAGGATGTCCATCAAGCAAAGTAGTCATTACCAATCAACATAGATGAAAGAGAAGTTACACCTAATATAATTCATGTGTGAGAAAAGAAGTATTCATCGAATAAACATTGATGAGAAAGAAGTCACCACCAATAAAAGTCAATAAGAAAGAATTCACACATAATATAATTCATGTGTGAGAAAAGAATCTTCATCGGAATAAACATTGGTGGGAAATAAGTCACCATCAATCAATGTCGATGAGAGAGAAGTCGTCATGGGAATAAACGTTGGTGGGAAAGAAGTCACCACCAATTAACATCATCAGAATAAACGTTGGTGGGAAAGAAGTCACCACCAATCAACGTCGATGAGTGAGAAGTCTTCATTGGAATAAACGTTGGTGGTAAGAAGTCACCACCAATCAACGTCAATGAGAGAGAAGTCTTCATCGGAATAAATGTTGGTGGGAAAGAAGTCATTACTAATATGATTCATATGTAAGAAAATATCCAAAGCTAATGAGCAAAAACTTAACCATTAAGCAAAAGTCACGACTCAAGGCTTAACCACTTAACAAAAGCAAACATGCTTAACCACCTAAACAAGCAGAAGCAAACCAAGAACAAATGCTTAACCACCATAAAACATAAGCAACGAAGCTTAACCATCAAGAGTTGAAGCCAAACACAATACTTAACCACTCAAGAAAGAAGCCAAATGTATCAATGTGTAATCTTGTAGTGAAAAAAATCATGATGGGTACCAACGCTTAGTCCATAGATCTTGTGGAGATGCACTAAAAGGAATGTGCTCAGATTCTTCATAAATCCATTATAATGGCCAATACCAAGTAGAGACGCAATCGAGGTAACAAGCTTGACACATCCTAAAACCATAAGGGTAAAATTAAGAATAAAATCTGAATCTGATTTCAATTCTGAATCTGAGAAATCTGTTAGTAGGAAGAGTTTCGGTGGTTTTTCAAGGAGCAAATTTTGAATCTGAGAAATCTGCCAGTAGAAAGAGTCCTAGTGGTTCTTTGAGGAGTAGAGTTTGAATCTGAATCTGAATCAAAAGATCATAGGCAAAGAAAGAGTAAGAGGAATAGAAGAAGAAGAAGTAACGGTAACGATAACAAGAGCAGGAAGAGGAGATTTTTTTTCTTTGGCTGTACTGAACCTAGGTTGTTCTTTTACAAGAACAACAATTGTAGGTGCTAACTATGGAAGCAATGTTGTGACACCAAAAATAAACCATACTCCATATGTATCCATCAAAGATCCACTAAAGTAGGAGCTCACAATTCCTCCAAAGGTCGAAAAATCCCAACATAAAGACTTAAGAGATTTTGAGGTACTTTTCACTGCGTGCCCTTTCCACAACTATTGAATCTACAATACCCAAGAAAGCGATAAAGAAGGAAAAAAAACAACATTATATTTGTTGTCAACAAAAGTAACCATCAAATTACAAAAGTAGCCATCAAATTCCATAAGAGTGCACCGATCAATCTTGATAAAACACTAGATATGACCTTCTTCAATAACCAAAAAGGGGGACAGAATCACTATAAACCCATACAAAGGTTTGCCAAGCCATGCAATGCAAAAAAACTAGAAATCACAACTGTCTCTCGACAAGGTCCAATTGCAATGGTTCTTCTAGAATGGATAATGACAATCAAAGGAAAAAAAACAGTCGAGGTTTATAAAAACACGAGTCATGGAAAACATGATGGTTGATAATGCGACCAAGGTTGTTTTCGTTCTCTTGGTCACTTTGGTCATTATCATTCCATGCCTCGAGGTTGGCATTGGAAGGGTAAATTTATTTTTGCTTTTTCCAGTGCCTTACGCAATTATAACACAATGGTACAAGCTGAATTATGGGCTATTAAGATTGAAATGGAAATGACATGTTCAGGGGTTACGTCGCCATGGATGGATTCATAGGGGTCAAAATCTGGAACTAGTAAATGAATTCTACTTTTCCCTTCGCCTTCTTTTTACTACTCATTTTGCTTCGTTGTAATCCTTTTCTTTTCGTCTAAGCTCAAATTTGAAAGTTCTTTGGCTCCCAAGATAATGACTTTATCTTTTGTCATTACCATTGATAGTTGGGAATGACAAAGAAGACTTTGACTAGTCTCATGTCGACGTGTGAGTCTCGTCAGAGGGTAGTAGCTTACTGAAGTGAAGCAGCGGAAACGGCAACAGAAATAAAGCTCTCAAGATCTGAAACTCTGATACCATATTGAAAGTACAAGAAACTTTGTATTTATTGAATTAAATAATACAATTTCTAATCTCCCTTTTATAGGGTAAAAATTACTTAAAGATAATATGAATAACAGAAAAATAAAGATAATCATTGTAGATAAACTACGATGATCATGATCTTCTAATGAAATATTTAGATATTTGTAACCTCTTAATGAGTTACCTATTATATCTTATCAGATATCTATAATATCTCCAACACTATGTCTAATACAACAAGAATCAGATTTCAATGTGACTGATTTTTACACTAAATTTAAAAGCTTTCTTGATGAACTTAGTGAATTGCAGCCATTGCCAGATTGTACGTGTGGGGCATCCAAGGAACTAATGCAAAGAGAAGAAGAAAATTGAGTTCATCTATTTCTTGGAAGCTTAGACAATGAGCTATTTACTCACGTCAAAGCCATCATTCTTAACTCAAACCCTCTTCCCTCCTTGCGTCGGACATTTAATCAAGTCCTAAGGGAAGAATCGCGTTTCCCAATAGAGAAAGAAAGGAGCATCAAGATTGTATCAAGGTATGCTTTTAATTCATCCAACACAAACAGGTATAAATGGAGAGATAGGCAAAGACCGAAGTGTGATTGTTGTGGGAAACTTAGGCATGTGAAATCAAAATGCTTTGAAATAATTGGATATCTATCCAACTAGGATACTAGGAGAATGAAATGTGGCTCAAACAAACTTGGAGTATAGAATATTGTTCATTCATCTTGTATTGATGAAAACAAAAAGAAAAAGAGTTCCACAACAGGACAAGCTCTACATGGAACTCATGAAAAAAGAAGTGTTGGAACACAAGAAAACATGAATGAGTGTGAACTTGCACAAGAACCATAAATGGATTCTTGATAGTGGTGCTTCACATTACATGACCACCACTTGCTTCCTCTCTTATAGGAAGTGAATAAACTTGAGAAACCTTTCTATATTGTTATACCTATTGGAGACACAATGTGGGTAGAAAAAATGGGAACTATTAGCCTTAATGCAAATATCCAATTGCAAAATGTCTTATTTGTGCCTATTTTTAAATGCAATCTAATTTCCAATCTTAAGGTGACTTATCATGAGAATACTGGTGTTAAATAGGACTTGATCATGGTGAGGATGATTGGATCAGGTGACTTGCCGAATGGAGTTTATGTGTTCAAGATGGAAATGGAAAGGCCCTCACTTACGACTATTAGGAGGACCTTAGTACTCTTTAGCATGCTGATAAAGCTTTTTGTTGTGATGACTTATCAAATAAAACTAGAGCTAACTATAGTATAGCTTGACCCTAGGTCAATTCTCTCAAGGATACAATGTATTCATCTGTGACTTAGTGTGGAAATCAGAATTTTATGCTAAAGTAAAAGAATTGTGTAGAATGCTGACTATGATCTGGACAAAGCTGGTCTCGGATGGAGGTGGCTTAGACTCGGTCTTAGATGGAGACGGATTTGTTCCAGACAGAGACGACTTGGACTCATTCTTGGACAGAGACACTAGACTCGGACGAAGTCAGACTGGACTTGGACTTAGTCTCGGATAGAGACATTGGACCCGAACGGAGTCGGATTGGACTCAGACTCGACTGAAAGCGGAAACAGGGAGATTTGTATTACTAGAAATATAGAATATGACAGAAAGTAAACTAAATACTGAAAGTAATTGCGACTAAGCTACCCTACGCTACAATACACTACAATACTTATCATACCAACACACAAGTTCGGCAAAGCAATGATTTTGGTTCGTTAATGAGTGAATGCGATCCCAAACCAACCTAAGTTCCTAAGACAATTGCCAAATGTTCGTCTGCTGTCGATCGAGGATTTACACAGTCGCTATCTCATCCGTTGGCAGGGAGTATGCACATGGTTGATTTTAGGTTTTCTTATTGATTATCTAACTAGTTGTTAGATCAGTTCCAATCAGCCTAATCTAATGTTATCGACTATTGCTCCTCTTGCAAGCATGGAGTACAAAGTAGTGAAATAGGACAAGAATCGCAAATAGAGAAAATATAGAAACGCAAACCATTCATTAATGAAGCAAATGTATTGATATAGAGTTACGTGGATTGTGAGTGAGAGCAGAGTTCGAGATAAATAGAGTTGCTAGAGGGGACTAACCAGAATTTGGCACCAGTCTAGAGGGTATGACCTCTCATGTTTGTTGTTCTCATTAGGTTGAACACTACAACTACTATTGACGGTTGTCGTGGGAAGCTGAGACCATCTTCTTCCATAAATTCACTACATGTATTGGTACTTTGTTAATCAATAAATGTTTCTCTTTGCTTTTATGTGTGAAATTCCTGTAGTTTAATCTATTCATGCTATGTTACGATTGTGCATGATAAGAATAAACTACGCTTAGATTAGGGTTTGACTAGAAACTACCTAAGCAATTTTATAGGTAATCATTAGATAATCTACATCAACCAAGTGCGTAATCCCTGCCAAAGTCGAGGCCCTGGATTGTGTAAGTCTTAAGTTAATAATGGACGAATGTTCGGCGATCGTCGTAGGAAATGAGGTTGGTGAGGAATCACATGCATGCTAGGAACCTTGAAACAGAACCATTTCTTAATCCCATTGTATTCGGTATGTTAAATATACGTTTTAGTAGAAATAATTTACCTTTTCCTTTGTAGTCTTAATTTACTTTCCTACAATTTACATTCCAGCACATTTACTTTTTAGTACTTTACTTTTCTGTCAACCCCCCGCCCCCCCCAATTTACCTTTCATTGTTGAGTCCACACTCTACATGGCCTGTTTTGCATATAAACCAGCCTTGTACCTTAGAAATATTATAACCAAAGTGTCCTTAAGAAGAATGACCTAGGTTAACCCTATGCTACTTTAGCTTAGGAAATCTATTATTTTGATAGAGGAAATACAAATCTATGCTAATTTGAAGATTTTAGCTAACAAAAAGAGTAAACTTATTTTGCAGGTCAAAACTAGAGTCCAGATGAAGTCATCCCAGTTGAGACTAAATTAATCTCAGTTAGACGAGTTCCTCTCCAAGCCGACTCTGACTCCGTCTCTGCATAACCGACTCTATCTCCAATAGTCAGATGCCGACTCCGCATACCGACTCTGTCTCCAACAATTAAGTCCACTCTGTGTGCTAACTCTGACTCCTGTAGTTGACTCTAGATGTTGAAGTTGTCCCAACCATCCGGATCCCTTATGGCATCAAGATCGACTCCGCTCTAGATTTCGAACACGTGGTCATTTAGGAATTAATTAGTTAGTTTGTTAAGTTTGTTATTTTTGTTATTTTTGTTATTTCAATTAGCTGGTAGTTAGTTAAGTTTGTTATTTCTGTTAAGTCAGTAGAGAGTTAGTTAGCAAAACGTGTATAAAAAAGGAAGCGAAGCTTATCCATCTATTAGACGCAGAGTGACGCATCAACACATCTATGCATTCATACTTTGTCTCACACACTTACACTCTCACTCTGTTAGTCAGTGTTTCCATGGTGCTTCAGTAGGGTGTCTAGTCAATCAAATGGATGTATGACTAGGGTCTGGGTAGCAACCAGTTGCTAGAGAGGTTTGACCAGTATCGGGCACACTCTGGTGGACTAACCCCTCTATACCTGGCCATCTCCAATGGAACACTATAGCTCTACCATGACAGTCGTTGTGGGAGACTAAGTTTATCTTTCCATGTATCCACACTTCACTTCATGTAGCGCTCCAATGGTTATTCAATGAAATGGATTTGCATTCCCTTACTTTTCTATTTGTGATTCTTTCTTGTTTCTCCTGTTTTGCTTATGTCATGGTTATGCATGTGTAAGAATAGATCACGTTAGGTTAAGGGCCGGTCGGAACCAATCTAGCAACTGTATAGGTAATCGATAGAAAACCTACATCAACCATGTGCGAAATCCCTGCTAACTCAAGGCTGCGGTTGTTAAGCCCTCAGTCGACAATGGACGAATGTTAGGCAGTTGTCTTAAGACTTAGGTTGGTGTGGAATCACATGCATTAATAGGAACTGAAATCAAAACCATTTACTTGCTAACTTTGGAATTGGTACACTAAATATATGTTTTTGTTAATTGTAGTTGTCATTGGAGTCGCCCAGAGGGTGTGATGAGCGCAATAGGCAACAAACACAACAAATTTATGGGAGGCAATGGATCTGCATACGACGAATCTACGAACAACAAGGGTAGATTTTGGTGTGGTGTGTGTGGCTCTACTCTAGTGGGTTTGGGTGTGGTGGGGCAGATTTGCACATGACGAGAGTGGATCTAGGTGGATCTTCGCCTCCACCAGCACCATATTCCTTTGGGGCCTCTTCCTCATTGTCCATACTGCCTCCTACCTCAACTTCTAGAGCTTCATTGGCTCCAATAGCCGCTACCTTTCTGCCTTTGAGTGTGGTGGTTGTCGGGAATAATTTTCTTGATAGTCTCATGTGATGGGAAAAAACAACAATACGCAATGATGCAATAATGTAGCGAATATAAATTCTCCTAACTTGCAATAACCTATAAGGAGTAAGCACAAATACAAATGATAGTAATAATGAGAAGAATCACGCAAGAGACATCAAGATTTTTAACATGGAAAACCCCCTCAACGTGAGAGGTAAAAACCTCAAGTCGTCAAGAGCAAAGAAATCAATTCATTATTATCAAATAAGGAGACATGGGTGTTCAACTAAGAGCACAAATTCGTGCATACAACCATCCAATACAATCAAGTAACAAAATTACAAATGGAGAGCAAGAGACAAGAAACAAGAAAGTGAATAACTCACAAAATTGTACTATTATACAAGCATGATGTCTCACATCATAAACCTCCAAATCAATATTTGAACAGTCAAGATGAAGAACTATGTATGTTGAACCTGCTATCAAAGTTCCAACCCAATCCAATGAATGAAGAAAATAGTGCAATTTTGACATCATGCTGATTTGTGCAGAGTTAAAAACAAAACTTTTTCTTTTTCTCTCCCTTTCTCTTCTTTCTTTTGGCTGTGAAAAATCACTTTCTCTCAATCTCCCAATCTGACCCCTTCTCTTATAAGACAAATCTGCCGGGTTTAAAAGTATTAGACCTTTGTCTATATAGTTGGGAACCTAAAAATAACCTAATATCATGGGATGTGCAATGTTCACATTTGTAAAAATGAACTCTAGGGAGTCTCCTTTAACTCTCCCCTCTTCTCTTTTTTATCATTCTCTTCTTTGTCATTTTCTCTCTTGAGTATTGTCCTGTCTAACTTCTGCAGTGACTGGCCTTTGCGACGTTGCCCAGTATTAATTTTTTGTTGTCAAAGCAATGATGCTGATAGTCATTATCTCTTACCGTTGTGGATTTTCAGAAGTCTCATTAAATTCCAGTCGACTGTCTCGACGATTTTTAGCTGACCAATCCAAAAATCAAGTATACGATAATTAAGAATTATATAATCTGAATTGCTTGATAAGGGATAAATATACATGTTTGCTAGAAGTTTATTTTTGAGAAATAATTATTTCTAAAAAAAACTAATTATCTGCGCAGTCATTAATTGAATTGTTACGGAAAACACAAGTATTTTATTGGTTTACACTTACAAAATACAGATTACGAATTTAATTTTGATATATTATTAATGCAAAGAAATTTGTATTATTAATCCATAAAATAATATCTTAAGTATATTATTTAAAATAAAATTTTATAAATCTTAATTAAATGATAATTTAAATTGATTGATAATATTTTTTATACTATTAAAGTGTTTTAATTAAATAAATATTAACAAGACGAAAAAAGCTATAAGTAAATTAATTATATTTCTATAAATTTTATATATTATCATTTAATAATAAATTATTATATATAATAAATTTGTTGAATTTTATTTTAATTATTTTAAAGTTTTATTATCATAATTTCTTATTAATTAACTGTGTAAATATATATAACAATTAAACTCAAATTATATCTTGAAATTGTTTTTGGTGAAGTTTGTGTTTACACAGATATTCACATTTCACACGTATATTAATTTATACATTTTTGAAAAATAAATACTATTTTACTTCATCTTTACATAAAAACGAAGAGCGATATTTTACTTCATCTTTACATAAATACTATTTATATTATGAACTAATGATTTTAAAATAATTTAATTTATATACATTAAATTGTTTTGAATAGATTTAATTATTTTATCACGTGATATTTTTTATTGATATGACGTGACGACATGTTGAATTTCTTTAGATATCTGTGTAATTTTTTTATGTTAATAATATATAAATTAAATTCAAAAATAATTATTATGCAAATTAATAATTTTAATAATATGATAATAATAGTGTACTTTTTTTTACACCTACTGTATATTCTAATTAAATTATTAAACTATTTTCCGTTCACATATTAGTGTACGATTTCAATATAAAAAATTACATTGTTATTTAATTATATATATTTTTCTTTCCTACATTATTCTTTTATAAAGATAATATTGTTCATCGTCAAATATTAAATATGAATGTTTTTCTAAATGAAAATTCAAAGTTTAGTTAATCATGTTACAAGAGATTGGCGGCTAGATTCAACACTTGTTGATTAAAAAAAATAGCACCATAAATATGAGTTTATCATGAACATAAACAATTTTTTAATAATGTAACAATTTACTATTGATTATTATAATTAAAAATTTAAACATTCAATATGTTCTAATTAGATTTTAGATTAATGTATTTTTTTTTTGCATTGGATAAAAAACTATAGGAATAAAATGACTAGAAACTCCCTTTGATTATGAGTTATGGGTATACAAATTTTATATAATTTGAAACTCCCTAAAACAACTCTTCGAACGACTTAAACGATGTATATTAACTCCTCGAAGGATGAACACAAAATCCATACAAACATTTGACGTGCAAGTTTTGATAAGTTCAAGGAAATATGCACGAAAGGGAATTTATTTATTTTTCATTTGTTCTGTAAATATGATATCAGGTCACTAAAAAAAAATAAAAATATAACGACATAGACTAAATTTAAAACAAAAATATGATTTAGATAAAATCTGAATTATTAAAGACAGTATCATTCATATTTATCGTAAAGTATTTAAGTATGTTGTTAATCTCAGGTGTCTCGTGCTCAAAAGAATAGAGACAAATTCTCAGCTTGATGCTACATATAAGAGCACTCACATATTTATTTATTGTCTTTTGGCATAAATTATTCAGTGCTATAAAATAAAGCATATAAATTATTCAGTGCTATAAAATAAAGCATATAAATTATTTAAACTCCCCTGTTTCTGAGCTTAGGTGAGCATTTCTGAACTCATGGTACGATCTACGGACCCTAACATGTATGATCATTAATTAATATAATAAAAACGAAAAGCATGGTTAGTGTCAAGGAATTAAATAATTAATTAATCCTTGAGGTGTCCCACTTGTGTTCCAGAGAAAATTTCAAAATCGATGTATTTGGCTCCACAAATTTATATTTAGGGGCACGTACGTGAAAATCAAAATAGCATGAGATAATGTGGCATCAGAGAAAAAATAAAAAACAGTAGACTAAACCACTAAATCAGAAAAGAGCATATACCTTTTTTCTTTTTCTTTTTTTTTTTTTCCCTCAGGTATCATGTGTCAAGCGTAGAAATTAATATGCTTCTTTCGTTTTATATTGAAATTTAAGGCTTTAACGCAAAAATTATAAAATATTATTAATATTTTAAATTTTATAAGCTATTTTTTAAGTTTTAATATATTTTCTATTTCTTTATTAATTAGATTTTTTAATTTTTTTATTTTACAATAAATAATTAAGGATATACTAAAAAATATATTTAATGCAAACAATCAAAATGATATATTCTTTTCCCTCTAAAACATCTTAGCATATTTATAAATCTATTAAATAATAAGAAATCACGCTTGAAATGTAAAAACTACGGTGATTAGTTTCTTAAAATCACATTTAAGATGTGAAAAATTACATCCAAAATGTAAAATCAATATTAAAACAAAATGGATGGAAAAAGTATAATTTTCTATGCGCTAAAACTTAGGATTAAACTCCTACCGGATAATTAAGAAACATAATTATATGTTAACTTTTTTTTAAACTAAGATATCGCCTAGTTAGAAAAAAAAATATGTTTTTGGGATACGAGATTTATTTGAAGGGCTAATTTTTAATAATACTTTTTATTACACAAACTTAAAAAAATAACATTTTCTTTTTTATATAAATTACGTATATCTTTAAAATAAAACAATCATACTTGAGTACCATAAATTTTTTATCCGAATATTTAAAATAAAAATTATATCTTAAATTCGAATTTAAAATCGTTAAAATAACTCATTTTTAATTAATTTATGGGGTCTAATAATTAAAAAATATAAATATCTTACTGCATATTTATAGATACCATTGTCTGCCAATCAAGTGAGGACATATAGGTGAAAGAAGTATATCCTAAGAACTATGCAGACATTGATATGACAATAACAATATTAATATATGACCTTAAGTCATAGTATACAATTATATGGTGAAAAGGTATATGGAATGGAGTATGTAGATATTGATATGATAATAAGAATATTAATAGATGGTATATATAATTATAAACTAAGATATAAAAAAATCCGCTGTTGAAACAGCCCACTGGAATGGCAAGCATGGCCCCTGGTTTTCTGATTTGGGTTGCAAAAACCAACTGTTTTTCTCTCTCAACTAACCCTGCCAGCGCTTCTTCTACCTCTTTTATATCAATATCAATCCACAATCCTTACCCACCACTGCTTCACCCTCACAATTTTCCATGCCAATTTGTAAATTTTTCACATCTATTGTCATCAACAACACCTTTTACCCCTCAACACCAACACCAACACAACAGCACCAACCTGTGTGAAAACAAAAAAACTGCTACAAGTACAAAGAAAGAAAAAATACACTCTACCCTGTACTCTATCATTGTTATTATTATTATTATTAATAATAATAGTATATTTACCTTATCACTATACCCTCTTCCCCTGTTTCCTCTGCTCTTGTTACTCTTGGGTCTCTTTGTTTTGCATTTTTTGGGGTGCCCATTTAGTGAATTTGAGTTTCCTTGCATTGCCTTTTTGAGTTGGTGTGGAAAGGTGAGGGCTTTTTTGGTGGGGTGGTTTTGAATGGGGATTGAGAGGACCTTGGCTGATAGAAAAGGAAGAGACTTTTGTGAATTGCCGAGAGAAACGATTACCAGCAGCAACTCAAGGCGGAACCGGCGGCGGCAGAGGAAGATGCCGCCGGTTCAGAAGCTCTTCGAGACTTGCAAGGTTGTCTTTGCCTCTGCGGGGGACAGGCTTTGTCCTCCCCCTCAGGACATTGACAAGTTGCGGTCTGTTCTAGGTACTATACTATGTTTATTATTATTATTATTATTTATTTATTTTGGTTTATGATTGTGTCATGTGGTTTTGGTTGGTTTTTCCTCAACTGGGGTGCCAAAAATTTGATCTGGAATGAAAGTATTTCAGTTTGTGTGGTTTTCATCTTGTTTTAAACTCAATTCTAATGGGATACGTGTGAAAATGGGGATTGAGTTTTTCCTTTTTTATTGAAATTGTAATCATTTGGTTTGGTCATGGAGTTAGTATTTTTGAGGGGGGGGATATTTTATTTGTTAGTACGTTTATTTTTATGTCCCATTTCAATTAAATAATGTGAATTTTAATTGGCTATTGCTTCAATTTCATAAATTGCACCAATTGTGTGGGGTATCTGCTTCTTTTATATGATAATTTTGTGTCTCAACATGCATGCATGTGTCTTACACATATGTTCCGAGGTTTCTGCATTGGCTATCAAATAAAAAAATGCTTGTTATCATGTGCTTGTTGTTCCCCCACAAGGTATATATATTTACATTGAACTTCAGTTCACAGTGTGATGTCAATTTCGTGTTTTAATATGAATGAGACATCAAGCATAGTGAAAGTCCTTTGCTTCTCTCTCTCTCCCTTCCTATTCTCATGTATCCATTTGACAGCTTATGTGGTTAATTTGGATTCTCCATATCATAATTTTGGGTCTTCAAGTGATAATGTGCTAGATTGGTGGTGTTAGTAAAGGCTTGCAATCCGTATTATAGGTGAATGCTTTTAGCAAATTTTTTTGTGATGATGATTGTCAAAAAGGGAAAATAAAAATTATTCAGTGGCTGAAGGCCTAGCAGAAAATTCTCATTTGTTTAGTGGGAGTTGTTAATCATAGGGATGTCAAAATGTTACTCTTAACTGGTTTTATATGTCTGAACCTTAATTAATGCTATAATGAACTTTTGTTGTATATATCTTCCTTTGGAATCCACTAGCTTAACCAGTTGCCTGGACCACACGCACCTGTACAGTAGTAATGCCAAGAATTATTGACCAATTGTTGTTAACAGTACTTTTTCATTAGTTTTTATACATGTGCCATGCAAAGCATGCAATGCAACAACTCTTGTCTCTCTTTGTGCAGATGGAATAAAGCCAGAGGATGTTGGTTTGAAACCTGATTTGCCGTATTTCAGGACAAGTGCCACTCAGAGAATGCCAAGAATCACGTACCTGCACATTTATGAGTGTGAAAAGTTCTCGGTATTTGTACATGCTAACCTGACTCTGATTTCATGCTGCATGAGAGTGAGTGCTGATGGTAACCTTTGTTTTGTTTTGTTTTGTGTTTCACAGATGGGAATATTTTGTTTGCCACCTTCTGGTGTTATCCCTCTTCACAATCACCCTGGAATGACAGTTTTTAGTAAGCTACTTTTTGGCACTATGCACATCAAGTCTTATGATTGGGTCGTGGACTTGCCTCCTGAATCTCCTAACACTATCAAACTGCCAGAAAGTGAGTACTTCCCTATTTTATACCTTATCCATGTACTATTCACTACTACTTTGGGATGTTTGGATAGCCGTTATACTTCTTTCAAAAGTACTTTCAGAATACAAGATACAAAGAGTATCTTTCTCTAAAAGTTCGTTTAGAATGGTTATCCAAATATGAACTTATTAGTGATGCTTTATTCATTTTGGAAAAGGAAGAAAAATATATTTTCATGCTTCTAGGTATTCCGTGGACAAGCAAAATAGTCATCAATATAGAAAAAGCTTCTGATTAACATTTGATACCCTTGTGTGTTCAAGAAGTTTTTTAGTTTAAGAAGTTGTTTTTGTAATGGAGAAATATACCTAGAAGGAGTTTTGTTTCCAACTAGCTTCATCTTTGGACAAACCTATATGTGTGTGTATTAGGAACTTCCTTTAGTAATCCCATTAGAACTCACAAATACCAGATAAGTTTCTCCAATTGTGAAAACCCTCACGAACTTTTAATGTCATAGAATATTGTGAATGATTTCCTGGTGAAGATCAATTGCTAGGGTCACCTATAATAGATGACCATGTCTTTGTTTTCTTTTATAGTAGCTGAGTTCAAGATGCTTGGTGAAATATGTTTTCACATGTTGAAAGAAAAAATGCCATTGACACACTTTTTGACATGCTTTTTTCAACTCATTCTTTATTATTGTTGAATTTCATGTGTGTCTAACTAGAAATGGAGTGGGATCCACATGATTATTCAGTGGGTCCCACGTGAATTTCACCTAATAATAAAAGAGTTTGTTAACAAATGCCTTCCAAGCACTCCTCTCTATATGGAAAATGTGAAAGAGGAAGCTTTGCATAAAAAGAAATTATCAAGTGTAAGAAATCACACCTTCTCCAATATGAAAAAAGAAAATAATCTTTATATTCTAATTATGCAGGCCAGGCTCCTGAGATGAGGTTAGCAAAAGTTAAGGTTGATGCTGATTTCACTGCTCCTTGCAACCCCTCCATCCTTTATCCAGAAGATGGGGGCAACTTGCACTGTTTCACAGCAGTGACAGCATGTGCATTTCTAGATGTGCTTGGTCCTCCATATTCTGATGCTGAAGGCAGACACTGCACATATTACCATAATTACCCCTTTTCCAACTTTTCAGGTATCTTGCCACTAATCCATGCATGTTTGGAATGATTCTCTTTTCAAAACAAGTTGAACTAAACATGCACTAAATCAACCAATTGTACTTTTTGGACTTTTATTATACTTTATATGATTTCTAGTAACTAATGGATGGATGCATACTTTTTGGAATTTCAGTGGATGGATTATCCATACCAGAAGAGGAAAATAATGCTTATGAATGGCTACAAGAGAAGGAAGGAATTGAAGACTTAGAAGTTAATGGAAAAATGTACAACGGTCCAAAGATTGTGGAGAACTAATAATCTTGATCATCCTCTCACATCACATACACCATCTTTCAGTTCATGTGATCACTTGCTGCTGCCAAATACCCTTACAGAAAATTTTTCTAGCCTCTTCTTTCTTTCTAGTAGAGAAACAACGCTTGTGTTCTTGTACCCTTTTTTTTTTCATTAGTGTTTTTGTTTTCTTTATGGAACATGAAGCACTTGGCATGCACTTGGGTGCTGTTTTCAGTCTATAGTTCTTTTATGTACATACCAAGAAACAGAAAAGGACAAAAGGAGGTGCCGCACCGGAAATTGAACTTGAAATGAAGGTGCAACGCAATGCACTGAGCTAATTGAGCCTCAATTTGTAGGCTAGTTGGTTATTTCATTTAATTCACTTTCGGATGATTTAAGGCTGAAATATACACAATTGATGTATTTAATAAATGGTACGATATGCTTCAACTTATATTATGATGGGAAAATGAAATTATTGTCTCTCAAGTGCTAATAATATATTCCCAGTAAAGTAAGCTTTGGTGTTTCCATGTTCATCCAACCACGGACATAAATATATACACATTTTCTGACGAGAATACTCAAAATACCAAGTATTAAGCTGTTATTTGTCCTATCTACAATCAATGGATTATGTGGAAAATAAAGGGGGAAAATATTTGCTAGCTGACTTGAATTTTGTTCTCTCAATTTGCCGATCTCTTTTGAAAAATTGTTGGTGGTGCAACATCACGTGTAGGACTTTTGTTCTTCCAGTTTATATGTACACGCATGATATGAAAAGGAAGTAAAACCACCTAGAGTTAAAATATATACTATGGACAATACTATTCTCTTTTTTTAGTATTTAATGATAATGTATATTTAGAGTTTAAATTTAAGATTACTAATTAAATTGTAACAATTTTGTATTAATTAATCTATATGCTTAGTGATAGAGACAATATTATTTAGTACTTAATATATGTTATATTTTTTTTCTATAATGTATTTATAATTTTACAGAATATTTTAAGAAAAATGTCTTAACAAAAATATTTAATAATTACAAAATATAAAAAGTGGAAACTTTAATTTAGTAATTAAGAAGATTATTAGGATAATGTTATAGAGTTATTTAATATATCGCACGTGGGAACGAAATACCACTTTCAGGTTCCGATATGAGTTAGTATATATCATGAAATATTTTGGGTTGGTAGTCCTTGTCCTTGTCCATGCATTTTGGAATGAATGGTCACTATTTTGGTGCTAGTTTTTGTTGTGGCAAATGTCACAAAGTTATGTGAAGAATGCTTTGTTCGTAGGGTCTAGTTTGGTGTATATACCGAGGTGAAGTGTTGGACGTAAAAAATTAATACGTTCATGAAATCAAGATTAAGCATGTAATATGTTTTATTATATGATAAAATATGCTGACAATGCAAAGCCTAGGTGTGTTGTGCTTATCTTCATGACCAGCTGCTATATATATAAAATAATACCCGAATATTTCAAAATTGACAACGTACTGGTTATCGATATGTGTATTAATTATATGATTAATTTCGTAACCAAGTTTGATTATCTTATCTTTAAACATTTTAATGTGTACTTTTTTCCTTATAGATAGGATCGTTGTCGTCATAACTTGAATATAACTTTTTTTTTATTTAAATTTGATTGAGTATTGTTTTTTAATAAAGTTTTCAAGAGATTAAAGATCAACAACAGCACAATGGTGGGGGCACGCTAATATAAATATATGCTATGTTAAGAACAATATATTAATAAAATATAGTAATGTTAGTGAATATATAATTTTCCTCCGACCAACGTAATGTGAGTGAATATATAGTTGAAATGACTTTCCTTCTTGTTATACAACTCTGTTATCTGTGAGAACAGTTGCATGCATGCGTGCATGATGGTGGCCACATAATTCATGGGAGATATGGAAATTAGTTAGTACCAGCATAGCTATTGCACTAGGCACGTAGCCCCATGGTATGATACATAGGAGCTGTTGGAAAGTGTTGCTTGAATATTTATATGAAATTAACCAGATTTTCTTGACCTTAAGGGACAAGGAAAGGTGAGAGAGAAGAAAGATGCATGTGTGATTTGAAGCACGTGATAGAGACATGGAGAAGAAGCATTGGATGGAAGGTAGCTAGAATGTAAAGGTGACTCTTGTAGCAACTAAGGGGTCAGAAAAATTTAAAACTAGTCAATTAAATTATCACATAACCGTAAAGTTAGGGGAGAAAAAAACATTTTCAAATCTTAAGATTCGTACCAATTGATATAGATATTATTCGTACTTGTCATCAATTTTCTAAATAATAAATTAAGAATTTACAACAAGTCTAAAGGGTGTGGAATGAACCAAATATTATTGTATTAAATAACTATTTTTGTTTCCTAGATCTGATCAAGTTTGTACCTCCGATTCACAACAAAACTACATGTTTTCGGCCCGGGGAGGGGATTTTGCTATTTGCACCCTCTTTTTACTCTTGAAATCTCTCAATAATTTTTTAAATTTCAATAATTTCTAAATTACTTTACCCACACCTTGATCTCGTTCAAACATTTATTTAGTTAACTTTTTTTTTATAAATATTTATAAGTGAGAAAAATAAAAATAACTTCTCCATAAAATAAAATTAGCTTATATATAAAATAAAAAATAACTTTAAATAAACTAATATAAGAAAATTTATAAAGAAACTTATTTTATTTTTTCTTTATATATATTTTTTCTTATAGGTGTTTATAAAAAAAAATTATCCATGCCCTTGTATTCCCTCTCATCTCATCACTTTCTCTTCTAGAAGAATTGCTCTTCCTTGCTTTTTTTACTTCTCCAAGTTCTCCAAGCGAGTTCTTGCACCTCAGTTGCTTTTTTTTTTACCTGTGTTCTTTTTTTTTTTTTGCATATTGTTGAATTGAAAAAAAAAAAATCTTCGTAATACTAATTTATGTTATGCAGGTTTGTCGAAATATACTATGTTCAATAAAAACTGTAGTATATTTCGACACACCTACACTTTTTCATATGGTTACATAAATTAGTTTCTATGTAAATTAAACTTAACAACTGATCTATCAATCTGTTTGTTTCGACAAAGTTTAAGATGGTCCAAGAATGATTTAACATTTTTTTTTGGGTACATTTGAAGATGTTAGTTAGCGTTAGATCCTTAATTATGCAAACCTTCCCCATCGTCCCCAACAGATTATTTTTTTTTCTTGGTTGAATGGAAGAGAAAAATGTTAGATAGCCAGGATTTTTAGCCTGAGTTTAATTTTAATTTTTATGAGTTAATATACTTTCTGACATTTTCATTTGACAAACATATTTGACTTTCTCTCCCTCTCTCTAAATTTTGCCTATATTAATTTTTTAGTGTAATGTTATGAATAAATATCTAATTCAGTCCTTGAAAAAAATTACTCAGTTTAATAAAATTTCTTAAAGAAAAAAGTTAGCAAATAATTCCTCAAGATTATAAATGTAAGACATTTTAATCTTTTTATATATTGAAGGAAAGCATTAAAATATTTCATGTTTATAATTTTGAAGGGCTAAAATAGTTATATTTTCATTTAGAAATTAAAGTGCCCATGAGAATTTTTTTATTAAAATTTATATAAATTTAGGGAAAAAAAAGAGAAATGAGACATTAACTATATAACTCATAAGAAATTTGGGCTAGCACAACTTATTTTTCACCTCTTAATCTATTAAGTCAAACAATCCATTTTTCCCCGTTGATTTTTTTAGGTAATTGGTTTGGATAATGGTTTTGGGGAAATTGGTTTTGGACTCAAGTGGTCCAAACCTCATGCACAGGCACCTATAATTTTGCCCCCCCTTTTTGAAGCACGTTACATTAATCCATCTTTTTCTTTTCTTTTCGTTTCTTATCTTTAACTTCAAAATTGCAGGTTGAATTAAGGAATTTGAATAATGTGTTCTTAATTTGACCAAATAAACAATAACTAGTGTTTTTATCTTTTAACTAACAGGGGATTTGGGCTTAAAACTTTCGTATACATTTGAATTCTATTGATTTAGTCAACTTATATCGATTGTCAAGAATGGTTTCCATCCAAATAGCATTGGAACTTGATTACTTTGTTCATTGCTTTTCGTTCTCCACTTTTCATCGGTCAATAGTCAAAAAAATAAATGGAGTCTGCACAAATTCAAAATGCAGCATCTACAAGCTTTGGCATTCTTCCACTAAAAATAATTCTGTAAAATATTTGTGATTTATTTTCACCTTAAAATAAGAGTTTTCTCCAACTCTAAATATATTTTCGGGTGAAATAAATTACAATATTAATTATTTGCATATTTTTATTACTCTATTAATTCTTACACTAACATTTATTATTTAAACTAAAGGAACAGAAAAGCAATATTCATTCTATATGATGCATTTTCTTTTTTATTTTCTGTTGAAGTAATATGATTTTTACTTGAATAAAAATATTAGAAAAACGATTTTTAAGAAAATGTTGTTTAAATAGTTTAAATTTAAATTAATTTTGAATGTGTAATTATTAAAATAAATTTTAATGTCAATGTATACTTCTTTTATATTATAATAATTAGCTATTTTGATTATATATTAATAAATTAAAAAAATAAGTATTAATAATTTTTTCTCTCCATGTTAGTTATTAAATTTGAAAGCTATACTTATTAATTTCAAAGAAAATGTGCATATCACCAACTTACAAACATTCTATAGGAGTATTGCTTCTCTTCGGTGACTGTTCGTGATAGAATGCGATGTGAAATTATGAAGTACAACATGCACTCCCTATTTAAGTTAATATATATATTAAATAGTATTTAATTATATGATAATATAAATATTTTTCTATTTATATTTAATGATAAACGGTTATGTATTGAAAATTTATTATTTTTATGATAATTATTACAAGATTTAAATCTATGAATAGGAAATGTTCTGCAAACATCTACACTATTTAAATTATCAACAGCTCATGTTGAAAATTTGTGTTAAAAATACTCCACTTACTATAACATTTAGGGGATTTTCTATTTCCATCAGTTTTATTTTTTCCATTAGACCATATGTAATATTCATAGTTATAACTCTAACTCAATTATTTTTTAATAATTATTCTATTTTGCCAGTCAAGTTAATTTCTCAACCAACCCTAGTATTGTAAATATTAGGCATTTTCCTTAAAGAAAAAATTATATCTAAGTACCAGATTAACTAATTATTTGAGTTATATGTTCCAAATTTTTTTCAAGCAAATAAGGACCAGAAGTAGTAGAATTTATTCATGTAAACAATTGCTTATTTTAATAATTGATTATATGTATAATCAATTATAATCAGAACTAGTTTTTATTTGAATAAGTATACTGATAAATGTTTTTAAGATAATTAATTTTGTTTGGATACAATAATAATAAATAAAAACTTTTACATAGTAATTACGAAAAAGAACATATGTAAAGATGAGAGAGAAAAAAAAACTATTAGTAAATTTTAGGATAATTTGAGAATAACATTCTTCAAAAAAATAAACTATTGAAAATAATTAAAAGTTTCAAACTTCCAAATACATAAAAATAACTTATTTTTCAGATTTTTTGTTTTTCTACAAATTTCAGTTATTATCTCAAACATACAACTTATTTGGCAAACAGTTTTTTCACTTAAAAAAATAACTAAAATTCTCAAAATTAATCAGTCCCAAACATATTATATTCTAATATTGAGTAATAATAATATGAATTAAATTCTCACTTGAGGAAATTAAACTTGGCCTTATATAGGACGAAAGGAAAGTACGGTGAGTTACATGTATGTGACGATTGACGAGAGACAACCTACGTGATAAATTAATGTAACATAGTCCATTTTAGGTGCCACTAGTGCTTGGTTGGAATATTTCAAAAGCTGACATAGAAGTTACGACTTTCAGTCTTCTAAGAATTATAAGGAGGAATTCAGCTCCTCGTGTCAAACATCAAATAGTTATAGTAGACTTGTTTTTTTAAAATCATGATGCTTCGTAATGTGCAACAAGTATTAATTAACTTCAAATTGTTAGGCCTATTTTTTAAACTCCTTGTAGATTAGAAGACTTGCTGTCTGATAAAATTTTCTATAAATATATGTAGAGGAAGACAATAAATAGAAAAAAAAGTGATAATTAAATTATACATAAATTAATTTTAATTTTTTTATTAATATATCCATGTAATATGCATTGAATGTTGAGAGATAGATTAGGAGCATGATGATTAAAACATGGGGCTTGATCCCCGCGGGTCACAAGGAATGAGCAATTCGATTGACTTGTTCTGGTTTTCTAAATATTCCATAGATGCCATGTTAAAAGAGATTCAACATGATATATAATTTAATAATTATATTATTGTATTTTGTTTTCCATGGCGAGTAAACTAAATCAAATCTTATGTGAAAACATAATTTGGACTTTGCGAGCATTACTTCAAACACTTTTCCTAAAATCTACCAAAAGGATTGCTGCTTATATACCCTTGGCTTGTCTTGTTTCCATTAATGATCTTATGAGATTGTTGAAAAATTCCTCAGCGTTTTAGTTAGGATGTTGTTTGATCAACACCAATTCAAATAAGAGGAATATTTGAATGGATTTTTCTTTTAAAGTTCATACTAGTCAAATTCTGATTATTTATAGAGATTTCGACATCCAATCAAGTTAATATTTGCTGGAGAAGAATATGAATGTAAAAATTAGGGGACATAAGTTTATATGACCTAATGACTTATATTATTCTCTTATAGATCATGATATTAATGTTTCTTAGGTGATGAGGTGTGAGACGTGTCTCTAGTGATAAATATGGTGGAATTCATTCCTTATTCAAAGAACTCTAGGATTATAGGGTTTTTTACAACTATATTGAGATTGGTACAATGGTAGAAAATTTTCAATGGTTCTTATATATCAACTAGTAATTTTGATAATGTTAATTAGGTCAATACGTTAATTTTATTCTTAATTCTTAATTGTAGACTTGATCTTTCAAAGATAGACGTAAAACATTGTTGAATAATCGAAAGAGATTGAATAATTAAGAGATATTATCAAATTATTTTTTTTGTTAACAAAGAAGTTTGTTTTATATTTTTCAATTATTTGTCAACTTTTATATAAAGAGCAGTAAACTGCCTGTAATTGTGGGTATACTATTATAAACATTATCCTTCTATTTCTTTTGCCTTCTATTCAGATTATTTTTCTGTCTTATTCCTTTCATTCAACAACGAATTGCTATAAAAAAAACTTTTATCTCGAGGGATATATGAGCCAAGAGAAACCAAAAATAGAAACAATATTGAGTGGGTTCAGTCACCCTAGCTGTGGACTCAACCCGGGTCACGGTTATAGCGGGTGGATAAAAAAGATAAGTTCTTTTAATTATATTTTTTTAGTTTTAATTATTATATTTTTTTCATATGCTACCTTCTATTGTTAATCTTATATTATATTTTTAAATATTCTCATCTAAAGTAAAATAAAAGTAACACATACTTAAGTAGACACTATGTTTATATATTAGTATAATAAAAAAACTCATCTTATGTAAAAAGATAAAATGTAAAATACTACTTGAAATAATATCTTAAAAAATACTACAAATTATTAATTTTTTTTACCAAATATTACTAATATTTATGTTCAAACAAATTTTGTAGGCAGTAAAAATAATTAGAAACTAGTTGAAAATTCTTTTCAAATATACTCATAGTGATCTCTTATTTAAATTCTCTTCAATAAAACTCTCTCCAACCTCTTTCTAACAAAAAAAAATCCTAACCATATATTTACAATATAATAGTGGAACTAAATTAGGTTAATGAGGTAATAAATTAAATTATTAATTTAATTTTTATATTAATTAATATAATTAATTTTGGGATTGTTGAATGATTATATGAAATTGGTTATTTTTTAATACTATTGATCAATTATATTTTAAGATTGATTTATTTACTCGTGGACTAGCCGGTCGATCAAATATTACTAAATTGATCGACTGTAACTTGACAACACTCTTAACAATCCATAATAATAAGGGGTAACGATTGACGGTTAGTTACTTGAACAACAAGAGACCAGTACTAGGTAGCGTTGCAGAGGTCAAACAGTACAACCCATGTACTGCAGAAGTAAGACAATGCAATTCTTGATGGAGGAAAAAAATAAAGAAAATAATAAAAGGAAAAAAGAGGAGAGTGGAAATGGAGGATCCTAAAAAATTTATTTCTACATACATAAACAACATGTTAAATTGTCTGAAAATGAAGAAAAACCGAAACATCTAATAGAGAGAAGATCATTCAAATTTATTAGTTTGTGTGTACTGTCAAAAGATTATTAAGGAGAGTAATAAACAATGAGTCAAAAGAAGATTTGATCAATCCATGGTCATAAAGAGTGCATAGTCTTTTGATCTTATCTATATCTCTTCAAGGAGTTAAGCTCTAGCTTTCTTTTGAAACAAGTGCATATTATCTATTACACTATATATTATATATCATAGTAGTACCTCGTAGCGATAAAGATTAAAAATTAGCAGCTGCCATTTCTCTTATAACATTAACCATCGTAATATTTTTTATGATTAAATATGCAGAAATCTTGCTAATTCATTATATAATAAAATATTATCCGTCGGTCAATGGAAAGTTATTTCAGTTTAACAAGTGGCTTTGAGTTTGAATTTTTTTTTATATATTTATGTTAAATATTTGAAAAAAAAACTTAATTTACCATCCAATTCAAATAAGATTAATTGTTTTTCGTTGAAGATATTATGTTATACGAGAAAAAGCATTAAACATGCAGCTTGAGCTTCATAAAATCAATACTCTTGTATCACGCTATACTTATGCATAAGGTGTGGGTGTTGTCTTCGTTAATGCATCAGATATAAGTTTGTTTACCCCAAAAAAAAATAGTTTGTGACTTTCCAACAGGACATATATATATCATAGATAATAAATGTTTAATGAGGGTTATGCATATATATATATATATATATATATATATATAATCCAAATCACGTTTTCACCTACTCACTCAATTCAAAGGCTAATCCAAACCATTGACCTATTTCGCTAAAAACAAAAAAAACTCAACTTGGATTTGAAGTCGCTGGTTAACCAATTAATAATGCAATTTAAATCTTGAGGTCTCTATAGACTGACGCAATTGGACCACCATACAAGATTTTCTCAAAGGAGTTTTGTTTGTCATAGTCATGTATGAGCTAATTGATTAGGTAAGGCATGTACAAAGTATACAAGAAAAATCTTTGAACATACAAGAAAAATCTTTTATGCACCGTCATAATAAAAAAATTTACATGGTTAACTAATTGGAAAATTATGCTTGTTATAATTTTTAAATGAGTTAGTGTGAAAGTCAAAATTTTTTAAAAAAATGTTATTTGTGTAATAAATTATTCAATAAAGAAAGAGAAAAAAAAGAAAAAAGAAGAAAAAAAAGAGAAGAGAGAAGTGTAAGGTGTATCAATCATGTAATGAATAAAGATAAAAACAAAAAATAACTTGTTGTATAAATTATAATTTGTATTGCATGAATTACAAATTTATTATATATAATTATTTGTGATCAAATTATAATCTAAATGTATAGATTATTTATTTTTTATTTTTTATAAAAGATAATTTTGGATAATGGAAAGAATAGAATAGTTGATGACTGAGTGAGTATTTGATCTCGAATGTACAAAAATTTTCATGGCCCCAAGAGGTGCCTCCATTAATTTACTATGTTATATGACTTTTACCAGCTGATAGAATTCCAAAGCCGAAGGATCAATATTTTAATTTCGTACGTCAAGCCAAAAAGCCCTTGAATTACTTTATGGCTAGTGACACTAAGACAGGTCTTGAGTCGTATATTATACACTCATACACACCATCGATTAATTAATCACCGTAGTGACACCAGCATGTGTGTGTATTATATATAATTCAGTGGTCATCTTCTAGTTTCAGAAACAGGTTTTAAATAGGCAAGTTTCAAATGGATGATATTGTCATGATATTTTTAGCATAAATTTATTTTTATGTATATATTAATTTTTCTTATTCAAAAGGAGATGTGTATTAAAAATTATACGCAAATACCATTCTTGTATTATTAACATGGCTGGATCTAAAGGGTACGTAATATACAGTATTCATATCCCCAAGGCAAACATTTTGGGGAGGTTGAGGCATATATAATTTAAAAAGATCGAGTTAACCTAACATATATATACATGTTTGAAATATTATATGTTACATATTGACCAAAGACCTAGCACGTTTAATTGGAATATACCTTTTGCAAATGTATTTGTAAGTTGGGGAGCATTTGACGTGACGTTTCTTGTATAAGCACAGTTGCTTGTATGCTTAACTATTTCTTATCAATAAAAAAAATGTATTTTCTAGAGAAAAGAAAGAAAATTAGTGTTCCTACGAAGCCAGTGAAAAAACGAAGAATTTAGAAGAATGACCGTACTGAGCAGTGAGATCCATTTAAATAAATGCACCATTGGAGATAAAAAGAGGTTAAGTTTCTTATATGAAAATGTGGAAACTGGTCTCACCAAAATTCACTTAAGCAAACTCAATAGAGTTTCAGCGTTGTAGATGTTTTACGCTCAATTTGATGTTTTATTTTATGCTCAATTTGATACTGATGAAACACGGAGGATGACAGACGGCAAAAACTTCTTTGTTTGTTAGGAAAAAAAAAAACCGAAGAAATAAACGAATATGAAAGAAAAAAAAAACATTTAATAACAAATTATAATTTTTTCAGTTTAATTAATTATTTATATAAATAATCGGTTCTACCATTACTACATGTACTTTTATTCATTTTAATCAATTATTTGTACGTGTTTTCACTTTCTTAATCAATTAAGTTTTATATATATATATATATATATATATATATATATATATATATATATATATATATATATATATATATATATATATATATATATATATATATATATATATAATCTATTACATAATTGAGATAATTAATCGATTACATTTAATTATATAATGGTATAATTTATTATGATTATATAATTATATTTTTAATTTATTTCATTATATTTTAATATATGATGTGTTCATATATTTTTATAATATATTATATATTTAAATGTTTTTAATATATTTATATATATTTTATGTGTTTATATTTTGTTTTAGGTTTATATATTTAACATTATATATTTATGTTTAATTATATATTTTTTTTAAATAAAATCCATATTTATATATATATATACTGAATTAGATTACAAAAATTAATTTATTGATTTAAAAAAATATATTTATGTAATTAATTATAATTGATTATATATATTCATAATTGATTAAAACCCTAAACCCTAAATTATACCATGTAACAATTTTTTTTGTTATAAATAAATTTTTTATATCCAATTAATATTTTATATGTATGTTTTTGTAAAAATTAATTATATAATTAAAATTTTATTATTTTATGTTTTAAAAAATTATATATATGTGTTTTACTTTTAAATTAAAATTATTACGTAATTAAAATTTGATTATGTTAAAAATATTTTCTTTTGAAAATAAATATTTTACATGTGTGGTGATATTAAAAGAAACTAATTATAAAATTAAAATTTATTATGTTATGTTAAAAAATATTATATATATAAAGACACTGTATGTAAGGATAAAGTTGTAATTGTTAAATTTTTATATTTTATTTTATCTTTTAAAAAAATTTTACAACTTTATTTCTTCTCTATGTCATTCCTACAAAACAACTTGTAGATACTTGTTTTTGTTCGACTTCGAAAAAGGAAGAGACAAAAGGGACAAAGTCGAAAAAGGTAGGAGACAGAAGGGAAGTAGCTGTGCTTGCAAGTCACCTTGTCAAAAGAAGGGAAAAGATAAAAACGTGTTAGAAAAACAATTTGGGGAAGTGTGGCCAAGAAGCTTTACGCTCCCCAATGTGCCTCGAGCAGAAGCAACCAAAATGGGGAGTCGTGCTTTCTCGGTCGGGTCACTTCCTTCTTGAAAAGAAAGGGGCGTGGAGGACACGCACATTGCGATGGTCAGAAAAAGGTAGAGAGGTCACCACTGCATTAATGACTGGGTCGTCGCATTGAATAAGGGAAAACCCCTCTAGAGGCATCGGAACATTAATGGGCCTAGGAAAGAGCCACCGTGTTAATGGTGGAAGATCTCCATGGGAGATTCGGGAAGCTATGAGCGAACCTATAAAAGGTCCCAAGCTCGAAAGAAGAAAGGGATTTCCAAGGGAAAAAAGGGGATGCTGATCAAAAGAAGGGTTGAAATCTTAATCCTGAGAATCCTTCGAGAACACTAGAGATCTAGTATGTAGTAAGGGGTTGAGTGTTGAAAGTAGTCTTTAGAAAAAGGGACATAAAGGAAGGAAGGAAGGAAGACATTTATCCACCTTTCAGTAAGTAACTAAAGTACGACTCTTGGATACAAGGTAAGATATTTAAAATATCTCACTGTGCATATCCATTTAGTGACCTTAAGCTCTAAGCCAACATGCTTCCTTGTTTACCCCAGCAACATACTATAGTCTGTAGGTCAATTTTGAATTGGCCTCCCATGTAACTAAAACTGAGACTGGTCAAGAGCCGACGCTCTTTAACCTGGCTCGAACATCATACACTATCAAATCACACAACCCATTGAGTGCCATTCGGCACGATAGCCCTGCCGACAACTAGCCAACACCCTAACTTGGTCGACATAGTTTCAGCCCCTCCCATTATCTAATCATTAAGCCTCAGAACTACGTAAACTTTGACTTCTTCATTACAGTGGAAGATACGTAGGAGCAAGAGGTGACTCTTGTCAAGTTCATCCAAAAAACCAAAAAATCCTTTATCCATTCCTTGTAGATATCCTCCATTTTTAGAAAGGCAAAAAACTGTAGTGTACGAGTCATGTCACATTTCATGGATCTAGTTATGGTAACTATCCTCAGATAGACGTTATGAGATACTGGTAATCCCTACACGTAACCGACTCCCGAATCCAAACTTTGATTTCCGGTCCGACCTTATCTATTTATAGGTTTCCTAACATTTACCTTGAAAATGTTGGTGACGACTCCAGTCTATGAGTTCCTTTCCTCGAAAGGGACTTGGATTCTACTTTTCTGAAATTCGCCAACTTCGTCGCGGCCCTTATTGCAACACAACTTAATTATACTCTATTTCTTACCACTCTATTTCTTTTCACTTCACTCCACTTCTCTCCCTTCTACCAAATAGAGCATCAAGTTAATAAACATAATATGGAAAGCTTTCAAAGGTTGTCTTTAGCAGAAAAGTCAAATATTATTGAAAGTTACCAACTCTCCTATCTCAACATGTATCACACACATCAAATGTGATGAGACTATGTGATATAGGTGATAATGTACTTGTAGCACAAAAAGAAAAAAAGTTCTACCTATTGTACAACAAAAGTGCTAAGAATGGTGATAAGTAAAATGTTTTATTATCTTATATGTAACATGTTGTAAAGATATTTAATACATTTAATATAAACAATGTTCACATTTTTTGGAGAATAAAGAAGAATTTTAACCAATATGTTCAAGCTCCTTATAAAAGTCTCACAAGAAGAAAAACGACGTATAATAATCTTTATAGAAAGAATGAAATTAACACAAATTAAGTCTCATTTATTTCTTTCTTTCAGGACATTCTCTATATGTAATTCTTGTTTTATTTTCTAAGCAAATAGGCTATTATTTAATTTCTCAATTCATATTAAACGATAGGCTTAGGTCTCCTTGTTCGAAGTATAGTGTTGTGCACTAGAGCTTAAAGAGACTTGATAAGAAAGGATATTGTGACTAGTTAATTACCTGAAGAGGCAAAGATGAAAAGAATACTTAATTTAAGCCTAAAAGAAACATGGATACTAAAATACTTCTAAAGTGTACAAAGTTTTTAACTCTAGAGCTTTAGTAATAAAATAATCTACAATATCAACTTCAATGATGAATTTACAAGTTGAAAAAACAAATTAGTATCGGTTTAGCATTGACTTATCATTTGATATCCAACTCTAATTAATTAACACTAATTAATTTATAAAAATATTGTAGTGTGAATTGTTGTTTACAACTTATAAAAGATTTGTTTATATTAAAATGACTATGAGAGTATAATTTAAAAAAAATTAAAAGAAAGGAAGTATAATTTAAATAACTATTGAGGAAAGAAATTTAATTTCATGATGATGATGAAAAAAATTAATAAAATGATAAAAATCCAGCAAATATTAATGAAAGTGCTGATATGAAATTCAAATTATTAAATAATTCTAATAATGTAGGACAAAATTAAAATTCATTTTCAACATTATATTTATTAACATTTGAGAATTTTATTTGAAAAAGTATTTTGAGAACCTAATTTATTTATATAATAGTAATTAAACAAAGATAACTCGTCATAGTTAAAAATAACATGAACGAGTATATTTATTAAAAATTAACGAGTTAAACTAAAGTTACCTTTAAGTTCAAATGACTTGATATATGGTAGAAGCCTATTTAAATAAAAATTGTTTGAGATGTGTAAATAATATATAATCTTATCATATGGCTTAATTAAAGTTTTAGGATGAGTGACTTCTTGAAACTATCCACAAGCAACGTGTTTAAGTACACATAGAATCCTTAAATTTATAATTAACTTGTACATAAAATCATTAAATTTATCTTCAACTTTAATTTTTAACATTACAAGATTTTTTTATTTTACTATTAATTTTAGCTATCATTTAAATTAGTAGTTAAATCCTAACTAATTAATTAGAATATTATTTTTCCTACTTAAATTTAAGTTGTATTCATTTATACTTCTTGTTACTACAAATTAGTTAGAAAATAACTATAAATTTTAAAAATTTATTACAAATTAACTAAGATTATTTTCTTAATTAATTTGCTACTTATTTCATGCTACCACCAATAGAAATTTTAAATTTTCTAGTAGTGTAAGTTTATATATATATATATATATATATATATATATATATATATATATATATATATATATATATATATATATATTTATATATTTATATATTTATATATTTATCATTTCAGATTTTGATTTTATATTTGATCTCCAGTTTTATAAAACATAATTAATTTTAGTATTTGTTCAGCAACATTTTCCTTAATCCTTAATGTCAGTAGAAAATATAATAAATAACAACCAACGTGAATGATATATAGCGAAAGACACAAATGAAAATGTTATAATATTCAAAATTATGGTAGATATTTACAATCTAATTAATTATATAGTGACTGGTATAATAAATGAACACAAGCAGGAGAGATGTTTTATTAACTAACCAAGCTTATGATACTGGTATATATATAATTTTTTAATAATATTTTAATATAAAAATATTATCAAAATTTTTATTAGTGACTTTTTTTATATCTTTAGTAACATTTAATTAATAAATATAAGAATATTATTAGTGATATTTTATAACATAATTTAGATATAATATTGACTAAAATATTATCAAAATTAATAGATAATATTTTATAAATATGTGTAACATTTTTTAAATATTATCAAACTTTATATACGTAGTACTTGATGTTCATTATTATAGACTTCACTACCATGCACCCCCTCCCCCAAATAACCCCCAAAACTTTTATTCATTGAATTTAGTCTTCCAATTCAATAATTACATCCAGTGTTATCTTTATGGGGATCTTCTAAATTAATTTGTTAAATGGTTAGTGAAACGTCTCTACTAATGAAGTAGTCTTAGATAACAAAAAAATTCCAATGTCATACGTCACAGTTGGAAAAATAATTTAGATGGGAAGTTCATCACACGGATAAACTGTGGGAAGATATTGAACAGATTTTAAAAAGTAGTACACTTTGAAAACATAATTCTTGACATAATATGATAAGCCATTTTGGTTTATGTGGAGGAGAAAGGTAGTGAGAAAATGCTTTTGTAGTAAAACTAGGAACATAGGATTTTATTTTATGATGAGATATGGAGAGAAAGAAAAATATAAATAAGTTTAATAAAATATTTTTATGTTCAATTTTTTTTTCATATAACATGATTCTAATAATATATACTATGTCGACATCTTTCAAAATAATTTACTTTTGTAATAGAGTTCAATTAGAATACAAGAAAACATTTTTTTATAATGCCATTCAATTATAAATTTTTATATATAGTAAAAAAATTTAATTTAAAACATTAATAATATTTTTTTTTACATCTAATTATCATTATTATACTAAATAACATTGTTAATTTTTATAACAATTACTTTAAAAATCATATATTTAGAGTGATTTTAAATTGGTCGACATATATACAAGTAACACAATTAAACTTCAATAAAAAACAATAACTTTTGTAATTATTACTTTAAAAATTATATTTAAAAATTGTACTAACAGTATATTAAAATTAAACTTTGTAATAACTCTTTTGAAGTTATATATAGGTTGTCGTTCAATAGTTTAATAGCGTATATTATTTACATGGACAATGTATTAAAATTAAACTAAAAAACTAATTCTAAAGTAAACAAAGATAAGTTTAATTTTCTTACATTGTCGGTATAAATTTTTTTTTACTATTAATTAATTAAAAATTATCTTAAATATAACTTTTAAAGCAATTATTACAGAGTTTAATTTTATTAACTGTGAATGTAAAATATTTTACTTTATCAACTAATTAAAAATCATTGTATAATATAAATTTTAAAATAATTATTATAAAAATCAATAATTTTATTATATTTGATAATCTATAATTAAATAATAATATAAAAATTTTATATTTTTTTAAACAATTTTTTTATTGATATATACTAATTTATAATTAGACGATAGTATAAATTTTTTTATATTATAAATATAATTTTTAATTAAATTCAAAACTAATACAGGGACATGCATTTATGGAAACCAATTCAATGACAGTGGACAGCACTCAGCAGTGAAACAAAGCTAACACTGTTGACAGACACAAGAGACCTCACTGATCTCCAAGCCCATATTGGATACATACGTCAACTTTGACTGCATAACCATGTGGTTTCTTTTCATATATGCAAACCTTATAATAGTACCATATATTTTTTTATTAAAAGTGGTAGAAGGTAGAGGTCCTATATATATTGGACATGATGTCAATGACATGTTGAAACGGTCAATAAGGACTCATCTAGAATATTATTATATAGACTCGAATCATATACAATTTTACTTAATTATAATTACTTAACTAGTTTTTATGTACTAAGAGATCTTTCTAAAGAAAATTGTCCACTAAATAAAAAAAGTGATGTAAAAGAAATTCGAATCCTAGCTCCGTGAAAGTTTGTACTGGATCCTTGTTGTAGTACCATGTACTATATATATACAAAACTTGTGTGGCCAAATTCAGCTTTCTTCTCCCCCTCAATCTCATTGATGACTTTGATTTCCGAGACCATATTATAAAATTTAATCATTGTAATAAAAAATCCCACAAATGAGCTTAGCGTTGGTGTTGACATTTTATGGGGGGCTGCGTAATAAGAGGTGAATTAGCACTGGGATTTGAAATTGTTTATTCCAAGTCTAGCAGAGAGTTGATTGGTTTATAAAAAAGGGTATGTTTGTGTTGTTAGAACTTACTACTTAGTAGCATATATATATTTATATATATATATATATGGACCATGGAGTTGCTTGAGATTGAAGTAGGTCTAGTGGAGAATAGTGATGGAGGCTTTGTTAAAATTGTCTAGTCTTTGTGGTCAAGAGATAGATGATAAGAGAGTTACTTCCATTTTCTCAGAAGAGGACTTATCTACAGAAAAGGGTAGGAAGGTATATATCAAATCTTTGCAGCTCCAATTGTTTCTTGTTTTGAAACTTTATTTGGCTTTTCATGAATGATTTTGACCTTAGTTTCTCAAGAATATCTTTTAACTTCTGTACCATATTAAACCACATAAGTAATCAACTGACTTTTCTTTCCACTTCAATTGAATAGTTATTTCAGTTTGCTATTTCTCAGGATGCCTTGGCATCATTCACATGGTGTGGATCTTTCGTCCTTTATTACCATGGCTACAAGTAATGGTATAATCATGTCCAATTAAACCTTTATTTACAGAATTGGGTCATAAGTATACAAAGAATGTTGTTGAGGTAATGCAAACTATAGGATAAGTATCAGATTAGAAAATTTGATTAGAAATCATGTAATAATATTCAAATATTTTACTTTAGGCCATATTATACTCATTATTTGACACCATTCAACAGGCCAAGAGGAAAGAGGGATATGGAACTACCCTGTAGTTTGGCTTTGGCATAAGATATGACACACAAGCAAGAATTAAGAAAGGTGTAGTGACTAATAGTTTTGTGCACTTGTTTTTTATATATAGGAAGATAAACTTGAATCTGCTAAAGCTGAGATAGGAAAGGTGAAAGAAGAAAATGAAAGATTGAAGATGATGCTAGAAAAGGTTGAAAAGGATTACCACTTTCTTCAACTTCGTTTCTTTGACATCCTTCAGAGAGAAACTTCCAAAAAAGGTGTGGAAGATTCAGCTGGTTCCCCTGATGAAGTGGAGGAACCTAAGCTTGTGTCACTTTGTCTTGGAACAAGTCCAAAGAAGCCTAACAAGGATGGAATAATTGGTAACTCAAGCAAACCTAAAGAAAATGAAGATTTGGAAGCTAGCCTTACCCTTGGTTTAGACTCCAAAAGTGTGTCTTCAAAGGATAAGGTATCTGATATGTGCCCCTCAGAAGAACTAAAGAAAGAAGATTCAACAAATAAATCAGAAAGGACCAAAGATGGAGGTGATGAAATTTCAGAGTTAACACCCCCCACCAAGAGAGCTAGAGTTTGTGTTAGAGCTAGATGTGATACTCCCACGGTTAGTGTTTATGGAAATTTCTATTACCACTACTTTTATGTCACCATCATTCTAGTGTTTTCTTGGAGTTTTTTCTTTTTTTTTTTTTCAAAATTGTGGTCTCAAATCCCAATATTTTTGTATTCTTTTTTCCTACCGAAAATAACAAAGTTATGCCTTTCACATAGATGCATGATGGATGCCAGTGGAGGAAATATGGACAGAAGATAGCAAAAGGAAATCCATGTCCAAGAGCATACTATCGTTGCACACTTGCTCCAGCATGCCCGGTTAGGAAACAGGTATGCATCCACATTATACATTTAATTTAGGTTAAACTATTCACTTGATCCTATAGTTTTCTTCATTTTAAGTTTTAGTCCTTATACAATAAACATGCAAGTTTTTAGCCTCTACCATTAACACTATTAGTGATGTGGCTGATAGTAATACCATTACAAAAAAATATTTTTTAGTAAAAAAATTGTTACAAAAAATTTCCATGTCCTCATTTTCTGGCAATTTTAGACTCAGTTAGAAAATTTTGTAGCAATTTTACACTGCTGGAAGTTGTTCAAGCAGTGTTAACAGCAGCTCTGTTAGTCACATTACTGACAGTGTTAACAAGATGGACCAAAACTTAATTTTTATGCATGTGAAGGGATTAAAACTCACAATTTTCTTATAGAGACTAAAACTTACAATGAGGACAATTACAGGACCAAGGGAATAGATTTAGCATTGATTTAACTATATACAAAATTGAAGTTGATTAAGATATACATAAGAGTTAGAATACTCAAGACTGAATGCATGACCACAGGTGCAAAGATGCGTTGAGGACATGTCTATCTTAATCACCACATATGAAGGAACTCACAACCACCCAATTCCAGCTTCAGCTACAGCCATGGCTTCCACCACTTCTGCTGCTGTTTCCATGTTGTTGTCAGGTTCTTCAACATCTCAGCCTACAGATCACAGTTTTGCCTCTTTTGCAAATTCTCCTACACCGTTCAGTGGTGTGAATTTCAGTCTTTTAGATAAACCAAGAGCAAACCAAGCCTTGTTACCAACCCCTTCCTTGCATTTTCTCCCGACCATCACTCTAGACCTGACTTCTGCTCCAACCTCCTCATCAAATTTTGCTTCAACCCCAAGATTTCCTCCATTAAGTCTAAACTTTTGCTCTCCAGAATCCAACATTCCACTACGATTTTGGGGCAAGGGACTTCCTAACAATGACACTGTTGTGCCTATTGACAAAAATCACACCAAGCCCTTCAAGATCAGAAGCCAATTTCAAGAACATTTGTATCAACAGTGCTTCAAGAACCAAGCTCCCTTCAGGGAGGCTTTGGCAGAAACACTAACCAAAGCAATCAGCACTGACACAAATCTTTGCTCCGCAATAGCAGCAGCAGTTTCATCGATAAGGGGACAAGGATCAAGCAGTGGGAGCAAGGGTGATGGAGGGATTTCAGGTTCAGGATTGAGCCTGAAACTGGGGGAGCATCCTCAACTTGCTTCTTCCAATTCCTTCGACCAGAATGGGAAAGCATACTTAACGGGCTTCTTCAATAGATTGATGTAATTAGTATTGGAAACTTCATGCTTCTCAAATCTCCACAGCCATTTTCTCTTCCCAAGACTAGCACAACTTATGTTGATTACATCAACCATTGGATTTCAGAAATCAATTCTCATCATTAGTATCTCCTCTTGTACTTCATCCAGGATAATGTTTAGGAGTAAGAAGAATACTAGTAAAACCCTCTCAGATACTTTCTTTCCGAAAATCTCTCAATTATTGATTGAAATTTATTTGAAATCACAAATTTTTGGTAGGATTCACCAACAATTCAGGTTAGAGACTCATTAAATGATAATGAGTTTCACCAAAGTTTGTGATTTCTAATAAATTTCAGTCAGATAGAATCTTAAAGAGAGTGTGAGAGAGTTCCACTAGCATTCCTCTTAGGAGCAATTCAGTTAAACACTGTACACTCCAAGACTAGCTTTCCATCATTTCATAGGATGTCAAAATAGGATATAAAACATAAGATGCAAGTTAGGACAAAAAGAGAATACCAAGAAATGAATCATGTTTACCACAATCTTGTCATTCCATTTTGTTTATGTAAGTTGTAACACTCTAACACAGTTTCAAGGGAGGACAAATTTAGTTGAATGAAGATAAAAGCCGTGTAAAGTTCCTCTTCTTATTTTGGTTTGCTCTACAAGACCAATGAAGCTACGCATAGCAGTTAACACTCTGCTGATTATATAGTTTAAAACATCAAGTGTAGCAAATAGCTACTAAACTTTCTCATTTATCCAGATATTATCTCGCAGCCTTAAAACTGGTCAATCATTTTGGAAGCACCCATCATTTCCACTTGAGGAACCAAGAAGCACTCATCATTTTCACTTGAAGAACCAAAATTCCTCTACTAGAACTTACTTGCGCTGCAAGCAATTTAATCTGCACATTTTTGCATACTTGTGAAAGACAAGTTTAGATGAGGAAAAACAAAGAAAAATAAGAGTTGAAAGTAATGAATTCAAGTAAAATTATCATAATCAATTATCTAAATAAGGCAGTCTAAATATCACTAAATCAATTATCTAAAAAATAATTATCTCTCCATATTTTTTTTATTTTACTTTTAAATATATTTTATTACTATTAGTTTTTTCTTTCAAAAAGTTAGATGCCTAGGCGACAGGAAGGTCTATATATATTTCTTTGTTATAACCATGAACATGATTTTGCAAGGAATTTCACTCTCTCAAACTTAATGAATGATATTGTGCTCATTGTGTTGTGCATAATATGTCTCTCAACAAGCCAACAATGAATAAACACAACACCAAAACTTAAAAACTTTCTGATAGTTACTCCACTTATGTTCCAAATAATTTCTTTAATTTTTATATTCTCTGCCTCACCATCACACACACCAAAATTAAATATCACCGCTACCTATAAAACTAATAAGTATTAGAGTTATGCTGTTTTATATACTCGGCATAGATGGGGACAATGATGGGATGGACTCTATTCTAAAAAGAAATAAAGTTAAGTGGTCCAAAAATTTTATTGGACAGGTTAAATTGTTTTGATCATATGATATTTTATTATTTATATATATATTTTTTATTTTCTAAAATCAGATAACGACACTTGTAACATCGATCATTATTGAATTAATGAATACAAAATTTAAATATTGGTTTTATCTTCTTCTTAACCTCCATTTTTACTTCTTAGTCTCTTGTCATAAACACAGTCTAGCCATCATTTATCCTTGTCCCAATTTTTTCAAGGGAAAATTATGAATTTTGTAACATTAAAATGAAGATGTTCTTTTACATTCAAGATTTATGAGACACTAGTGTTAGTACGTAATATATATCCATACAAGAATTAGAAGTATAGAGAAAGCGAAGTCATGTAATGAAACAATTTTCTTAAGTAAAATTGCATTGAGAAATAAAGGTAAATATGTTTCTACATATATATCTCAACTTGGTAATACTGAAAGTCTGCTATAACTTATTTGAGAAATGCCACACAAAAAGTGTCGGTGCTGTTTCCAATTAATCTACTGGCCACCTATATTATAGGAGTTCAATCTGAGTGGCTGTTTACAATTTTATTTTAATTTAGCAGAAATAAAACATTTTAATATTGCATCACACAACAAGGCTTAAGGATAAAGCTCAATCAAAGACCGAAAGCCAAATGCAGGGAATAACTTGTAACGGTTGAAGCCTGCTTCCACAAAAAAGCCGTTTCAATCTTTTTCACTTCTCTCTTTTCCATTGTGATAGGTCATCATAACTATATCGAATAAAAGCTTCACTTCAGTCATTTCATGCTCATCTTGTTTCTCATTTATCACAATGTCTATGATGATCACTTTCCCCCCTTCACCTTTGCCTGAAATAGCTTCTTTACAATTTTTTAGTATCTTTATGCAATCATCATCGCTCCAATTGTGTAACACCCACTAAAAAAACATAAACAATAAATAAAGTGTCAATAACTTCAGCTAATAATTTACTCTCTCACAAATTTATTAAAACCTTTTGATATGGTGAATCCATGAACTATTTAAAAATATATGAATATCATTGTTGTTGAAATTAAAACCTATCTACACAAGTATTAGAAGCAAGAGAAAGCAAGTTATCATGATTCAAACTTATGTGCATACCTTGAGTAAAACTGCATCAGCTTGAGGGACAGACTTAAACATGTTCCCACCAACAAAACTCAAATTGTTGCTTCCTGTTAACCCTGCAACAACCTGTGGAAGGTCCAAGACTGTGTATTGCAACTTAGGAAATGCCTCACAAATAATCTTAGCAGTGTTTCCAGTTCCACCACCAACATCAACTATGGAATCCAGCCCTTCAAAAACTGATTTGCAATCTCTCAGTGCCAACCTCATTATGTGAGAGTCACTTTCCATGCCCTCATTGAACATCTTCAAGTGAGTGGCATCTTGATGAATGAAGTCCCAATAGCATCCAGGGCCTAATGCAGTCTCAATGATTGTGAGCTCCTCCCCACAAGTCCATTCCCCCAACTGATGGTATGAACCAACAAGAGTTGGGTTGCTTAACAGCTTAACCATGGAAGATAAACAATGGTCAGTGTCATTGACAAGGACTTGCGAAGGTGGAGTAAGAGCATAGGCTTCATTGCTATTGCTATCATCATCAGTGTTGATGATTTCAAAGAAGTCATTGTGTACCAACAAATGCATGAGGCGTTGGACACAAGTGGCTTTTGCTTTTGGAACCTTAAGAGCTGAAACTAGCTCAGGAAGAGTAATGGGGTGGCCATGCTTGTGGATTATGTCAGGTATGCCAAGGTCAATGGCCCATTTGATACACATGGGATTCAGAAAGCTATATAGAATTCTGTACAAGTGAGCTTGAGCTTCAAGGAGCTCACTTGCTTTGTATCCATTATTGGAAGCCATGAGAATGCTAACTTTTATGTGTTTTTGTTTATGTTGGGAACTTGTCACTTGCTTTGTTGCCATGGATTGAACTTGAGCTTCTTTATATATACTGAATCATGCACACCCATCACTCGTAGCTTAGTTAATAAAAATATCAAAAATTGTATCTCCTACGTCCGTACTTGATTGGTACTGCTTTCATGACATATTTCGTAATTGTGTCTTTATTAGTCTTTCCATGATACGTGATTAAGAATTATTAATTTTTTTATAAATTAAAAAAATTAAATACATATCATATAAAAATTAGTTGAGACTAGGAATATATGATGGTTTTTAACTTTTATATATAACATTTATACCACTAAAATACTAAATTTGTTAATAATTTATATTATTTTTTAAAAATATTTTTATAATTATTGAGACTCATCATTTTATTCTTTTTATGTAATTATTTTTTATTTAATTAATTAATATATACTAGTATTTTTTTATAATGATTTTATTTCATCAATTTATAATATTTACTAAAAGTGATTTAGTCAAAAAATAATTAATAAAAAAATAATTCAAAAAAACTTATAAAAAGAGATAAGTTTATTTTAAAGTCCTGTATATAAAGATAGGAATAATTATTTAGTCATCACCTTATAAAGTACAACAAAGTACTCATCCTTATTTAATTATCATACTATATATTAATATTAATTGATTATCACACCACTTTTTACGTAAATGTTCACACAATTGATGGGATTTGTGGTACATGAAGTTGAAATGGTATTTTTCATTGTGATACTTTTGGATGATATAGTGATACATAGGCATGAGTAAGATATCAAATTCCTATAATGGTAGCGGTTAGAAAGATCTTAAAAAGTCAATAATGGATGCGGACAATGTGACTCATGTGGTCGGTTGGTCGCAATGTGATTGTCAAAGTCTCCGAAAATATAAGGTACATTGATGAAAAGCAGGGGGCATAAGAAGACTGAGGAATTAATGTTGTGGACTGGTGGTACAGCTAGCTATGTAGCTTGTACTGTGTGGTTCTGGGGAACATCCTAGAGGATGCAATATAGCATAGAGAGTTGCATACTATAATTAAATTTTAGTTTTAAATTTTAAATTTTTAGTTTCAGTTTTAAAAAATTATTGTAAATTTTATAACTTTTTTTCTAAAAAATATGACAACAACAATTCTTATACAAACCTTGTATTTTTTTTTAAGTTTCTATTAAACAAAAAATTACATAAACAATGGTAATTAAAAATAAAATTAATTTAAAAACAATAACAACGAAAACAATGTTTATTTTCGTAATAATAATTATTTTAAAATAATAATAATTTTTATTATTTTAGTAATAAAAATAATAGTTTTAATAATAATTTTAACCATAACAATAGTAATTTCAATAATAAGAAGAACAATTTGAATCATAACAATAATTTTAATTAATTTAAAAAATAAAACAACAACAATAACAAAAAAATTATTTTCATAATAATAATAATTTTAATAATAACAATAGTAATTTGAAAAAAAATTTAATAATAATAATTTAATATCAATAATTTTAATAATAATAATTATTTTATAATAATAATAATAAGTGTGTTCTTGACGTATTAACTATTAACAAGGTCTTTATAGTAATAGAAAAATTTAAATACATCCTTATAAAATATAAGTATGATAATTACCATTTAAACCAACCTTTATCGGTATATTCATCCATAATTTTTAAACATGAGTTTATAGTATTTTTTATAAAACAATTAACTAATTTTAATAGTTAAAATCTCATGCAGGGAACATGTCTATGTAGATTATCTAAATTGTTATGAACGTAATATTGTAAATATCAACAATTTATTATAATTGTTAATGATTAAATAATATTATAAAAACTTTTTACATTATCGATATATATTATTTATTTTATTTTTTATTATTAATTTTTATATTAATTATCTTAAATATATTCTTAAAAATAATTTTTAATTAATTTGTAATATGTTATTATATTACCATTAAAAATATATCATAAAATTAATTATTAGTAAAATCGATACATATTATGATTATTCACAAAAATATGTCATAAAACCAACGAGTAAAAGGAGGATGGTATGAACAATGAAGTACAATAAACCTCTGTTCAAATATGTCGGCAAAAATCACACTATTAACGAGGAAAAGGAGGATGGGCTCGGTGGCGGAACAACATACAATAATTCTTATATTAATAATTTTTAAATGAAAATATTTTTAATTAAGAATTATTTACTTTTTTATTAAATTACGTGATGTGTTGTATATTGAATATCTAATTTTATTTTTATTTAATTTTTTCATTTTAAAATCTAGATATATTATATCAAATTAAAGATGTCATCTTTTTAGATAAATTAGATTATAAGATTATCGTAAACTTAATCAGAGTCCGTTTGAAAAACAATTTCAATTAAGATTTTTTCAACAAATTCTTATTATATAAGAATTTATACTATAATTACTTAATTAACAAATTATTTGTGTTTGCATATGTTCAAAACATTTTATACAATTTTAAAGGATTTGGATTAGAAATAACAAAATGGGTCATTTGACCTATCACATTAAGAAGAGAAAATGAATAGGTTTTGTCTAATTTTTATGGATTAGGATTTTATAGTTCTAGTTAACAAGTCATCTAATTTTGATTAATTATTTTTTAATTTAAAAATAAATAAATTTTTAAAGAAAAAATAAAAGAATGATACTAGGCTAAATATGTTAAATTCATTTTAGGCTAACTTTTTTGGAGGCTATATGGTTGGTGAGTTCAATAGACTAATCTAAATTGACTTGATTCTATTTTATTCAAAATTTTCAGCTTAGTTTGATCGAGAACTCATTTTGTCACTTTTAGTTTGGACTAGAGACAAAACTAGAATGAGATAGTTAGAGAGTCAATTACACTACAATAATTTTTTGATTTTGTTACTAATTTTAGCTACCATTTAAATTAGTAGCTAAATCATAGCTAATTAACTATTAATTAATTAGAATATTATTTTTTTCTAGTTAAATTTAAATTATATTTATTTATATTTCTTATTACTACAAATTAGCTAGAAAATAACTACAAATTTTAAAAATTTACTACAAATTAACTAAGATTATTTTTTTTAACTAATTTGCTACTTATTTCATGCTACCATCAATATTATAATAATTTTGTAACTAATTATTTTATAATAAATTTTAAAATTTCTAGTAATGTTATATAAATTAAAGTTTATTTAATAAATATATAAACATCAAATTTGATAGAAAAAAAAATCATGATAACATGTTTTCCAAAATATCCCAAAACATATAATAAAAATATATTTATATAAAATAAATAAATAAATAAATAAATTTTAAAATACTTAATATTACTCAATAATTAGTTTCACATGCCATACAAAAATTTTGAGAATTTATAATAAAAAATAATATTTACATTAATTATATTTTTTTTACGAAAAATCCTATTAATTATGTTCTAAAAATATATTAAATTAAAGCAAACTATATTATTTACTAAATAATCTTTTACGATAATATTAGCTAATGACTATCGAAAAAAATTCAGACTGTTGAAAAAGAAGAAGAAGAATGTTATGCGGAGGTAAAGACCAGTGCTCTGAAATAAAAATTTAGAAAACCTTTGATGCAATCGAATATCCAATTTTCTTTTTCAAGGTTTGCACAATAGAGCATTTGGTTTTGTGTACTTAAGACTGCCCAAAAGCAGAGTGAAACCTAAGCCTCAAACAATAGCAAGACCAAATACAAAATGAGAAAAATAAAAAATACAAGAATAATAATGATCGAAAGAGATAATATTTATTTATATGTTTCAATTTCAAGCTGTTAATCTCTTACACAGTGTTCGTAAATTTGTCTTCTTGACAAAAATTAATTTTCACCTTTAATTATTAAATTAATTATATTCAAATTAATATAAAAAATGTTAATCAAGTCATTTAACTGTAAATACAATTATTTATAATTGTTAAAATAGCAATAACGAATTATAAAAGAAAAAGAATGTTAAAATAAATAAATGATACTCAAATAATTTATTTAAAAAAATTACTACTTCTCCATTAAAGTCTATAAAAAACTAAAATATTGTCAAAATATAAAATAAAAAACAAAATTTAAAGTATTTTTAGAAAACAACAAAAAAAAATTAAATAAAAATAATTATCTAACATACACACAAAAAAATGTAATTATAGGATCCCAAATCTCTGCCCAAGCTAAATAGGTCCAATTGTAGCCCAATAAGAGAAAGAGATTCCAAGATAGGCTCGCCTGACCAAGAAGACCCAAAGAGCTAAGCCGGCCTGCCTCAGAAGAGGATCGTCCGACTCAGCCCAGTCTAATAAGAAGAAAGTCCAAAACGGCTTACGTCCAGAAAAGACGTTAGATGCAGCCCAAAATGGCCAAACAGGCCCAATACAACCTACACTACGAAAGACCTCCAAACTCGATCCAAGGGAGGTCTAAGAAGACTCCAGTGTGACGTTGACGAAGTCGGCCAAGTCAACGAGGAGTCAGCAAAGTCGGCAACCTCAACAAAGGGGACAAAACCTCACACAATTTAAGAGACCCTGAGCCATGTTCCATTGAAGAGCGAGGCACACTTCGAAGAAAAAGGTACGAGAACCTGAACTGCAGAGGAGTTCTTTGCTGAAGGAAAGAATTCAAGTTAAGGGAAAAAGCATTAGTTGTACCTTTGGAGATGAGGTAAGTCTTCTTTCTTCTAGAGAATTCATTGCATCAAGTAGGTAGCCATGTTGTAAGAATACTCCCTCATATCCATTTGAAGTAGATCAGATGGTGGACATGTAGTCTGCATTGATCCGAACCAAGTCGACATCGGTTCCTCTGCATATTATTTTACAATACCTTTCATTCGACCGGATCTGACTCTACATAGCCAAAGGCCATGATGCTTAGTCCATTAACCATATTAGATTTAGCATCCAAACATCCGTCTCTGAGTCAGTTTCCATATCCGGCACCAAGTCGGTCTCGGTCTTGATCCAGCCTGCATATTGTCAAAACAATTAGTCTTTTTCCTTAGTCATTCCAAGTCAGGACGCCTAATGGATAGTCCAAACCTCATTACAAAAGTCATCCAGGATTTGAACACCTAATAGATAGTTCAATCCTTATACTCAACATGGACACCTAATGAATAGTACACACTCACTCATTAAAAGTCATTTCGGGTTAGGACGCCTAATGGATAGTCCACACTCACTCATTAAAAGTCATTTCAGGTCAGGACACGTAATGGATAGTCCGTCTTTGCATTCGCTCCACTCTTCCAAGAGTAGCCGTCTAAAGGATAGCCTACTCCGGTAACACCCTCACATGTCCAAAACTACGTTGAATTTTGATTTTCTAATTAAAAGAGATACGTAGGAGTAAGAAGCACGCTCTTGTCAAGTTATTCATCTCAAAACACCATAACACTGTATATACGTCCCCTCTATATATTAAATTTCTCTTGTTTTCTTTGCGAAGTAGCAAACGTTGTTTTCTTTGCGAAGCAGCAAACGTAAAGATTGTTTTAGCTCATGTAATCCACAGGGTAACTATCATATGATAGGTAGGTGGAATGACACGTCATTCCTGCGCATAACCGACTCTTTACTCAAACTCTGTTTCGTTGGTCTGTCTTATCCTTTTCTGGTTTTAGACGTTCCTTTCAAAACGTTGGTGACGACTCCTATCAGAATCGAATTGGTCATGATCGATCTTTTCGAATTGGCCAAACCGACTCCAACTCTACATAGCTACATCCATCAGAAGATAAATTCAACTTCCAGTTTTCAAACTAGTTTTATTTCTTTTAAAATTTCACCAATCTGATTCAAGTCGCGTTAGTAATTGAAAAATGTTAGCTCCCTCGTCCCTCCCCACCAAAAGCTACAAATATATCCGTCCTTGGTTTGAATACATTGGATGTAAGATATTATTTTTATTTTAAAATTAAAATAATTAATTAAAAATTAAAAATACATTAAAAATTTTAAAACTAACTAAATAATTAATATACTCACAATGTATATACCACAAAAATATTAAAAATAAAAATCACTTATGATAATTACATGTAAATGCTACAAAACACATTTAAATCAATATTTCTTTACTTGAGTGAGGAACTATTGATTTAAATCTCTCTTATTTATATATTTTTATTATTTAAATTTCAAAATTATTAATTAAATAAAATTATCATTAGAAAATACAATTATAAATAATTCCATCTTTCTTATTATTATATATATTAGAGAAAGTTAGGTGTTACAAAGAGACTATGAAAAGTAAATTAAAAGGTGGGTTATTTTCAAAATGTAATCCCATGCATTCAAGGATAAAGTGAATCCACGTAGTAATAATATATGAAAAATGTATGTATTTAGTGTCATATATATGTAACGGTGACAATATTAGATTTTAGACCTTATATATTATTCAAACTTTCCAATGGTAGGTTAACTCTAATGGTTTGGAAATACACTCTAACTTTAGAGTCGGTTTAGAAATACATCATTTAACTATGAAGATATTACAAGTAAATAAATTAAGTTTTTGCACTTTCCTCTTTCTATTTTATATATTTGAACACATTATTTTTTTAGTTTTCGTATTTTTTAATTATAAGATATCTAATTTATTTAATTAGATATATAAAAATGTTATGATTTTAATATTTATATATTTTATCTTTATATTTATAACAATATATAAAAGAAATACTTCTCTTTGACGTCCACGTTTTGTTAAAACTATTTTATCCTTTTATTATTATCAGAATTATCCACTACTTCTTTACCATAAGGCGTGGAAATGGGTCAGACCAACTTTGTGTAAGTTTGTCCTGACTTACTTTATAATTTTACAGCTCAAGCTTAAACTTAGTACATGTTATAGAATTTTTTTAAGGCTTGACCTTATCCATTAGTTTATTTAAAGGTTTATTTCATATTAAGACATTTAAATAGGTTAACATCCTATCCTCAAACAAGCCATAATATTTTAAAAGAAATATTTTGTGACAATAATTAATGAACATATATATTTCCTCCCATTATTTGCGTTTAGGCACCAAAACACTAGCAATAACTATTAGCATATTACACTCCCCTAATATTTATCAAACTTATTTTTTATTAAAATTGTTATTTCTCTCGTAGCGAAGTCTTTATCTTCTATTGCATTATCAATTATCTATTTTATCTTTCAAACTTTAATGAGATACAAATTAGTAGTTGTATAAAAATAATATTATTGATAAAAATGATGATTTTTCAGACTTAATAAACTTTTTAAAAAGCTTATGACTTAACTTATTTAACTAAGAAATTTTTTTTAAAAAAAGTTAAACTTAACATTTTTACTAAACAAGTTAAGCTTTAAATAGGTCAGGACGTAGGTTTCCAATGAGTAGCCTAGTCTACTATCTCTACTTTTCTCATTTTCTATTTAACATCTACTTTCTCTCTTTTTCTTTTATTTTATAAAAAAATGTAGTGTCTTTCTACCCCTAATATATAATAATTATTATTAATTTTTACCTTTTTTAATATATTGTTCCCGTTACTCAAGATCCTAGATTCACCATCTAAGATATTTGAGTTGCATAGAACATGGTTTTTGTAACCACTGAGTATTTTGGAACTCCATGACGTGTGAAGTGGCGATAAATATTGAAGATCCTTTGATTCAAGTAAAAAATGCACTAGGTAGAGCAGACCCTTTGTGGAAGTGCCCTCTTACAGGCCTCAAAAAGCCTTCGGCCCAACGTTACTAGCCCATTTGAGCCTTATTGGCATCTGGGCACATGATTGATTAGGGGCATTTGATTTTTACACATCCTATTAATAACTAATAAATAAGACTTACTTCAAAAAAAAAAACCCTAATAAATACACCTTCATTTATGTTTTTTAATCTATTTTCTTAATTAGCCTTTTAATGCATTCCCATTGTTTTTTGGAAACGTTCTTTAGTCCTTATCAAAAGATTGTCACTGCTTCAATTCTAAACACCATGGAAATATACATGAATTGGTTTCTATTACATTATAGTTTGTTACATTGGACAATCCTAATTAGCTTTGGTGAATATTTGTTTGTAGTTTCTAAAGAACTTTATGTTTTTATTCATTTGTATAATGAACCAACCATTGAAGAATACTATGATTTATATTCAGAAGTTGAGACCTGCATCAACCAGATATAAGAGGCAATTTTGTAGTCTCCTAGTGCCCGACAATTTTACAATATTGGAAGAGTTGTAAATGTAGAATCAAAATTAGTGACTTCTCATTTCATATTTTACGTTTGTAGCTGTTGAAATAGTTGTAGGAATTAATATGCCATTAGGATTTAATGAATTATTAATTAAGTTAATGTATCATTGGAAGGATTAGAGTCATTATTTTTGTTCTTGTAAATGTTATAAATATTTATATTTATTTGTTCTTTTGTGTGTATGAATATTGACAAGGCTAAGTGCTATTTTAAGTGATTCACACCATTTTCAACCTCCTATTTTCTTTCCCGAAAATAAGTTCCAAAATGGGTTAAAATTATAATATAATATAATATAAAACATTAATAAATAATGATACGTATATTCTAATTAAATTCATTATACCACTACCCCACATATCCTTAATCCACTGTTAATATAAATTCATAATATTTATAATAATAATTTAATTTTCGCTGCACAAACATGTAGTAATATTTTTACTACTGCATAATATAATAAATGTTAATTAATAGTCTTATAACACTAATTATTTTTGAGATAAGTCATGCATACAACAAATCATAAGGCACTACTTTTATTTCTTTTTATTTTCTCTCAATCCTATTATTAATTATAATACACATTTTCTTTCTCCTTCTTCCTTTTCTCCCACTATCTCTCTTTATTATACAATTTATTGTATACAGTATTGTATTGTATACAGTATTGTATGAGAGCATATTTTGGGCAATAATTTGCGTACAAAGAGAGCCGCCGGCTGCCCAACCTGCTTCTGCATAATGTAAGCAGCCACAAGCTTTTTAGCATCTGCATAATGCATTTAATAAGTAAATATAAAAATCAATCAATAAATAATATAGTATAAACGTCTTTCAAGTTGATCAATATTAGGTTGATATTCGTGTAACTGAACTCAAATATCTTAAACATGATCATAGATTTAAATTTTGTGAATAAAAGAAAAAATTTAATTAAAAATCTTTTTAATGATATGATAGGATAAATCATGTTGCAATCACTCAATGATTGTTGCATTAATAGATTAGGATAGTTTTATTCTATTTTATTGATCTAATATATTTTATTTTAAGGAGGAGTTAGATTCAAAAGAGTTTGGATATGATATAATTTTTTTTTCTCCCTTTCATCATATATAATATAATAATATATAACATAATATTATAAAAAACATGTAACATTATTATGTAATTATATATATAATTTATATCTAAAAATATAGTTATATATTTATATATAATAATATAATTTATGTACAAAATAATGAATTTATATATTAATTTATATAATATATCATAATATAATTTATATAATATTTTAATATATATGTATATATACACAATAATAAAATATTTAAATAATAATTATAATTTTAAAAATCTTATTTAATTTTTTATAATTGTAAAAAAAGTCCATAAATAAAATAATATTTTTGTATAATTTAATTAAAATTATAAAAATATACTTTTTATTATTTAAAAAATTAAACAATTAAATTAAAAGTTATCTTTTAAAAAATTAGATGTAATTTTAACAAAATAATAATTATGTAATTTGAATATAATTTATATCTTATCCTATCAGTGTATGATGAGTATTATGTCTTAAATATGATTAAAACTTATCATGCGTTTATCATATTCTGGTCTATTATCCTAATCATCAAATGAGTCTCAAAATTCAGTGAAAATTAATCATTGACAAAATAGATCAATATTTTATATGTATGATATAATAAAATTTTTTTCACAAATTATTATTTAATAACAAAACCATCGTAATAATAAGTTGGTTATCTTTTATAATTACTATTTTAAAATTTATATAAGGAAAATTTTCTGTTCATGGACTGGAACTATAAAATATTTTTACACTAATTCCTATTAAATTCTAAATAAATTAAACACCAACTAATATTTTAAACATGTCGAAGAATTTGTAATTATTAATTTCTTAATAAATATTTCAAAGAAATATATTATTTAATTAGAATAAGAATGTATTAATATTTTATGTAACACTTGACGTTCTAAATTCATTGACTTTAGAGCACAGCAGGATGACAGCTAAGAATTGAAGCTTCAATGTGCTTGGCCAAATATATTTGCCTTGGTGTCAGATCAAACTTTTGCATTGTCTTTCTCTTCCCAAAAGAGTTCTCTATTGCTACTCCTCCATAACCCTTTAAGCACCCTTCTGAATTTCCTTAATTGCTTGATAGGAAAATATAATGACCAAGATCTTTGTGCTGTTGTGTCTGCTCTTCTTAGCTACTTCTGGCTTTGTCCATGGCTCTTCTAAGAAGAAGGATCATATTAGGTTATTTGAGCTCAAGAAAGGTGATCTTTCAATAAAGGTCACCAATTGGGGTGCAACACTTGTGTCTCTAATACTTCCCGATAAGAATGGTACATATACATGCATCTACTTAGTTAGTGTCCAATATTAACTTTCAATATTAATTAACTGCTTTTTTTTTTTTTGTTCTTTTCTTATGTGCATTATGCATTTTTAACACATTATGTTTTCTTTCACTATGAAGGAGAGTTGGGTGATATTGTTCTTGGATATGATTCTCCCAAGGCGTACACTGTAAGTCATATAATATATAAGTATTTCCTTGAATATGTTCATTTTGAATTATCTGTTTACAATTACATATTCTGCTTTCTTTTGTTGTGAAAGTTAAGGGATAAGGATATAAAGCTTTTCAATAATAATGCTTTTAAACTTGAATTGATTCACACATAATGATCTTTTCCTCTGGCAGAATATTACATTACTAGAAAATTTAAAATTTGTTACAAAATAATTTTATGGTTAATTTTAAAAATAATAGTTATTTTGTAACTAATTTCTAGTAAAAATAATTAGTTACAAAATTACTATAATATTGAATGGTAGCATGAAATAAGTAGCAAATTAGCTAGGAAAATAATCTTAATTAATTTGTAGTAAATTTTTTAAAATTTGTAGTTATTTCCTAGCTAATTTGTAGTAATAAGAAGTATAAATGAATATAATTTCAATTTAGCTAGAAAAAATAATTTTTTAGTTAATTAGCTAGGATTTAGCTATTAATTTAAATTGTAGCTAAAATTAGTAGTAAAATCAAAAAATTCTTGTAGTGTTGTTAGGTTTTGTTCTTTATTGAGTTTATAATTTTATTTATCAATTTTCTTAACATTAACTCTAAGAATTAAGATTAGGGAGATAAAGTAGAAAATTTTATTAAAAAAATAATTTTTATGTAGTATAAATTTTCAAGAGCTTTTTTATATGATGAAAATTAAAAAATAAAATATTTATCAAATAAATATTTATTTTCTTAACACTGCCAACAACAATTTTACGAGAAATAGATTTATTGGTTGATTGTTGAAAAAATTATTAAATTTTAAATGAAAAATATAATAGTAAAAAATGTATTCAAAGAGTAGTTGATTTAGGTTTACTTAATTAATTTTTTTAAGTTCAAATTTAAATTTTATGTATAAAATATCTTTTACATATATATATATATATATATATATATATATATATATATATATATATATATATATATTTGTTAGAATTTGTTAGAAAATAAAATTTGAGAAATATGTACATAAAAACTTTTATACTGTTAATTAATAAAAAAAATATAATAAATATGAGTTGTACACTTCGTTTGAAAGATTGAAAAGACAAAGAACAAATTGAGAGAGCCAAAGAAACCTTTCTCCCTTCGTTTGTTTCATAAATAAATGAGTTGTACACCGTAGATAGACTATTTATTCATAACATTAACTGTGCGATTGAAATGCAAAATTATTTGCAGAATGATTCAACATACTTTGGAGCTACTATTGGCCGGGTTGCTAACAGAATTGGAGGAGCTCAGTTCACTCTAAATAGAATCCATTACAAATTAATTGCTAATGAAGGAAACAACACACTTCATGGTACACATATTTTACCATATATAATTGAATACAACTTTAATTTTCTATAATTGTATGGTCCATGATACTGCAATGCTTCTGCAAATCCACAAATCGCAATTTAAAGTCTTTGCTCATGTAATAACATGTTTGCTTTACCACATGTCTAATTATATAGAAAGACTAACTCATGTTTTCTGACTGCCCTTAGCTGGACCCAGAGGATTCAGTGATGTTCTTTGGAAAGTGGCAAGGTATATCAAACATGGTGACAAACCCAGAATCACCTTCAGTTACCATAGTTTTGATGGTGAAGGAGGTAATTAAACATTGTCATTGACTTCATTTCTTTAATGTTGCTGAACTATAAAACCTATATTTATATTAAGAGAAAATATTTTATTAATTTACATTTATCATATAATCACAGACTATTATTATACGAATGGTAAGTGTGTTAAGTAACTATCATAAAAATCACATCTATAATGATTTTTTTCAAGAGATATTATTGATGCATATAAATTACGCTCTTATATTTATGATAAAAATGGATTTACAATATATATATATATATATATATATATAAGTTTATTACTATGTTTAATTGGTGTAATTTACAATGTTATTTAATAAAAAATTATTATTGATAAAACTTTTTAACTTCTAAACTATCTAACCATTTGTAAAGAGATGAAAGCGTTAAGTATATATACTATTTACTATAAACATTTGTGAATTCAATTATAATTGAATATTTGTGTTTTCAGGATTTCCAGGGGACCTCCTAGTAACTGTGAGCTACATTCTTGGGAAAAATTCATTGAGTATAATAATGAAAGCAAAAGCCCTGAACAAGCCAACCCCAGTGAATCTTGTGAACCATGCTTACTGGAACCTAGGAAACCACAACAGTGGCAACATTCTAAATGAAGTGGTTCAGATATTTGGATCCCAAGTCACACTAGTTGATGACCATCTGATTCCCACTGGCAAATTTGCCTCAGTGAAAGGAACCCCATATGATTTCCTTGAGCCACAAATTGTTGGGGCTAGGATCAACCAATTGCCCAAGACCAATGGGTATGACATCAATTATGTGCTTGATGGTGGGAAAGGCAAAGAGACTAAGCTGGCAGCTATAGTGGTGGATAACAAATCAGGGAGAGTGATGAAGCTCTTCACAAATGCTCCTGGTTTGCAGTTTTACACTGCTAATTTTGTCAAGAATGAGAAGGGGAAAGGTGGCTTTGTTTATCAGCCACGTTCAGCACTGTGTTTGGAGAGTCAAGCCTTCCCTGACTCCGTGAATCACCCTAATTTTCCATCAACTATTGTGACCCCAGAAAAGCCTTACAACCATGTTATGTTACTCAAATTTTCCACCAAAGTTCCATATGCTTTTTCACAGTCCTAGAGTTAGTTAGAACTGTGTGCTTTCAGCCACTTTTATGTGCTTTGTATCGGTGTAGCATGGCTCTTGTTGTGCTCATGCAAAGTTTGTTGGGTTCACTAAAATGAATAATGAGATATTATATATGCTCTTGATCGATCTCATAATTTGTGCACTTCACCGATCCTTTTCAATATTACCTCAGAAGTTTATTCCAATTTTAACCATTTGAAAATTTGTACATCCTTGTATTATACTTTTGGTTAAATTACTTTATACCTGATATGGTTTTACTAAATTTTTAATGAGAAAATAAAATATACATTAATAGTGTAATACTTAATTATACATCATTATCTATAGTAAATTTATTAACTTTTACATTAATTACATTGATTCTAAATTGCAGTTGTGGTCATAGTTATATATGCATTGTGACTGCTATGATGCATATTGTGGTTGTTGCAGCCTAAAATTATTATATGTGTGCACATCAAGAAACTTTCCAATGTTCAAATTAATCATCTTTAGATATTTCTCCCTCCTCCCAACATCTCACACAACTACACACATTTTATCATCCATACTTGAATAAAAGATTGAACTTTTATTTTATTTTTATGATAAAATAGAATATAATGTTACTAAGGTTCTATTGCAGTTGCATTGCGGCATTTCAACTACAATAAGTGTTCTACTCCATCATTTAAAACCTTAATAATTATCTTAAAATCATATCAACAATGATGTAAGATTACATAACAAGTCAATGAATGACTAAACTTATTTTTAATGAATCTAAAGATTTTAATAGCTTCCTACACTTCTAATTTTTTAAAATATTTTTATAATTTAATTAAATTTTCCTACTTATAAAATTTATAATTGTCTCTAAATCTATAAGGACAATAAATGATCTATACATAATAATAAGTATTCTTCATAAAAGTTAAGGTCATCCATGCTATAACTCTTTTACAACACAACATACCATTTCTAAATTATGCAAACTATTTCCCAATTCATCACATCTCTTATAAGATAATTAATTTTTGATCATAACCTCTTTTAGTCATTGAAGCTAAAGGTATCAAAGTATCAAGACTGATTGATTCGATGATAACTTTTGTATTGAAATGAATAGATTGATTCGATGATACAATGTGTAAGTTATATATAATGTATAACACTTATGATTGTGCAATACAGTATAGTAACTACTTTATAATTGAATAACTAACTTTCAGTTAGTATTCCCTTTACAACAACCCCTTGTAAACTCAAGGGTAAGGAGTCAACCACCCTAAGTTTGGAACAACACTTCTCAAAGATAGAATAAGTGACATGTTTTGTAAGAATGTCAATTGTTTGTTCATCTTCTGGAACATGATGTACCGATAACACATTCTTTTGTATCTTCTCTTGTATGAAATAAAGGTTCAATTCAAAGTGCTTGGTGCGAGAATGGAGAATCAGGTTAGAATCAAGCATTACAACACTAAGATTATCACAACTGGAGGTTGCGATGTGGGGTAGTGCAGTTTAGTGAGCAAAGATTGTAGCCAAGTTAACTCAGCTACTATTGCTACCAGGCTCCTATACTTAGCCTTAGTGCTAGACCGTGAGACAACTTGTTGCTTTTTGGAGAACCATGAAATGGGATTTGTTCCTAGAAAAATGCAGTATCCTGTTGTGGACTTGTGATTGTCAAGATCAGAGCCCTAATCAGCATCACAAAAGACTGAGGAAGTCAATCTTGAGGATCCAGTGATAGTGAGACCATAGATAGTTGTGCCACTAAGATATTGAAGAATGCATTTTACTACTTACCATTGTGACCTTTTGGAGCATGCATAAATTGAAAAACATTGTTGACAACAAAACCTATGTCAGGTTGTGTGACTGTTAAATACTGCAATGCTCCAATGGATCAGTAAAGGCTTGAATCTTCCGCATTTAGACTGTCAATGGTAGAAAGTTTGAGGCTGATGACCATGGGGTCTTCATTGGTTTGGCATGACTCATGTTGCCTTTGCGAAAGAGATCATTAATATATTTGGTTTGAGTTAAACAAACCTTGCTTGAGGAATGATGTGCTTGAATACCCAAAAAATAATTGAGTTTGTCAAGATCTTTGAGAGGAAAAGAAGAGTTCAACTATGCTATGAGATCAGAAATAGTAGATGATGAGTTGCTAGTAACTAGGATGTTATCGACATAGACTAGGATCAAACTAGTAATAACACTAAAGACTCGAATTTATAAAGAATTGTCACATTTAACTGATTGGAAGCCAAGGTGAATAAGACAGCTCTACAATTTGTGAAACCAAGCTCTTGAAGCTTGTTTGAGGCCATATAAGGCTTTGTTTAGTTTGCAAACAAGAGTACTATCAGCTTGGACAAAACCCATATTTTCAATGTTACCAGCTTCTTTATCCTAGAAACCCATTTGCATCTAATGGCTTCTCAATCAAGAGGAAGAGATGTTAGAGACCAAGTGTTGTTGTGAAGTGATCCATCGTTCTTATGTTGCATTGTGACTCCATTGTGAACTTGCTAGAGCACTTTTGACAATCTTTGGCTTAATGGTGGCTAAGTCAATTGTAGGAGTAGTAAGAAAGACTTTTGGCTTTGAAATAGTAGCTTTGCTTCTTGTAATCATCGAATGAGTATTGACGGCAGTAGCTGAGGCTACACAATCTAGTGGGAGAGACATTGCAATAATGATTTGGGGATCATTAGGAGCCGGAGTTAGTGTTGGACATGATAATTAGGTGAGAGTTGGTGGATTGGTGCCTTCTAGTATTAGTGATGGTGGCTCATGAATTGTGTCAGATACATGTGGCAAGACAGAAAAGTGATTAGAGCAATGTATAATAGGTGTAGAAGGTAAAACAAGAATAGAAGGTATGTATGAAGTAATAGGGGGAGGAGGAAGAGATTCAAGGGAAGTAGTTAGAAAATTAGCGTTAAATTGAAAAGGAAATTGCATTTCATCAAATTTAACACTTCTAGATATGTATGTTTTTCCACTGGTAGATAAGCACAAGTAATCTTTATGCTTAGGACTATAGCACAAGTAATCTTTATGCTTAGGACTATATCCAAGAAAGACACATTGTTCTGATCTAAAATCCATTTTGTACCTATTATATGGTCTTGTGTAAGGATAACGTGCACCCAAATGTTTTGAGAGACTGGTAATTAGGTTTTCTATTTATTAAAAAGACATTCCATAGGACTGAGATTCTTAAGCGTGGGAGTGGGAAGGTAGTTGATAAAATGGACAACAATGAGAAAGAATTCTCCCTAAAACCTTCGTGGCATGGAAGCATGAATGAGAAGGGTGAGTCCCACTTTAATAATATGTCAATGTTTCTTCTCGGATAAGTCATTATGCTCATGAGTATAAGGACAACTAAATCTTTGTTAAATGCCAGATTGATTAAGGAATTTGGAGAAAGCAATGTTTTCCTTACCATTATCAATTTGAAGTGTTTTAATCTTGTGTTTAGAAATATTTTCAACAAGATTTTTGAAGTGAATAAAGCAGTTAAGAGCTTGTGATTTGTTGTGCAAGAGATAGATCCATGTGTATTTACTATATGCATATATGAAATGAATATAGTATTTGCTACCATTAGTGGATGGTAATGGAGATGGACCCATATATTTGAGTAAACTAATTGTAATGGTTCGTTATAGATAGTATTAGAATCAGGGAAATGAAGCTTAGGAGATTTTCCTAGACAACAAGCTTTACATATATAAGGAACTTTGTTGGAATCAATAACAATGTTACATTTCTTTAGTACATGAGATACAACTTTGGAATATGGATGCCCTAGTCTAGCAGGCCAAATGGCTAAGTTGTTAATGAAAATTGCATTATTACAATTATAGGTAAGGTTACAAGGTTTATTTGCATAATTTGTCTTGGAATTTGCAAGAAATTAGATATTGTCAAAAGTATATAATCCACGTCTTAGCTTCTCTTCAAGAAGTGTGTTCTTAGTTTTCTAGCATTTAACATAACGCACAATAGGATGAAATTCAAAGTATACTTGCCTTTGGCAAATAGTGAGACACTTAATAAATTTTTGGAAATAGTTGGACGATGCATAAGGTCATTCGAGAAGAGAGGTTTAATTGAATTAGCTAAATAAAAGTAAGGGTTACCAATGTCCTGGATACTTAAATTAAAATAATCAAGTAAATAAAAAGGAAGACAAGGTAATAGATAAAACCAAGGAAACTCAATTTGTATTAAGGATAAAAGGTTCACATGATCATTATCATGATCATTATCATGTTCAAACATTAAGTACACATAAAAAAATTATCACATTAAATTATTAATATTGATCTAAACACGTCATTCATGTATTTGATACATATTTCAAATATATAAATCACTTTCATTTCTATATAAATTTAGTGAGTTATTGATATGCCCATCATTTTCAAAGATTTAAGATGCAAAAGTACATATGAAAAGACATAGAACCACTATTCTAAATCCCAAGCCCCGATGTCACACAAATCAGAGCAAGACCCCGTCTCTTCAAAGCTCGACCCCACGAGTGCCCTCAACATTACCTAAAAGAAAACCACAAGAGAGTACGGTGAGAAATAACATTCAATCATATACAAATGCAGATAGTAACCCAAATCCCACCCATTATCGTACCCAATTACTAACTGTTAACAATTACTCATATATCAATCACACATTCCATTGCATTCAAAATCAATTACATTTCATTCATGTTTACAAAATGCACATGCTCACACAATGCATATGCTCATCACCACACCTAAGAGTCTCGATTCGGAACTCCACACCATAGGCGAACCTCCTCAATCCCCTTAGTTATCACTAATGATGGCCACACCGTTAAACACCCCATATAGCCGGTGTGTCACAGTTAAACACTACCTATGGCTAGTGCGAAGGCATTCTACACAATCGTTAAACACCACCTCCAGCGTGTAGCATGGTTAAACACCAACTATGGTCCATGCATATGAATGTCCCTCATCATTAGTCCACCATGTTAAACACCACTTTTGGTCAGGGTCCCCTGTTAAACACCACATATGGTCAGGATATTATAGCCACGTCTGGCTTCTCATGTAGCTCATGCATCTCACGTCCATGCTCAATGCATTCTCATCCACATTCTCATTCTCATGATTCATACATCATTCACACAGTCCATAATCATGTCAAAATCATATCAATTTAGCCATCATTACCATAAATCATTTATAAGAACGCATAGAAACGCACATAAAACACCATTGAATTCCACCAGATTTCACCATTACACACAAGAGTCCCAAATTGAACCTCAACCATGAATAACCATGAACAACCACGAGAATCAAGTAATTAAGACAATTAACCATACAATTTCAAACGAAAATCACATTAAGGCAAAACGTTAATCCAAGAATTTAATCCTCTTTCAAATGCCACAAGAAACCATACAATAACAATTATTAACAAGGGCCTTACGGAAGACCCTACTGCTCTTTCTTATGTAAATGAAACCCAAATAGTGAGATAGAACTGACATCTCTGCATACTTGGAAGCATAATGAAGAAATCATGTTCATCAAAGTCATTGTTCTTGTTCCTTTGGGATTCCCTCTAGAGATTTTCCTTCACACTAAAGGTAACCGATTACATTATCAATTAAGTCAACCAAAATCACGATACACATTGACGAATCTTTTCTACCGATTAAAACATTTTTAGAACATAATAACCAAACAAATTTGAGAATTTAGATTCTAGAGGGACTTAGGGATTGCCATCACTACCCGTAGACCCCCACATTCACTTAGGGATTGCCATCACTTAGGAACAGCGAGGATCTGATGCGGCTCCAAGACGACCTGAACACCCTAGTTCCTCCTCCTTGCAGGTCTGCATTCTCTCTCCTTTAGGTCTGGCTGTCTGACGTGCAAAACACCCATTGGGTTAAACTGATTAACCCTTGTCTAATATTCTAGCTAGGTCGGGTCAACCCTGACCCCGTCAGCCCCCATTAATTCAATTATTTAAATTAATAAATGAAAATAATTCAGATTAATGCCTCATCAGTTTATAAAACCATTAAATCCTCTATTAAAATAAAATTAAATATAAATATTTAAGTACTAAATTAATTTTCTACCATCATTAAGAATAATAATAATAATAATAACATTTCAGTTTCAAAATGCAATTATTTAATAAAATAATTTCCTGCAGCAATTAATAATTAAAATAAAATTGATAATAATAATAATGAAATTTATTTCTAAAAATAATTAAATAAATTTTAGGATGTTACAATTCTCCCCTCCTAAAAGAAAATTTGTCCTCGAATTTACATAAAGTAAGTACTTTCTGTACCCTTGCAATTGCCCTCCCCTTACTCATTTAGTGTTTCTAATGACTGTCCTTACTCAATTTGCGTTGGCTAAAATAATCATCTCACCTCTCTAAACCAGTTAACCTTAAATCTTTCACAACTTCTAGTATCAATTCTCATACCTAGTTTTCTTTTAACCTTCAAACAAGCTAGTTCGATTACTTTCCAAAATAACAAATGTACGTCCAAAGTTGAAACATGTGCAATTATTGTGTACATGGCACGGGTGAAGTGATAGACTGAACCCAATCCAATTAGATTCTTGAGTTTAACAAAATCTCTCCCCCAAGTTCTAAAATAGCTCTAGGATTCCAATCTGTCAACCAAATAGGTGCTCACACTTATCTACTCTTCCTATGATTTAAACTGCCAAAACATCTTCCAAAGATCCTGTCCTCTAACCACACGAAAGGATGCGAAAGGATTTCCTATTTACGACATATTCTACTGTCTTGATTCTACCTAGTGATGACTTCCTAAAACCTTGGTCATTTGGAAATTTAAATCACCTCATCTATTTTAGGTTCCACTCCTACTAGTTGAATTTCCACTTAGTGTTTCTACGTCATCGAGAATATCGACTTAAAATCATGCAAGTGGTGTCTTCGAATCTTAAGAGTAGCCACTACTGCTACTACCCCCAAGCTAGGGGTTACATAATTCGTCTTACAACTCCCAATTGTCTATGAGATTAAAATACATCCTCACCTTCTAATAACACACCCCTCTCAATAACTAAGGTCAGGTACTACTAAGGTTGGCATGCTACCTAATGCTTCTCTAAGACATTAGGAACTTATTCCAAATTATCAATCCATCTAAACCTTTCTCTCTTCCTAGATTCTTGAGTTAAAGACTATACTAACTTAAGGAATACGTCTAGGAATTCACCACGGTATTTGTTCGATTTCAGGAAAATTTATAATCTTACTCATTAATGCAAGGTTTTTAACTTAAGAGAACTCCTACCTTAAAAGGTCGACTATTGGGTTCTCCCACTAAAGATTGCATAACTTAAAGAACTCATATCTTCCATTTAACTTTTATTAAACAACTATACCATGACTCATCTCCAATAGTATGGACTAGTATCCTTAGATGCTACTCAAGCTTCTCTCAAACTAAACAATCATTAACAAAATCCGCTATGTCTCTTTCCATTTAAGCCACCAAAATATCCCTTTAAGGTCTTAATACATAAAAGTTACTTCAGGATGGAAATTAAGCCTACTTCTATAACCTTCCTCAAAATCAAACGCTAAAGTGTAGGTTTACTAGGCACACATATTCGATTTCCAAGTCTTATTACTCTATATACACCCAAGGTGAACTCTCTCCCACTATTCTATTTTATGGCTACATGTCTAGCAACCAAAAATGAATCCTCCAACTGAGCTTCTCTAATCTCCCTCAACTAATCATTACTTACCCGAATCATTCCTAATCTTACACTACTAGGGGTCATCTCATAAGCCAAACTCAAATCCCTGAACTGGGTAAAAAAGGTTCATCTCTCTGATTGTCAAGGAAGATATAGGAAGAGATTTTCTACTTAAAGCTTCTGCTACAACATTAGCCTTACCTGGATGGTAACTCAACTCGAAATCATAGTCCTTAAGAAATTCTAACCATCTCCTTTGCCTCGTATTCAATTCCTTTTGATCGAATAAATATTTAAGGTTCTTATAATCACTAAAGACCTCAAACTTAGAACCATACAGATAATGTCTCCAAATCTTAAGAATGAACACTACAGCTGCCAACTCAAGATCATGGGTAGGGTAATTCCTCTTGTGGATTTTCAATTGCCTAGAAGCATAAGCTACCACTCTACCCTCTTGCATCAGCACTCCACCTATACACATCCTAGAAGTATCACAATATACTACAAGAGGTTTACTAAGATCCGGCAAAACTAAAACTGGTATACTAATCAAATTCTCCTTAAATCTAAATTGGTGGATATCCCTCTGACTTCATCCTAATTTTGAGGAGAAAAATCACTTTTACTAAGGACAAGGTTGGGTTCGAATTTTTTTCGATTTAAGAAAGCGGAGTCGAGTATATGTACGTGGATGTAACTATCTGTCCCGTTCTTGCTTTCAAATTCGTTTCGCTGAATATATATATATATATATATATATATAGTTTTAATATATATATAATTTTTAATTATATAATTATATATAATTTTATATATTATATATAATTATTAGTTAAATAATTATGTTTATACTTTTTTTTTTATAACTATTAAAATATAAGTGAATTATTGTAATAGTTAATAATTAAAGTAATAATAGTAATTAAATAAAAAAATAAAATTATATATTTAACTAAAAATAAAATTTAGTTCTTAAATAATTTAAGTTTTTTATTTATTATTTGAATTAAAATATAATTACTAACTTAATATATTATTTATTTAAAAATATATAAATAAAATAAATTAAAAAAATTGTAAAATAAATTTCCAGTAAAATTTTCCAAACCCAACAAAATTGGATAGAATAAGAGTTAAAATTTATTTATTTTAGTTGGTGGCTTCTTTAAACTGATCGGGCCCCTTGCTGACCCTCCTGGTTGTAAGCGTAGATGGATGGGAGTTTCACATTTCTTGTTCTATAGAGAAGGCAGTGAACAAGGTTATTTTCGGGTTAGTACAAATGTCGTGCCTCTTTCTTTGCTAAAATGACCCTATAATTAGCTCAAAAGTAAATAAAATTACATTTTTCTGTTGACTTTATTGTTTCACTTATCTTAGGAAAATTGCAATTACATTTTTCTGTTGACTTTATTATTTCACTTATCATGGGACATTCCTTAAGGGTATTCATCGATGTGCACTAGGAAAAGATTGAAATATGACATTTTTTAAAAATTAAGAATGAACCTTTAAGTCGTGCAACAAGCCCAGCTCATCGAGTAGAAAAATGTTATGACTCAAGTACAATCTTGAGATTCTAGTCTTATAAGTAATTAGAGGGGAGTTATATACAAGGGAAGTTTTTAGTTTTTTTTTTTCTCAAATTTTGAGGTTAGTTTTTAATAAGTATATTAATTTCTTCTTTTAAAAATACTCAAGAAACATTAATTTTTATAATATTTTTGACCTATTTTTCTCAAAAATATTTCTTTAGGAGTAAGTGAGAATCTAACTTTGGTCGAGAAAAGTTTTAATAACATAGAAAGACTATGATCCTCTAGCTTATTTTATACAATTATATAAATTTTTAAACTTATTTTTATTAAACTGATAAATAATTAAATTTAAGAATAAGAAATAATAATGAATACTGTTACTATATACTTATTATAATTTTTAAAATATAAATTGTTTTATAAAATGTATTAATTTTTAGTATATTAAACATTATATTTTTTAAATAATTTTTTAATTTTTAATTCTTTAAAAATTTTCAAGACGTTAATATAATTAACAAATTATTTAATGATATTATTTTTACAACATTCAGAGAAACTTAAAAAATATCTAGCAGAGATAATAGAAAATTATGTAATGATAAAGTTAAATAAAAAATATTAAAAACTACCCACATATTTGTAATTTTTAAAATTTATGAAAAATATTTTACAACAAAACTTACCTAATTTTTAATTTCAATAAATTATCATTTTAAAATTTATATTAATTTATGTATGAGAGAATAATATACTAAATTATTTATAAATATTATTATCTGTGTAATTGTTTTACATATTATTCATATAAACTATTTATATTGAACTGAAAATATTAAATAATTTACATAATCAAAATGCTAATAATTTACATAAGAAATAAAATTTAAACAAATTTAATTAGTCTTAAAATTTAATTATTATAAAATAAATTAATTGTTATCTAATTAAAATTATTTTTTTAAAAATAAATTATTAATGATAATTATTTTGAATTTATTTTTTATTTAGTTATCATGAAAACTTCATATTTTTTAAAAATATTTGAGTTTGATAATCTCTGGCTTTTATATATTATAAATATATATATTATTATTAATAACTGCTTTGAATTTACTACTTATTCTTTAATTATTGTGAAAATTTTATATTGAAACTTTTAAACTATGACGATCTAGACATTCTTATCCTTTCAAAAATAAAATAGATGAATTTTTTAATATTCATAAAAAAATATTTTAATTAAAATTAGTCAAAAAATAATAAAATAATAAAACTAATATTATATTACAAATTTTTTTTTTCACAAATTATTATTCAAAAGTAATTTTAATTCATATAAATAAATAACATTTAATGCTAAAATTTTTTGGGATAAAAATATTTAAAATAAAATTTAATACTAATTATTATTACAGACTTTAAATTAGTAAACTTTTACAAAGACTATTTATTATTATTATTATTATTATTATTATTATACTGATTATTATTTAACATGCATACATTTTACTTGTCAGTGTCACGTGACTCAGTACAACGACAAAAAAGTGTCACGTGACTCAAACAGATGAGGTGCCAAAAAAAAAAAAGGGTGAATTGAGGTTGTTGCTGACACAGTCACTAGTTGCAGAAAAACAATAACAACATAGGATGGCACTGTTGTCCCATGTTTGCATCGCACACTTCATTTCAACTGCGCCTTCTTCACCTCTCTCAGCTTCACCAACAACTTCCCTTCAATTGTCTTCGTTCTTCACCGTCTCGGCTCAGAACATTCGTAGATCAAACCTTTGTTACAACCTCAATTCTCTTAGTTCGCAGAAGACCCTTTTGCGGCATAGGTATAATTCTCGTTCCTCAATGGCTTCTTCTTCTTGGAAACCGTTGGATGAGACTTGTAAACGATCCAAGAGAGTGTGGATATGGACCAGCAACAAGCACGTCATGACCGCCGCAGTAGAGAGAGGATGGAACACTTTCGTTTTCCCATCACACCATCGACAACTTGCTCATGATTGGTCGTGTAAGAATTTCACTTAGAAGGAAATTCTATTACCCATCTGTTGTTTTTTCTTTTGAGTTTACATTTCAACAGCACATTGTTAAAGGTGTATGCTTTTTGTGTGTGATTGACAGGATTATCTAGACAAATTTTTTTGTAAATATTTGTAAGAGAAAAAACTAATAAGGAAAATGAAATAATTTTTTTATTAAACACTTAATAAAAAACAAAAATAAAATAAGTTTTTCCATAAATTTATTTAATTTATTAATTTTTTTTTTATAAGTATTCATGGAGTTCAGGTAACAATGTATTCATGGAGTTCAGTTAACAGATAATGTGTTAAGATGAATATCATAGATAATGTGATGTTAGTATTTCTCCTGTGTTAATACATGACCCTAGGAAGAATTTTTATAGGGTGAACCAATTAAAGATTATCCTAGACCTTGCTTTTAATGCAATTATGAGAAAAATTAATAATTTTTAATTCTATGACGATGTGGTGGATGACATTGTAAAAAAACCGTTATGCCTTCGGTGTATTCCGATTAAATTCTAGTGGAAAGTCATGCAGTGATTTTGGATCAAAATTAAATCCCTTTCTTTTTTGTGTATTCTACTGATCACCATAAGATGACCATGATTGTTTTGTACATAATACATTTTTTTGGTGATGTGTGAAATGGAGTGTGTTGTTGGTGGACTGGATACTACTGGCATATGTCTAATTTTTATGAATATGCAATTTTGTTCTTGATGGGGTGTAGCCATTGCTGTTATATGCCCTCTTTTTGTTAGTGAGGGAGAGATTTTGGATGGACAGAACACAAGGGTAGCCACAATTTTTGACGTTTCGACGCCCGAGGAACTAGAGGGACTTAGACCAGAGGATGAGAAGGCAGAAAACATTGTAGTTAATTTACTAGATTGGCAGGTATGCGTGTTGCTGACTGCTTTAAAGAACAATAGTTTGATTATTTTGTCTATAGTTTGTATACCAATTTGCTTTGCAAGTATGGCTAATATGGAGTGAGTTGTCCTACTTATGCTTATATTGGAAGCCAGGATATTTTGCATGTTTCTGCTCTAGTTCTTGTCATGGTTTCATTGTATAAGTGAAAAATGTGCTAGGAATAGCACATATCAATTGTAATCAATACCTTGTTGGAATGTGTTGTATATAACTTCAGATAGCTCGATCTGATCAATTGACCTATCAAGTATGCTTTGATTCTTTGATTAATTTTAAGGGTTTTGTTATTATAATAATTATTATTATGATGATAATAATAACTCCTACCCTGTATATGGATGTTATTCTATCTGTGTCTAACAACCATAACATTATGGATGCGGTTGCTTTGTATATAAATTTCTTCAAAATATAATTATGTTCTGTGGTGATTCTAAGACCTCTAATTTAAGTCCTAATGACTTCGACTGCATCACCTCAAAAGCCATTCTTTTTCTGGCTTGATCTTGTCCGACTTCAATTTTCTGCAACAAAATCTACTGTCTTTTAAAAGTGTAATAATAGTTTGTTTTCAGTAATTGCGGTTTCTCATTTTCAATAATTTTCTTTGTTTCCAATTTCTCAGGTAATACCTGCAGAAAATATAATTGCTGCATTTCAAAGCAGCCAAAAGACTGTGTTTGCCATCTCTAATAATACATCTGAAGCTCAGGTGTTTCTTGAGGTATATACTATCGACGGTCGTGTGACAGTATATAATAGTACTCTTTTACTTTCAGCTTTAACACTCTCCTTACAGTTGCAACCCTTGGATTTTATAGGCACTTGAACATGGTTTAGATGGCATAGTTATGAAAGTAGAAGATGTTGAGCCTGTTCTTGAGCTAAAGGTATTCTATACCTAGATGAGACTTCTTCAGTAATGAGGCTTGACCCCTTATTTCAGTTGGAAACTTTCAGGAATACTTTGACAGAAGAATGGAAGAAAGCAATCTATTGAGCTTGACCAAAGCCACTGTGACACATATTCAAGTGGCTGGAATGGGGGATCGCGTTTGTGTAGATCTCTGCAGTCTCATGAGACCTGGTGAAGGACTTCTTGTATGTATCTGTTCCTCTGCAAAGGTTAAATTCTTTCTTGGCTAATCTAGTGAAGTTGCCATTCTTATTTTTCATATATTTTCAACAGGTTGGATCTTTTGCCAGAGGATTATTTCTTGTTCACTCTGAATGCTTGGAGTCAAATTACATTGCAAGCAGGCCTTTCCGGGTGAATGCAGTAAGTTGTGCATTCAAGCCTTGAGCTTGAAATTAATATACTCATTGCCTTGTTTTTTTTGGTTTATATTACTGGTATCCTCCATTGGAGACAATCTTGTTTGAGTCAGGTAGGACTACAGACTACTATGAGCGACAAAACTCTCCTTCTGGATACTCATTGCCTTTTATGTTGGTTAAGTTTACCTCTCTTTTCACCACAGTTCACAACAATGGGGTCGCTGTGTGAGACCACTAGTCAAAACCTTCTTGGGAAAAGTTGTCTGTGATGATATGTGTAATTCTCACCATCTGATGTGGATCACTGGATTTATTATAAAGTTAATCATTAGTGTCAAGTGATTTTAAAGATTTGACAGCATTTTTAATCATTATAAAATATATTTATTGCTATTGCATGTAAAGAATTTTTATTAATAAGGAAACTTTGCTTTGAACTAAATCTGGATTCATTTACATTCAAAGGAGACTTTGGCCAAGCTTTTAATGTAGCCGTACATTACTCATAATCATTTTTTTCCTTTTAGTTTTCATGAATGTTGAATATAATTTACAGGTTCAAGAAGTAGTGTCAGCACAGATTGTGGGATTAGTAACCTTGTCATCTGAAAGCTGAAATTGTTCTAACCTTGCATGTCTCATTTTGTTAGTTTAATTCAGCCTATTTACTTTCTTGAAGATGGAAGTTTGATGTTTTTAATACATTTTTTTCTTGGTTCTTTTTTGCATTCAAAATGTTTTGGAATTTCCAGTTTGAAACGTTAATTGTGCAGTCAAAAGTTGTTGTATGAACTCTTTTTAACCAATTACTTATCATAACAGGGACCAGTGCATGCCTATGTTGCTGTTCCAGGAGGCAGAACATGCTACCTGTCAGAATTAAAATCGGGAAAAGAAGTGATTGTAGTTGATCAGCAGGGTCAGCAACGAATTGCAATTGTTGGGCGTGTGAAGATAGAAACTAGACCACTAATCCTTGTGGAGGCAAAGGTTTGTGTATGCATTATTGGAAAAATTGATTGAAAGAAGTGATTCTTTATGTTTTTTAACTTGTTTTCTTTAATGAGTGTGATGTGGTACATTTGCTCTCGAATATATCAATCTAATCTAGTAAATATATTCTTAAAGCTATAGCGGTTGATAATGCACCGTGAGATTATAACTTCTCATAAGGAGTGTTTGGAAACTCCTAAAAACTAGATATCTAAGGGGAAGCCAATTTTGAGATAAACTTGGTTCTGCAAAAACTATTTCAAAGTTGTTTCTTTTTAGTCCATACTCCTTGTGCTCTCTCTTCCTCTTCATTTTCCCCTTGTCCTCTTCAGCTAGATCTAAAGGTGATTATTGGGTTAAGATATAATTGTAGAAGCCACTCATTTACCAATTGTGAATAAGCTTGCGAAGTATTTTGAATTTAAAAATAGGTTAAATAAAAACTGGTTTAAACTTCAAAACAAATTCTAAATGAAGTTTGAGTTAAACCTAGTTTCAAAATAACCTGAATTTATATGATTAGCTTATTTTAAATAGTTCTAAATTAGCTTTGAGAGTTCTCAAATTTCCCCATATTTAACACTTGTAGTGAAATCCAGATGCCATAATGTAGTATTTCATGGTATCATATTCATCTCTAAATTTTTTAATTGTTGGTAATGTTTTAAAATGCACCATTAATCTACTGGCTTGCATTTTTGGTCATAAGATCTCTTTTACATGTATAGAGTTGAAAATTGTTGTATTTAGGAGATATCGTGGGATGTTTGTTTCCTATTAGTATTATTAGTGATTGTACAAAATATAAAAATTAATATACAATTTTCTTTTCTTTCAACTTGGTATTAGAGCTATTGATCATAGGGGCTTGGGAGCTTTGTTTCCTTTGCTTAGTAATAGCGTTATTGTTCATTGCCCTTGTCGCTGGTCACTATCGCCTAAAGGACCAATGTTCAGACTAGGATATCAGAAAAAATGACGCATCAGTGTTCACGCTTTACTGTTTATGGGCTGTGTACCACCTTCCAGTATGACCCACTTGATGAAGCTACCATAGAAAGAATCATCGGCAATGCCTCTACCTATTTTGAGGCTTGTTCTTCATAGATCTATCATGGTTGAAGAAAAATGTTATCTCTTTGGATTTCAATGATCTTAGTTAGCTTTTTGACACTTGCTCTTTGACCATGAAGGGTAAGAGTTCTTTAATATTTCTGATTTTGTTTCTCGAAATATTTGGATTCATGATTCTAGAGCAATTGATCACATGATTCCATTCTTCTCACATTTGACATCATATTCTGCAACATAAGGAAAACAACTCATTACAATCGTTAATGGAAATGTCCCTATTGTTTGATATGGTAGCGTCCAACTCCAACCCTTTCTATCCCTACACAATATTCTCCATGTTCTTAATTTGATTAAGAAGGTAGACTTGTATAAGATTTGAATTGTACAGTAACTTTTATCATTTTCATCGTGTTTTTTAGGACCTTGTCTTTGGGAGGACAATTTTAATTACTAAAGAATAAGGTAGGTTATACTTTTTTCCACACCAAACAATTGATGATAGAATTAGAAAAAATGAGATGTCTTCCAGTCACCAAGCAACTTCAAAAGCTTGGGCAACTTCGCAAATTTGGCTTCATCAAGCATGTTTTGGACATTCTCCATTTAGTTTACTTAAATATCTATTTCTACATTTATTTATAGAAGAGTCTGTTAAGTTCTTTAAATATGATGTTTGTCAAGTTTCTAAGTACCATTGTGCTTCCTTTCTTTCTAGTAATATTAAAAGTATTACTCCTTTTGATCTTGCTCTGATGTATGAGGGCCTATTACTCAATCTGTTTCTAGGATTAGATGGTTTGTAACTTTTATTGACGACTATACTTTTGTGACATGGACTTACCTTATGAAGCACAAATATGAGGTATGTCAAATATTTGTTAAATTTTTTTCGTATTGTCAAAATCAGTTTGGCATTTTCACCACCATTATCGGAACGAATACATTTTACCTTCTTGCCTGATTGTCTCTCAACCAAAGCCTGAGAATGTTTGAACTTCTCCAACACTTGGTCCTTTGTCTTCAAAACATAGACCCAGAGCTTCCTAGAACAATCATCAATAAACGTAACAAAATAAAGTGCACCACTAAATGACTTTACCTTCAATGGACCACAAACATCAGAATGCACCAATCCTAGCAATTCTGACTTCCTTGAGGGAGGATACTTCTTAAAGGATACTCTAGTCTACTTACCAGCCATGCAATGAGAACACTTCTCCAACTCTGCATTCTTCAATCCTGGAAGCATGTCCTTTCTGGCTAAACAAGTCAATCCTTTTTCACTGATATGACTAAGCCTTCGGTACCATAAAGATGCCTCCATATCCATGGCATTCACATTGTCTTTAGCAACCAAAGCTTTTGTCCAATACAATTTAGAAATTTTCTCCCCTCTGGCCACAACCAAGTTACCTTTGGTGAATTTCCATTTTCCATGACCAAAGTGATTATCATAATTCCCCTCTGGTCAGGCAATGACATTGAATATGTTAACATTGCATTTTTTAAGTTTGTTACATATCATGGTATTACTTGAGTTCACTTGTGTAAATACTCCTCAACAAAATGAGGTTGCAAAGAGAAAGAATTGTCACCTACTTGAGGTTGCCAATGTTCTACTCTTTTCAAATGTTTGTTTCGAATGTCTATTAGAGAGAAACTATCCTAAGTGTCATCTACCTCATAAATAGGCTACTCACTCATGTCTTACACGATATTAGTCTAGCTGAGTACATCTTTTCCTTCCTTCCTTCTTCTCCCCTACTATTGAGTCTCTCATGTCGTGTGTTTGAGTGTGTTGCTTTTGTCCATTCTCATAATCTCCATCATGGTATGTTAGACCCCAAGAGCTGTCAAATGTATCTTTATTGGTTACCCTTCAAATAAAAAAGGGTGTAAGTGTTATCATCCTCAAAGTTGTCAGTTCTTTTTATCAATAAATGTCACCTTTCACAAAACACAATTTTTCTTTGACAACCCTCAGCTTTAGATGAAGAGTATTTTAGAAGTCGAGTCTATCTTAGGGTCATTACCTCTTTTGTCTTTAGAGGATGTCCAGGACACTAATCATGAAAACACATAGGAAGATCATAATGAAGTAGAAAGGGAAGATCACAATGAAGCAAAAAGGGAATATTATAATGAACCAGAAAACAAGGATATTTTGGAATAAAATATCAAAGGTGAAAGAACCCACTCTAGTCTCACAACAAATTGAGTCGTCTAAATTAGAAGTAAATGTCTTTGAGGATGATAATGATTTTAAGGAAGTTATTGACAATATGCCTATTGTCTTGAGGAAAGATAAGAGATCATGTGTCAAGTATCACATGTATCCCATATCTCAATTTGTTAGTATTGACCATATCTCTTTCTAGTATCGAAATTTTATTGAAGCTATTGGTGCAATCAAAATACCTGCATCAGTCTAGGAAGCTATGAAAGATAACAATTGGGTTCAAGCCATGAGAAAAGAAATAAAGACATTAGAAAGGAACTAAACTTGACATATTGTTGATAAATCCAAAGACAAGAGAATTGTAGGTTGTAGGTGGATATACATAGTGAAGTATAAATCTGACAATACTCTTTATCGATATAAAGCGAGACTGGTTGCACATGAGTACACATAGACCTATGATATTAACTAAAAGAGGAAGCCTCTGGAGATTCCTTGTGGATTTGAATCTCATGGTGGCAAGAATAGAGTGTGTAAATTGAAGAAGGCTTTGTATGGCCTCAAACAATCTCTTTGAGTGTGGTTTGAAAGATTTACTCAAGTCACAATCTTCTAGGGATACAAGCAAAGTCAAGGTAATCATACCCTATTTATAAAACATTCCCTTAATGGCAAACTCACTCTTCTCCTAGTGTATGTTGATGATATGATCATTGTCGATAATGATGAGATAGAACAATTCATTCTAAAAGAAAGATTGATAACTTATTTTGAGTTGGAGTTAAGAAAGTTGAAGTATTTATTTGGAATAGAGGTTTCCTATTCCAGAAAGGGCATATTTACCTCCCAAAGAAAATAAGCACTTGATTTGCTTAAGGATTTAAGAAAACTAGGATGCAAGACCACAAAATTTCTCATTAAACAAAACCACAAGATTGGAAGTGAAGCAAGTCCACCTATCAAGAAGTCCCAATTTAGTAGGAAAACTAATATATCTATCTCACACTAGGTCAGATATTGCCTATGATGTTAGTATAGTCAGTCAATTTATACATGATCATGTGAGAGACACCTTTAAGCAGTGGAGATGATCCTCCATTATTTAAAGACATGCCCAAGAAAGAGATTGTTATTTAGGAAAGAAGGTTCACTATCTTCGAAGATATACACTAATGCTGATTATAAAGGTGAGTCACATATAAGATATCTACCTCTGGTTATTGCTTGTTTATTGAAAGGAATATGGTGACATGGAGAAACAAGAAGTAAAATGTGTGAGTTTCAAGTTATATTATTTGAAGGATTATAGATAAAGATTATCCTTGATGACCTCAAAACTAAACGAGAGTCCCATAAAATTGTTTTATGACAATAATTTAGCTATCAACATTGTTTGCAACTCAATCTAACATGACAAAACGGAACACAAAAATCGATAGACACTTTATCGATTTACCAACTTGAGGGGGAGTGTTGTAAATATCAAATATATTTTAGGAAATATCATGAAATATTTATTTTTCTATCACTATTATTTTCTTGTTTTTCTTTTTTCTTCTTTAGGCATAATTTTTACTCTATACAAGGGATACTAATGATTGTACAACATACAAAAATTAATATACAACTTTCTTTTTTATTCAACTAAAATTAACTTCCCATTTCAAATGTAATTGTTTACACAGGCCATTCCTACCATTAAAAAACATAAATGTATATTATAGAGTTTCCACGAGTTCCTTACTTTATGCCATCAATAAAAATACCCAAAAGCCTTAATGATTGTACATTAAGATTGAATTTCAAATATGAAAGCTGCATCTAATGCTGATCGGCCACCTTTTTGGTAAATGTTTAATTTACATAACCATAATTCATTCATATATGAGATTTATCGTATGAAAATTCAGAAGTTGAAGATACAACTTCCATTTTGTATTCATTTGAACCTGAAACATAAAATAATTGGTTAGAGATTTATGTCATGGAACTATAACTAGTTTTCTCCACGACAACTTCTGTTTTCATGGTTATAAAGCTTCAACATGGACTACCATTAGAATTAGGGTGAAGATAAAAGTTAAAAAAATGTTATTAAGGGTTTCAGACACTTAAGATAATGATAATTTATACCAGGATAATAGTAATACATAGTAACTAGTTGAATAGACCATCTAATTTTGTTGGAATTCCCTCCTTAATTGTGGTTCACAAGTCATAATGTATTGTGGTTCACCAGAATTTTTACGTGGAAAACCCTCTTAGGAAAAATCACGGGACCTAGTCTAGCAAAAGATCTAGAACTCATTGGAATTGTGAAAATTTATTAACCTCCATTAAATACTCTTTGGAGAGGCTACATTTTTCTCCTATAAATAGAAGAACTTGTGAAGACTTAGAATCATCCACATCCAAGTGAAGAAATCCTAAAAGAGTTACAGAGTCTTTTGTATTCCTCTTTGAGAGAAAGAGAAAGTTATATAGAGAAAAAGTTTTGTATAGCATCTGAGAGGGTGAGATTCATAGAGAGATCCTCAGAGACTGAGAGAAAAACTTTGTAATACTACTTTTATTGTGGAGATCTTTTGCTAGACTAGGTCCCGTGATTTTTCCTAAGAGGGTTTTCCACGTAAAAATTCTGGTGTCATTTTCTTCTCTACTCTTTTATTTTTACGCTTCCGCATAATGCCCATTTTGTGTTCACAAAGGAGGGAATAAGTACTGCTGTTTCCCAACAATTTTTGTGTATTTATTTTGTTGAATGGTCTTAGAATTTAGAATTAAAGTTTAACTCAATTCTATAAAATTAATGATCTTCAAAAAGGTCATAACTAAGACAAGTTAATGATAACTGGAATTAAAGTGACTTTCCAACGCTCTTTCTCATATCCAAGGTCAGTGGCCTAGAGCGTGACAAATGCAAAATGGATCTAGGATAAGGTTGATTCTATCTTAGAATTTGGACTTAGGGAACCTAATCCAATCCCATAAAATCAGCTGAAAAGGGAAGGTTGTCCAACCTTTATAAGTTCTATTTAAGTCATATATTTAGTTGATATGAGACTAAATACCACCATGAAGTTGTAATTAAGGCAGCCCTAAAGAAACTGCAATTAAGACGTTTTAGGAATAACCGCAATTAAGACAACTTTTCAACAAATGGGTATTACTGAATTCGTTGTTATTCGAATGTCTTTAGCAACATTTCAAGTTATGGTTGAGCATTGTGTGGCAGAAAAGAACAAAAAGTTTCATTGTGTCATGTGAACAATTTTAGGAACCTAGATTAGAAAATAGAATAAACAAAAGAAAGTTTGTATTTCTTGATTGCAAAGGAACAAAGAATAGGAGAGACAACTCTCCTCCAAGAGTTTCCCTTTCACAAAGAGCTAAAAGCTCAATTTCCAAATGACAATCCATCTCCTTGAACCCTTCTATCTTTTCCTCTATTTATATCTAATTAAGCCGGCCCTCTAATTCAGTAACTCATTAATATTCTAATTGTCCTAACTAACTTCCCTTCCCCTTAGTCCCAACAAAAGCTCATAATTTACCATTATTTTAGGTGCTTTTAGTGCTGTTTGCTGATACCTATAAAAGAATCTGATTTGGTAATAATAATCATGTCATTTCAGATAGAATCAGATGATCAAACTATCAGCATCCTTTTACAGAACGCAGAAACAGTCGCCTTGGTTTGTCCCCCACAAGGTAATTCAGTTGTATTTTTCTATTTTCTGACAGTTTGTTGAGTTTCCTAAAGTGTTGTCTATTTCCCTTTCAGGAAATACACTGTTAAAAACAGCCATTCCTGTGACCTCCGTCAAAGTTGGAGATGAAATTCTGTTGAGAGTACAAGGAGGTGCTCGGCATACGGGAATAGAAATTCATGAATTTATAGTTGAGAAATGAACAAGTAATAATGTATTCAAGTTGTAATATTCATTCAATTTGTGAAGTTATGTTCTCCTTGCAGCTATGACGCTAGAGTAGATTATGATCTGGCCAGAGACATGGAAAAGGCTGCTTGTGTTTTGTTCTACACAATGACATTGAAGCTTTGAGTTCAGTTGGATCAAGAGGGTTAACACTGCCTTATCATACCTTCCCCATGATTGTAATTCAGCAATCATTGACAGAAATGTTAGTGAAACACCAAGTGCCTGTTAATCTCACCATCATGATTGAACTCTAAATGCATGTTGGATGGCAGTAGCTTCTCTATTTCCTTCTTTCAAACGTTTTTGAGGGCATGTGATCACTGAGGGTTTGCATTGGATACATCTAGAATATTAAGTAACTGGCTTAACTTCACCAGTTTTTAACATTGATTATGCTTGTTGTACATTGGTTCTAAATTCAGAAACTCTTGTGAGCAATTCATCTTAGCTATGATAATGGAAAGAGAAAATTCAAATGGCTTGTAATATTCATAAAAAGTTAACTGTATGTTTCCCTTGTATTATAACATATAGTAAAGATCTAATTAAAATGTTAACCCTTTTATCATATCTAGTGATGCAGATCTTTAGAACTCTACATCTAGGTAAATCGTGTTTATTATAAAATCTCAATCTTATGTAGGTGAATATGTTATTTTTTTATTTTTGTTTTAAAAATTGTTTTCAGAATTTTACATTACTCAATGATAAATTTCTCATTTAAAACTTATTAAATTTAAAAAGACTTAAATATTTTTTGATTCTTTAAATTTGTGCTAATTTTATTTTTCATCCCTTAAATTTAAAATTATTTTTTTCTCTGTATTTTTGAAAATAGTTGTTTTTAGTACCTCACCTTATATGACAAACAAAATATAAGTTATCATTTGTCATATGTATACTCGAAAATTGAAGAACATTAAAATGAAAACTTCAAGATTAATAATATTAGTTGATTTTCGATTATATGGTAAATAATAACTTATATTTTTTTCATGTAAGATGAGTAACTAAAACTAATTATTTTTAAAATGTGATAATTAAAAAAAAATATTTTTAAATTTGGGGATGAAAAAAAAAATATATTTATGTTATTTTGAAAATTATTTTCAAAGTAAGTGTCTAGAAAATCAACAAAAATGAGAGATGTTTTCTCGTTAAAAAATACTTGCATTCTGAAAAAGAAAGGGGAAAGATTGACCGAAAAAATTAAAAATAATTAAATATTAATTAATTTTTAAAAAAATAATAGGAGGATGTTTCAGCCGTTTGCTTCATATGCTATAGCGTTCCTCTTTCTCATTCTCTTTTATTTTCAAGTGTTCATGGGACAAACTTAAAAAAAATAGATATGTGTTAAGAAAACTAAAACTTTAATATACTCATGAGATAAACAAATTTTAGAAAATAGAAAACTATTTTTTGAAAATAGTAAATAAAAAAGGCTTAACCTGTTTTAGGGTAGATAGATATATTCCTAACAAATATGGTAAAGATGATTGTTTTGGTCTTGAAAAAAAAAAGAAAAACAGAAACAACTTATAGATGTTTTTTTTTATTGTTCTCTTTTATTTTCAAGTGTTCACAGGAAAAAAAATTTAAAAATAAAAATGTGTTAAGAAGACAATTACTTTAATATAATTTTGAGATAAACAAATTTTAGAAAATAGTAAGTAAACAAGGCCGAACTCATTTGTTTTTTTTTGGGGGGATAGATAGATATATTCCTAATAAATATGGTAAAGATTATTGTTTCCAAAACAAGTGTCTTGAAAATAAAGAAACAAAAATAACCGAGAGATGTTTTCTTCTCTTTTATTTTCAAGTGTACTTTATAGGACAAACTTTTAAAAAAAATAAAAATGTTAAAAAAAAACAGATACTTTAATATAATCTTGAGATAAACAAATTTTAGAAAATAAAAAACTATTTTTAAAATAGTAAATAAACAAGGCTTAACTCTTTGTTTTTGGGATAGATAGATAGATAGATTTCTAATAAATATGGTAAAGATTACTGTTTGCAGGTAAAGATTATTGTTTGCAAATCAAGTGTTTTGAAAAAAAAAAAAAATAAAACAGATATTTTCTTCTCTTTTATTTTAAGTGTTCATAGGAAAAACTTTTAAATATAAAAAAATGTTTCAATGAGATAAATACTTTCAAATATACTCGGAAATAAACAAATTTTAGAAAACACAAACTGTTTAGAAAATAGTAAATAAACAAGATTTAACTTTTTTTTTTTTTTTTTTTTTTGGGATAGATAGATATATTCCTAACAAATTTGTGTAAAGATTATAGGATTCACAACGGAGAAAAAAAAGGGTGAGACCAATGTCCACGAGAATTATTCATGCTAATTTACTATGTACTTTGAAATGCTATCCCAGTTTAGATCTGTTAACTACAGTACGAAACTGGACATGGTGATTCCACTGCATTTCGAAAAAAATACAATGGTTATAAGCATAAGAAACTGGACATGTGTTAGAACTGCAATTATGGGCACCATATATAATAGAAAATTAAAAATATTATAATAAGAAAGGTGAAAAGCTCAACAGTTTAGCATTCAGCCTTGAAAACAAGACCTGCAGGTGTAGAGCTTCATATACCTCATTGTTTTTTCCACGAATAACACATTCATTTATAGCAAGGCAATATAAAAGCTGAAATATCTACGGAAAAGGAGGGAAGATAAGTTTTGGCTTTGAAACAAGCCTTCAAATACAGTTCTATTTCTTCCTCTTCCTCTTCCTCTTATACTTAATAAAAAGTCCAAGTTATTATTATGACATGCAAGATGCAGAAAAAGATTGAGTGAATGTTTTGGAGAGTCTCTTTAAAAGGAAATAATTGTTTATTTTTCGTAGCTTTGGTAAGAAGCCGGTAGAAATAAAAAGATTATATCCTCAAAGAAACTGAACCAAACACACACACATGCATGATCTCATTTCATGGTTGTCCAACACTAGGGTTGGACGACGATGCAATGCTAGGGTTTGGCGGAGGAAGAGGGTAGTCTTGCCCCAGTGGTGAGGCTTGAAAGCGGCTTTGAACGTTTGGTGCTGGAGAAGTTCTAAGACCATACTTGTTAGAACCACGGATGGAGTTGGAGGGAGTTGAGATTGAGGGAATTGAGGATGAGGGACTAGGGTGAGCATCCACTTCATCAAAAAGAGGCACAGACTTCAACACACGAACCACTTCACTCATGAGGGGTCTTGCTTTTGGGTCAGAGCGAACACAGTGAGTGGCCAACCTCATTGCAATTTGAGCACCTCTCATTGAGTATTCACCATGAAGTCTAGGATCCATCAGATAGGTGAAATTAGCTTTGTTTCTTAAGAGAGGGCGCAACCATTCCACCAAGTTTTGCTGATCCTTAGGCATTTTAGTCTCCATGGCTTTTCTACCTGTCAGTATTTCAAGTAGAACCACCCCAAAACTATAGACATCACTCTTGGAGGTAAGGTGTCCTGTGAGAACAACATTCATCATGTTAGCACCTCTATATATCCCAACTAATGGAGAAGAAACTTTCACCACATGCAGCATTGAAGCTTAAATCATGCATACATTGTTTCCATGTCTAATGTATTAATGTATTATGTCATATGTGATAAGAAGGCATAGATACAAAGTTGAAAAGTTCTATGATGCCCGTATAAATTTAAAAATTTTGGTACAGTTAATTTTTTAACCAATAATAAAAAAATTAGAATTTATAGAACTACTAGTCCAAAAAATTAGCAGTACCAAAATCCCTATATTTATGTGAGTACTGTAGCAACTCTAATCAATATATTTCTAGCAAACAAATCCTTATCTCTTTATAAGAAAATAAGCAATGTTACATCTTAAAGGAGAAAATCGTATGTTGATAGATCCTATTGCATTGACTTGATTTGAGTTTATCATGGAAACAAATTAAACATGGTCCAGACTAGGTATTCTCATAAAGCATGAGACTGTATATATGCTACACATCAATAGAAATTATAGAACATTTGGTTGAGTAACCATGCTAGTTGGTGATGATTTTTATTAACTTTTCAGATTAATGGCATGGAGATAGCAAATGGGAAAGGAATATCTAACAGGGATTTGATTACAACAATGGTTTTCACATTCCTTCATATTAGTGCATCCTTTCAAGAATAATTTAATCTAACTTTCTCTCTGTCATTTTATTTTATATATAAATATGAAAATTCCTGCTAGCAAGCATAAACCACAAGTCAAATGGATACTATATATTAGAAATGAAAAATCAGTTTTAATTAGGTATTTTTCTCTCGTTTTTATGTAAAAAAAATTAAAATTGAGTAAAGTAACCATACGGGGCAGTGTCATGATTTTAATAAAAGGAGTAGATACTCTTGAAGGACTGAAAACTTTTCCAAGAAGGGCAAGTCTATGAATTTGAAAAATGAATCAATAAAATAATATTTATGGGTATTAGATGGACTAAAAGCAAATCAGACTCAAATTCTGATTACAAAAATGAGATGTTTATGAGTATACTAACCTGTCATAACATATTCTGGGGCTGCATAGCCTTGTGTTCCCATTACTTGAGTAGAGACATGACTTGCATCTCCCACTGGAGCATCTTTTGCAAGCCCGAAATCTGAAAGCTTTGCATTGTAGTTCTGAAATAGAATGATATTAAGATGGAGGTAAAGGTATATATATATATATATATGTTGAATATTAGCATAATAAGCAATGCAAAATTGAAGTTATTACCATATCCAAAAGGATATTTGAAGTTTTGAAGTCTCTAAATATCACTGGCCTTGAAGCTTCCTCATGCAAAAATAGAAGGCCCTTTGCGGCACCAGTCACAATTTTAATTCTCAGATGCCACGGAAGGTGCATATTTCCTGCTGATACATGACATCATTACTTGCAAATTCTATGATATATCTCTAACATTTACGATCATTAACTCGGTTATTAAGCTAAATAAATTGAAATTCTACACAAAAACAGATTAAAAGTACAGGTAAAATTATCATAAAGGTGAATTCAGATAGGATTGTTCACATTATGTTTATTGACTGGGGATAATAAAATAAGATAAAACTGCAGAGATTAGACGAAGCACTTATAATTCAATCCCCGAATTGCATTTGAACCTATATATTGATAAATATATATCATTAGAATTACAATGCATCTTCCATATTTAAAGTCCAAGGCCCAAAAATAAATTTACATTTGATTTGAAGAAAAAAAAATGATTTTCTGATTTTAGATTGTTCAAAAATCTTCTGTTACATTTGTTTTTATATTCATGCACATGATTTGTATATATTTTCTTTTTTTTTTATTGAAAAAATTTAAATGAGTTAGATTTCAAAAATTCTTTAGAGTTGGAACAAACCTTTAGGTTAAATGAGAATTTATAAATACACTTACATATTATCTATCAATATATAAAATCATCACATCTACAGTAGTGATATATAAAACTACTTTTTACTAACTGAATAAACCTTTATTTATAATTTGTATACATTTTTCTCACCCGAAGAAATTGTAAGAATATTCAAAGCTTCACAGCTAATTTCGTCTAAACTAGTGACTTGTGAAAACTGTTAAGAGCCTGAATATTTTAAGAAAATGTTTTCTGAATTTATTTTTATTTTCACTTTAATTGTAAAATAAAAATTTTAATTAAAAAATAAAGTGGTATTTTTGTAATATAAAATAAAAACTGAAAAAAATTCAAACCATACAAGCTCTATTAAAAAAATTAACTTAAATAATGCATTGATTAATTAGAACAAATTAATTTCTACTAAACAATAAGTTGAAATTTAGACATACTCCTGAACAGATGCTTCTCTAAGCTTCCTCGGCACATAAACTCATATACCAGTAGTCTTTTGTTACCCTCGATGCAAAAGCCAACCAATTTAACCAGATGTGGATGATGGAGTTCACTGAGATAACTAATTTCAGCCTGCCATACATGAAACAGGGAAGTGATACAAGTTTTTATTAATCTAATAACATATATATATATATATATATATATATATATATATATAAAGTGATACAAATCATATCACTTTGTACCAAAATAAAAATATAAGCAAATTATGCTGACACTTCCGAATGTTTCTTGAGATGATTTCACATGGTATCTTTATCTTTTTAATATTTATAATAACTATGTGAAGTTAAGAAGATGGAACATCGTGTGTAATCTTGAAAAAACAAATGGAGTGTCAATATTATTTAAGGTTTAATAAAAAATTGTGCAAATTAAATAAATAGCTAACAGATAATTAAAGAAAAACATATTCGGGGGTAGCATGGTGACATACAAGCCATTCCTTATGACCCTGAAATCCATGTAGGTTGAGACACTTCACTGCAACCGGAGTCCCCATTCCAGGCCTTGCTGCATGGTTCCCATTCTGACTGATCCAACCTTTCAACACAGTTCCAAACCCTCCCTCACCAAGGAAATTGTCAGCCCTAAAATTCCTTGTTGCCAACTTAAGATCTTCAAAGGTGAACCTTCGAAGAAGGGAAGAAGCTACAAGTAATTCCTTGCTTAATTTGGGAGTACATGATCTTGAAAACCATCTTGACTTTTTGCTGGAAGAGGATTCTGGATTAGGTTGGTGTCGTCTGACAATATCTTTTGTATCTATTATACCTGTTGATTTACAGGGAAAACAACAAAGATATCAAAGCAAATTTAATGAGCAACATAAAATATACATCAATTAGACATAAGTCTAAATTTGTCATCCCTAAGGGATCGAAGAAAACCCTGAACTGCTCATTTGCAACATATACTATATATATAAACCCTAAAAGAACGCTAATTCAATTTTATTTCACTAGTAATTACAATAACATAAGCATATGGTATCTACGCAGATTTGGTTCAACTTATTTTAAGAAAGGAATTTATTTTCTTTTTAAATGTTGGTTTCTCGAAAGAACTTTTGGAAAAAATATTTTTCAAAATTTATAATCCTGATTATTTCATATATACTTTAACTTTTAACCTTTTTTCATTTCCCCCCTTTTCTGGTCAAATATCCTTTATATTTATTACTTTTTTCTTCCTTTCTCTTCTCGCCAAAGGAATATATGCCCTGAAGGATGTAAAAGATATATATTTTAAAATAGGTTAACCAAAATAAACATGGGGCTTCACAAATAATCCCAAAGGGGGTTCACAAGATTGACTAATTAATATAGATTTTGATTTAAGGTAAATGGAAATGAGAAAGGAGGAGCAAGAATAAGAATAGAAAGAACAGATCCAAAAGAAGAAGAAGAAAGAGACAGATATGTAACGGTATATGTGAAATAAATTAGATCTTCTTCTACCTCTACAGGCTAATTAGGTACACAGAGAAGAGAAAGGAAAATAAATGATGGAAAAAAGAAAAGAACGTAGAGAGAGATAGAGAGACCGGAGAGACCTAAAGAGGGTTTGGGTCGCAGAGAATCTGAGCCCTAAAATGGAAAATGTTTTATAAACACTCATTAGAGTGCCTACTTAGAGAAAGAAAAGATATAGTAAATGCAAGTGATGTAATGTAATAAAAAGACACAGAAAACAAAAATGTGGTGTCCATTAATTAAGTGTTTCTACTGTTGAATGTGGGGTTCAATGGTATATACTAAACAGGGAAGGAAATAAGAATGGAATTGACGTTGTGAGTTATACAACAATCCAATGTATGAATTAAACAATTCGATATAAGCCATGATTAAAAGCGAATTTTTAATTGAAGCAAGAAACTAGAGTTAACTCTAAGAAGAATGGTGGAACAAGGTAGAATACATCACCTTTGTTCTTCTTGTCAATGGAGGAGTCTCCCCCTTTGGAATTCATACGCATGCAACCTAGAAATTTCCTGAGATTCCTCCAAAAGCTTGAACCTTCTTGAGTAGTACCTTGAACAACATCTTTGCTGTTTCTCCCTCCCTTGGATTTTCCCGAACTCGCAGAACCAACCTTTATACCAGCAATGCTCGCCATATCTTCACTTCAGACCCTAAAACATTTGACATATATATACAAATTTCAGCACAAAATTCTTAAAGACAAAAACAAAGAAGAGAAATGCTAGCTAGCAACCTACTTTTTAAGAACACCTTCAACAGATGTGCTTGTGTGAAAAGATCTTGTTATATATGCTTCTGTGCTTAATAAGGGATATGCATCACAGAGAATGAGTAATTAGAACGCGTGAAGCATAGTCATGGTGCTCAAATACTCTGGTGGGCCAGTGTGAACACTTCTATTAAATAATAGCAATAATAATAAATGCTAGGGTTAATGAAATGTTAGAATGAGAGAAGAACTGTGGGGTCTATTAGTAAATTGGTTCTGGATTGGAGACAAGAGTTATTTAAGTTGAAATAAGTCAAAATAGGTGAAGTATAACGGCGAAATTCATTTAAGATGTGTAAAAAAAATAAATAGAGTTGTGCTGAGTTGGAGACGCTCTCTTCAAATTTATTAAAAATCACTAAAATGAGTCTCACACCTTCAATGAGTTTCAATCGTAATTTTATAATTTTTACTAAATTTCAATTCAATTAACAGTAAAAGTGTGGTAAAAAAAAGGTTTTAAACAAAAAGAATGGGAAGGTACAACAAAAAAGCATAAACAAAAACAATGGAAATACGCTCATCAAAACTCCAAATGCTCAAGCAAATCGAACCAGCAAAATCAATAAATTTTGGCACAAGTTCAGAATTGTAGAACCAGCAAAATTTATTTTTCATCATGAAACCAGTAACAAAGACAACAAACCACACACGGTGAAATCGGGATTTGCAATGTTTCGATAATAAAAAACAAGATATGACCAATAGGGTTTAATTCAGTTGGTTGAATGGAAAGTAAAAATGTTGAAACCTCTTGGTACTGTATTTAATTTTGACAGATAAAAAAAAATAAGACATGCATACACAGAATAGAAAAGAATTAGCAGAGAAGGATTTTGCGTTTGCATACTAAGAAAAGAGAGAGAGCTAGGTGCATCAACTGAAAGCTATGGTGTGTTCAATGAATGGTAGAAAAAGCAGTATATATGTGTAGAGTGGTGTCACTGCCGTGGCTTGAGATCCATGAGCAATAACACGTGACACTCACTCACATAAGCAAGTCAAGAAAACCAACGCTCCAGAAACAAACAAGGAAACACTGGTTTTGAAAAGAGAGAGATTTACGTGCGTTATGCATGAAAAAGTATGAGAGAGAATACCCTTACAGTCAAAAGATGATTGAAAATAACTCAAACGGATGGCTTTGACTGCAACATATTTATTAAGGGTATATGTAGATAAATATTTTAAGCCCCTATTTAATAACATCCTGAGAGTTTAATTCGAACAGTAAATATTTTCATACGATGAACTAATTAAATAATTTCATAATATAAGAATGGTCGAGACTATTTTCAATAATATAAGAATTCATGACTGATAATGTTATAAAAAAAACTAATACACAGTTAATGTATTTTAATTAAATTCAGTTCTTATTGAGTGAAAATTCGTGTCATAAATTGAGTTTAATAGCTACGTATATAAAGATTTTTTACCCAGTTGACTATAAGTAAAATTCATTTTTCATGTAATATAATAGGATAATTATTATAAATTTACAATTTATGTTGGTTGAAATTAAATGACAGTGTAAAAATTTACACAGTTAGTATGTATATTATTTATTTGTCATAAATTTTACAATAAAACTTATTAAAATAAATTTTAAAAAACTGATTATAATAAATTTTTTTAAGAAAATAATTAAAATAATGTTAAAAAGTTTGAGCGTTACAAACCATTTTCAAAAGCCTCACTTCAAACAGATTACTTCACGCAACCAATAAAAAATATTGGAAATATTGGATGCATTAAAATCTCAATTCTAAAATTATTTTAATATTTCTAAGGATTTGACTCCTCTCATATTAAGGTGAGTGAGAGAGATGGCAATGAAATGGAATGAAACGCTCAAACCTGAACAGGTTTACTTCAGACACAGGATAGAACCATTGCTGATCTAAACATCCATACATGTCATTGTGATAATAACTCATTGGATGCAATGTCCAGAGAATTTTGTTAACCACTGGAAGAATAACATTCTCAATCTTTCTATTCATCATATTTTTAAGTTAATTATATATATAGAGAGAGACTCAAACTTATGCAATATATGGCATGGGTTCAGGACTAATACTGTTTGGGGATGTCTCTAAATTAAAAAAGAAAGAAACTAACAAACTAACTAATTATAGTAGTAACTAATTATAATTTATCAATGATTGTAATATTTTGTTAAATTCTCATAAATAAATGTGGTCAAGATTATAACATAAATACAGGTAATTTTTTTAATAAAATTTAATTTTAATCATTCAAATGATTCATTGGTCAATATTTAATACTCTTATCATCTTAGAAGAAACACCTAGATGCAGAGAAATTATTTGGTATACAAACTCAACACCTTATGGTTCACAATTTTTATTTTATCATTTATTATATTTAATTTGATTTCTTTTAATAAATATATGATATAAATTTTCTTTAATAAGACTTTAATCTTAAAAAAATATGATAAATATTTATAGAATAAAAAATAAATTAATTTCTCTGGTTATTTTTTGTTTATGTACATGAAATAAAACATAATTGTTTTCTACTTCTCTCTACTATTTTATATCTTGTCTTTTATTTATATCATTTTTATAACACTTTTAACACATTTAAATTTATTTAAGATTATTAAATAATATGTGTCAATTTTTTTAATGAATTTAAAGATGAGTCTCTTATAATTTTTAATTAATAATATATATTAAAATAAATACATAAAAGATATATAATATTTCTCATTTAGTATAATTTATTATTAAAATAATTTGATTATTCCTCAATATTGACTATATTATGTGTTTCTGGCTAAAATGTATATGTGAGATGATTACCTGTTTTATTTCATATATATAAACAAAAACTAAAAAGAGAAATTATTTTTTTTATTTTATAAACATTTACTATATTTTCAAAAGAAACTAATCATGTCATCAACCTTAATATTTTCTCTTTTATTTGATGAATTGTGAATTTTGTATTAGTTATGTATAAAGATGAGGGGTAGGGCTTGTGTCAAACCAATAATTTCTCCCTAGATGTGTGTCACTATATTTTCCTATATTATTACTTATCTATGTAATTATATTTTTTTCATAATAAAATTGTAAAGGGACTGGTTATAAATTTACTTTCTCAAAACATTATAATATTATTATTTGATTACACATAAATATAAAAGTGTAAATTTGTTTTGTAAAATCTCCTTTTGGTAATTGTAACTACTTCCAAATTAAACTTATTCTTTTATTGATAAAAAAAATAAACTTATCCTTATAATAACATTTTGTAGTCCTACTAAATTCTTCATTATCACTTATTCATGTATTTATTATATCAAATTATGATATTTTTAAAATTAAATTTATTGATTTTTAGTGTTTAAAATTTATAAAATTATGTACTTTAATTCTTCTAGGTGAACTGTTTTTGTTAAATAAAAGATTAAATGAATAAAATATAAATTATTTATATGCATAAAGTATATTAAATATTGTTTTTATTATGCTATATAACAAGGACTTACTATATAAATTTCTATTTTTTGGGAAGAAAAAATATATAAATGTATTTGTTTTTAATTATTTATTTGTTATATCTTTTAATTGAAAATTAGTAGGGATAAGTATTTTGCATTATACATAAATCATTTTTTTATTTTTGTATTTTTTTTTAATATTTACACTCACCTTATATATAGAGAACAAAAAGGAAATATTATATCAGCTATCACATTTTTTATTTTCTTTATTTCTTTTTTTTTATTTCCCTAATTTACTTGATACATCATTGTAAGAAATATATCTTTATTTTTTAATTTTTACACTCACGTTATAACACTACAAGAATTTTTTAATTTTGCTACTAATTTTAGCTACCATTTAAATTAGTAGCTAAATCCTAACTAATTAACTATTAATTAATTAGAATATTATTTTTTCTAGCTAAATTGAAGTTATATTCATTTATACAAATTAGCTAGGAAATAACTACAAATTTTAAAAAATTTACTACAAATTAACTAAGATTATTTTCTTAGCTAATTTGCTACTTATTTCATGCTACCATTTAATATTATAGTAATTTTGTAGCTAATTATTTTTACTAGAAATTAGCTACAAAATAACTATTGATTTTAAAATTAACCACAAAATTATTTTGTAGCAAATTTTAAATTCTCTAGTAAAGATAGAATAAACATTTATTTTTTTTATTATATCACCTATTACATTTATTACTTTCTTTATTTTTAATTTTTATTACCCTAATTTACTTATAATGGGTGGATACATGATTTCAAGAAATATATCTCATAAATTTATAGCAATGATGTTGGACACTCAATTCTCGATTTTAAGTTAAAAGACTGAATAAATAAAGAAAATATATTTATATAATAATTTTTATAATAATTTGTAAAATATTTGTTTTGTGTCTATCCCTCTCCATCTCATTATTATTAATTATATCACACATTTCTTTTTCTTTTTTTTCCCTCTCTTTCTCTCTTTGTTGTATAATTTATTGTACAAATGAAATTTTTCATAACTAAAATATAATTTAAAAAGAAATCTTGTTTGAATCAGTAACAATAAGGAATATAAATTTCACATTTTTTATAGTTGTTTGTTTAAAGTTATTTATTTGACATGTCTTAGTTTTAATTGAAAAATAATAAGAATGAGAATATGTTTGAATAAACTTTTATTAGAACAAACAAAAGAAATGAAATAAGTTTATTTCATCAATTAAAAATAATTATGCATGAATTAAAATCAATTTTTTTAAAAAGTTAAATGATTTGTTTCTAAAAAGTTGGTCTCAATATAATTAAGTTAATTTTAATTTATAAATAAATTTATTTTATTTTTTATTATATATATATATATATATATATATATATATAAATATATATATATATAAATATATATAAATTTATCTAAACAAAAATTGAGTATTGGATATTATACATAAATTAATCTTAAATTCATTACTTCTTTTACTTTTGACACTCATCGATTATTCTTTATATAAAAAAATTATTTTTATTATTTCACTGATTACATTTACTATATTTTTTTTCTATCGTATCAATATTTTTCTCTCACTGGTATCTTTCTCTTTTGTCAAATAGCATAAAAATGTCAACACATTTGGAATCTTTATACTTCCTGAATTTATAGCAATGATGTCAGACAGTCCCTGTTTTTCAGTGAAATAAATGACAGAAAAAACAAATTATAAATATATAATTTAAAACCAAAGAAATGATGTCAGACACTCCATGTTTTTCTATGAAATAAATGACAGAAAAAAATAAATTATAAATATATAATTTAAAACCAAAGAAAAGCCATTTGAATAGGAAACAACTCTTTTATAAAAGATACTTGGCAGTTATCTGTCACTATCATGATTGCGTGTGTATCTATATACATGTAAGGAGTGAGAGGAGGATCCATTTATTTTAAGAGTAATTTTAATTAAAGTCCTTCGATAATAAGAAAATAAATGATAATAATGATGAATGAGTAATTTTTTAAAAAATATTATAGGAATAAGTATATATATATATATATATATATATATATATATATATATATGTATGTATATATGTATGTATATAAAAAAAATTATATAACTCATGTGATAATACTTGATTTTGTGATAATATGAAAACAAACAATAACAACAATTATATTAAGATTAAAATAATTGATCGTTAAATTTAAAACTCAATTATAAACACTTTTTATAAGATCATTAATATTATTGTCACCACCTTCATTACTACTATTGCTACCATCACCGCATTACTAATATTGTCCCGCTATCGCCTCCCACCACCATCACCATGGTGACGATGGTGTGGGCAATAATAGTGGGACAACGACGGTAATGAGGTAGCAACAATAACAATAGTGACAGTGCTGACAACAATCGCAGTAGTGGGAGTAGCATCAACATGGCAACAATAGTGACGTGATAACAACAATAACGATAATGATAACAATAGTGCTGATGACAGTGATGGAGACAACAATAGTAATAGTGACGAGGATGTTAACAGTAGTAGAGACGACAATAATGGTGACAATAGTGATTGTGGAATGGTGATGGTGACAGTTGTGATCGTAGGAGTAGTGATGTGGTAAAGGTAGGGTGACTTGACGATGATATTTATAATTAAGTTTTAATTTCAACGGTTTTTTTGTAATCTTGACATAATGTTTATTATTATTTGTTCAGTTTATTTTTTTAATCTTGATATAATGATTGTTATCTTGTTCTTGTATAAGCAAGTGTTCTCGTTAGAGTTGAAGATTATTTTATATATATATATATATATATATATATATATTATCAATTTTTTATCTTAATTGTAAAAAATAAAACTCATTTTTAAATATATTAATTGTTATTTTTTTTAATATTTTTATTTATAGTGAAGTCTATTAATACATTATTTATTCATTTTTTTATCAAAATAAATATATTTATTAAATATTTTAGAATAAAATTTAAATTTATAACATTATTAATTAAAACTAACTAAATTAATTATTTTTATTGGTCTTCATTAATTAAATATTTGATTACTATGTATATAAGAGCAAAGATAATTATAAACAAATCAATTCACGAATTTATTAACTCAATTCAAATATATTTGAGCCAGTTGGTTGTGTCATCTATTCAATTTATTCTAATTAACCTAATACTCAAACTGAAAATCATATTGATTTATTTTAAACTCAATTAACCCAATCCAATTGAAATACATATAATATTAATAATAAATAAATTAATAGTTATTTGTATTGATACATGTATTAAGTAAACTAACCCTCACCTATACACCAGTTTCATGAAGTATCGAAAATTGATAAACTCCTATCATTCATTCATTCATGCTTGTGCAATTGCCATTAATCGTCATCGTTCAACCTCCTATTTCTTTAATTGTTTTGTTCTCTTTTCCTTTCCTTTTTCATTTTCTATATTAGTAACTTACTTCCATTTTTATTTTTTATTTTAGTAAATTGTCAAGACATGCTATTTTGATTTTACAAATCTTGGACTCTCTCTCCTTCCACGTACTCACTTAACTATTCAACATGAAGGACTAATTAGTTCACTTTGGGCTTCTTACCAAAAACCAATCAACCCAATCCAATCTGGCATTGTTTCAATGGATTGGGCAAATCCAACTCAATTACTCTCTGATTCATTTGTTATTGTTTAAAAATTTTCAAAGAGCTAGAATATTAATTTATTATATGCATTCAATAAGTTTAATAAAATTATTATAATATTGATAAGAAAATTTATAATAAATTTAATTTAAAATTCATAACTATCTTTTGTCTCCAGTTTCCTCATTTTCTGATAAATTTTTTTTCTCTCATCTTACGTTCTCAATAATAATTTATAATTGAGTAAATGTACCATTAGTGGATATTTTTAAAATAATAAATTAATAAAGAGTTTAATTTTTGCATAATGTAATGATTGGTGAAACTATATAAACTCTTATCTATTAAAGCAAAGTTTTTAGTTCGAATATTTTGAATAAAAATATTAAAAAGAAAAGCTTTTTTAAAAATAGTCAATCAAATTCTTCAACAAATATTAATTTTTAAAAAATTTAATAAATATTTTACATTTATAACCTTGTAACAATAAATACCATAAGTGTAACAATTTTTATTTTGTCAAATAAATCATTCAAAATAATAATAATAAATAATAATAATAATAATAATAATAATAATAATAATAATAATAATATTGAAGAATGTAAAAAAAATAAAGCTTAAATATGTTTTTAATCTTTTAATTTTTTTAATTTGATCTTCTAAATTAAAATTTTTATTTTTTAGTCTCCAACTTTAGAAATTGTTGATTTTAATCCCTCAACATAGACCCCATAAAAGATTTTTCCAACCTGACAAACAATTCAAAAATATCATTAAGTGAACATATGATATTTAATTTATTAAGTTAAAAAGTCAAGAAAGTCTTTATAGCGTTTATGTTGAGGCAAAAAAAACTAGCCATTTTTTAAATTAGAAAAAACAAAAATTTTAATTTGAACAATCAATTTCAAAAATAGACTAAAAAAAATATTATACCTTACAAATTATCCAACAAATCTTCCATTCTAAGCAAAACTAGAATAGGATACCGTAAGAAACATTTTCATGCATTCACACACCATTTATTACCTAATTACTCACCTTACACAGACTTAGTTTTTTTTTTCTTCATTAATCATTTCCTCACTGCCCAGGTTCACAACAAATAATAAAACATTACTACAAATTAATGTATTTACAACCACAGAAAATGTAAAATTATTTGTAAGCAATGAAGATACGTGTTGGATAATTAAAAATTCAAATCTATAACTCATTAGTAACTTATCATAATAGAAGTATACTATGACTTTAAATATATGTGTGAAGTTTGAACGTTAAAAAGAGAGTTTATTGGATTAAGACTTTAAAAGTTTATTTTAGCATAATAAGTTGATAAATTTAAAAAAAATGTGAAGAAATTAATGAATTATAATTTTTTTTAATTTTTTTATAATTAAGATTTTGTAATTTAAATTTTAATGAATTTACATTATAAAAATTTATAAGATTTGAAAGAATCTATGAATTGTTAGTAAACTTTCAAAGTTACTTATATATTGCACCTATTTGTCCTTATCTTTGTTATTTTTTGTTGAAAATTTCTCATTTGAATTAATAATATATATATATAAAAGAATAATTATCACCTTCTCATAAAAAATAAAATTATCTCTAATCAAGAAAGTCAATTTTACAAGAAGACCTATCATACTAAGTAATAAGCTTGTAAATATTTATATATAACATTATTTTAAAATAAAATTATCTCTAATCAAGAAAGTCAATTTTACAATAAGTCCTATCATACTAAGACATACAAAAGACACACACAAAAACCCTGAAAAAGAAATAAAAAGACATGAAAAATAGTGATCTCCATAAATGTAATTACGATAAAACAAGATGCACCAAAATAAATAATTTTATAATATAATCAATTCACAATATCTTTATAAAGTAGAAGATATACTTTGTGTGTTTTAATTGAGTACAGGAAAAAGACTAAGTATTTCATTGTCTTTATATGTTTTTAACATTAATTCATCTAAATAAATTAATCAAAGACATAAAAAAGTAGAAAAATCTTTTACTTGATTGTGGAAAAGGCAAGAAGGATTAAAAGAAATAGATGGTCAAATAGAGTACCAACATTTATAACACATTCAATAAAAAGATAAAGAATTATATGAGATGAGAGAAAAAATTTCTTACAATAGTAGAAAAAAAAAAAGGATGAGTTACTACTAAAAACTCTTTCAAATATTAAATAGTTGGGTGAGATTGTTGGATGACTACTTAATTTTTTTTAAAATTCTACCCTATAAAATAATCCATCAAAATTTGTACATCTTTGAATATCAGAAGACTTTTTGTAAGTTATAAAATATTTTAATTGAATACTATCCAACTTTAACCTTGTTTAAAAATTATTAATAATCCCAATTAAATGATATAAAACTTATTTATATTATTTAAAAATCTTGATTGAATACTATAAGATTTTTTTATTAAAAAATATTTTGACTTTGAGAGCAAAATCTAACTTAATCTGTCATACTGGAACTATTTTTACCGCTCTACCATTATCCTAGCTTATAAGATGTAATATTGATTGAACAAAGCAACACAAGCAAGTACAAAGAAATAAATAGAACTGCAACTTAAAAATATTATGAAAGTAATCATGATTGATGGAATAAAATATGCTCAATCAAAGAAATTAATTGATTCATAATTAATAATAGTATGGCCTTATCTTTTACACTTGTATTGTTTTCATTATTAGCTACACAAAATTAAATAAACAAATGAGAGTTGTTTTTTAGTGAGAGATTCTTTTCTCAACATGAGAGGTAAAGAGAAATTTAATCGGTCCATTACTTACAAAGTAAGTATATATCAGCATTTTAACATTTGTATGGTCGACATGCACATCTTACAAAGTGCTTCAATCCCATTTGGGCTGACCAACCAAACAAAAAATATAAAGAATTACACCATAAGTTACATAAACTTTAATGGATAGGGGCACAAAACAAACCTAAAACATCAAGGAAAAATGTTGGAACTCAAAATGCACCCCTTTGCGATTATATCGAGATCTTTCAATAATAATGTAGAATATGTGTCTAATTTGAACACTAATTTTATATAAAAAAATTATTAGACTGAGATAGTTTATTTTGCTGAACACGGAGTATTCTTAATATAAGAGTTAAAAGACTAATTTCACAATATATTAATATCACTTATCTCTCTCAATATATACAAATCCAAAAATCGAAATTTTGATTAAATGTTTAAGAAACATGATTATCTGTCAACCATACTGTATTGTGTTAGTATTAGATAAATAATTTTTTAATTCTATATAAAAGAAATGCATCAAGAAAAAACATAATTGTCTAGACAATGATCGACAATCAGTGTGCTCCTTTGTAGAATCACAAGCAAATTTCAACGTGAAGGGCATGCATGAGCTCGTCAATTGCATCAATGAAAATCCCACTATACCTCTGAGTATTCTCAGTAACATATATGCCTAAGAAATTCCTCATCTAGGTCTATATATCGCCAAAGAAGAAAATTAATATAACCATGGAGTTTATTAGAAACGTTTAGTAGAGTAGCAAATCTTACACTAATTAAGTCTTCAACATCGATATAGATTGCTCAGGATTTGTGGTTTGCAACATGTTGCGCAACAAAGAGAGAGATCGAGAATAAGGGAAGTAGGACTAATGGTATTGTATGATAGGGTGAAATTGGAAAGGAACTGAACCAAGAAGTGAAGAGAGATCGATTTTGGAATATGAAACTGAGAAAATGGGCTTTTGATTAGTGCGAAGGGTTTAAGAATCAAATAACCTGGGGAACTACGTGCTTGAGGTACGCATGTATAGAAAACAAAACCGTGATCAATATTTTTAATTAAAAGAGGTTATATAACCTTTCTAAATTAATTAAAAACACCGGTTATTTATTAGAATTAATTCGAACAAAAATCCGACAATTTCAATTAATTTGAAGAGGTTTTCGCAACCTCCACAAAATAACCCCATTAATGAAAATATTTGTCAATAATTGAATTGTTTACATTCAAGGTAAGTTTATTGACGAGCTTGAGTGATCATCTCTATTCCTAATGTTTTCTATTAACCGATAATTGATGGAACGACTGGAAGCAATGTTCATAACTAAGAATCTTATATATAACTAGAACTCAAGGTTGATTTCTATGTTTTAGAATGAGCCTACCAAAGAATTAGATTTAAATGTAATTTAGTAAGTTTGAAATTCAATGCTGATAGATTTATCAGAAGGAGATCTTTAGAGGGATTCGAACCTCTAACATTTTCACTATCCATTTTCTATCACTAATTAAAAATTGAAAATTATAAATATTAATGTTTAGAGTTTTATTGATTTTTTATGCTATTATTTTTATTTGAATTCACCACAATACTTTATTAATTTAAATAGTAATTAATTGTGAAATTGCACATTATATGTACTTATAAAATTACTACTTGTTTGACCAACATGTTTATTGAAATTAATTACATATTTTATCATACTTTTGTATATTGGAAATTTTACAAATATCCCACCACCAAACATTAAATCTTTATCATTTTTTATCTTCCTTATCTTTTATCATTTTCTTCCCTTATCTCTACCAATTTTTGATCACTAATTTTGGTCACTATTTTGCTTTTTTCTAATAGTGTACTAATGAAATTTTAGTATGATGCTCTTATTTTCAACTTTCGAAAGCTACCAACATATTTTAAACATTTTCCATGTATTGAGTGAATCTCACAAGAAAAGTTAGGGGGAGTTGCATATAAACTTCCTCATCTAGATCACCATGCAAAAAAGGTATTATGAACATCCATCTAATGCAAAATCTAGGATCGTGTAGCTACCACAGTCAATAGAGTCTAAACGATGACCATCTTTACAACTAGTATAAAGGTTTCATTATAGTTGATGTCTTCTTTTTTATTATCTCCTTGAACAACCAGCCTTGCTCTATGACATTCAACGCTATCATATGAATTGTATTTGATCTTATATACCACTTTGCATCCAATAACTTTCTTTCCAGGTGGCAGGGTTGTTAATGTCCAAGTGTCATTTCTCTTTAGCACATCTATTTTTTGCTTCAAGCATTCTACCACAAGGGATCTCGAACAGCTTCAGAGAATTAAAATAGCTTATGCCCAGAAGTGATTGCTATAAGAAACTGTCTATGTCTCATAGAAAAATTAGTACAAGTCACATAGTTTGTGATAGGATATAATATACTTGAGGATTGTGATGGTGGGTGTGATGCCCTTGATGCACTAAGGAATCCTTACCTCTTGAACTAGCTTTTAAATTTAAATTAAGCTCAAACCCACTTTTCAAGATTATATCAAAGCCTATCCTAGCCTAGATTCGTTAAAGGTTCACTCATCATGTTATCTACGCACCAAGTCTAATAATGCTGGACACGAGAGAGTGTATTGGAAAAACCAAAATCTAAGCTTGATAGTACTGAGCGTGAAGGAGTGTATTGAAAAAAATTTAAGTCTCATATTAGCTAAAAATAGGACTTGAAAAAAATTTATAAGTGAAAAAAATCCTTGCATCTTGAATTCGTTTTTAGAATTGAGTTAGGTCCAAACATATTTTTTAAGATCATGTCACTATCTTTCATTTCATCTTCATTTGAAACTACTGCTTATAAAATTAGAATTCCTTAAAACCTTCGTAAATCTTTAAGTAACTCGATTGATGATAATTATAAGTAAAAATATAATTTAAACTATAAAATTTAATTAAATAATTCTTTTAATGAATTTCTAAGTTTCAATAATAAATTCAATTGAAACTTAGATTGGGTTGCGAAATATAAACAATAATTTTTTTTTATTATTTTTTAGTAAATAGTTAAATATTTTATTAAAATTAATATAATTAGTCAATATTATTCATAATTAAACTTCTTTAAAATTTTATATTAATCTTGACACAAAATTAAAATAATAATATTATCTAGTATCGAATATATACTTTATTAAAACTTTTATGAAGTAAGAAAAATACTCATAATCAATCACCGACATATAATTGTGGACTAATATGCCCCTCCTATATCATTAGTTTCCTAATTAAACTATTAGACATTTTATGTTCAATAGATTATTATAAACTTTCACTACAATGTATCTAAACATTTTTCTTAGGGTTAAACTTTTCCTTGCACCAAATGCCAACTAAAATCTGGGAGCTTGGACATTTTGATGACCTCCTATGCGTGCTGATTGCACTAAACAAGATTGAGTACATTTTAAAAGGAAATAATTGTTTATTTTTCATAGCTTTTCTAAGAAGCGGGTAAAAATAAACGATTATTTCGTTAAAAAAAAAAAATAACAGACACATATACATCCCATCTCATGGTTGTCCAAATCTAGGGGTTGGTGGAGGTAGAGGATAGTCTTGGCTCAGTGGTGAGTCATGAAAGTGCCATGGAAGGTTTTGTGCAGGAGCAGTTTCGAGGCTATGCTTGTTAGCACCATAGTTGGAGCTGGAGGGGCCTACATGCATTCTCTGAAGAGAGGTTGAGGGACCAGGGTGACCATCCATGTCATCATGAATAGGCAAAGACGTCAACACACGAACCACTTCACTCATAAGGGGTCTTGCTTTTGGGTTAGAGCGAACACAGTGAATGGCCAACCTCATTGCCTTGTGAGCACCTTTCACTGAGTATTGACCTTCAAGTCTAGGATCCATCAAATTGTTGAAATTTTCTTTGTTCCTAAGAAGGGGGCGCAACCATTCCACCAAGTTTTGCTCCTCCCTTGGCATTCTTTTCTCCACGGCCCTTCTACCTGTCAGTAGTTCAAGTAGAATCACCCCAAACCCATAGACGTTACTCTTGGATGTAAGGTGTCCTGTGACAACAACATGCATCATGTTAATAAGAAACTTGCACCATTGCAGCATTGAAGCTTAAATCATGCACACATTGCTTCCATGTCTAATGAATTATGTATTATGTCATAAATGAAATAATGTTATAAGAAGACACACATAAAAAGAAGAGAAATTCTACGATATAAATATAGAAATTTGAATGTCTTCTGGTACATAAAAATATTCTATCAGGTTTTCAATTTTTTATGAAAGGAAGCAACTCTATTATACTTGTAGATAAATCCTCATCTCTTTTTAAGAAATATAAGCAATGTTCTCTTTATCTTTTAGGGGAATATCGAATGTTCATAGATCCTATTGCATTGACTTGATTTGAGTTTACCATGGAAACAAATTAAACATGGTCCGGATCTAGGTATTCTCATAAAGCTTGTGATTGTATGCTACACATCAATAGAACATTTGGTTGAGCAATCATGCTAGGTTTTGATGATTTTTAACTTTGCATATTAATGGCACGGAGATAGCAAACAAGTGGGAAAGGAATATCTAACAGGGATCTGATTATAGCAATGAATTTAACTTCCCTTCATATTAATGCATTCTTGCAAGCATTATTTAATCTAAACTTTGTACCTGCTATTTTATTTTATACTCTTGAAGGACTGAAAAAGTTTCCAAAAAAGGGAAAGTCTATAAATTTGAATAATGAAGAATTAGAATAATATTTATGGGTATTAGATGGACTAAAAGCAATTCAGGCTCAAGGATTATAGCATTCTGATAACAAAATGAGATGTTTGAAAGTATACTAACCTGCCATCGCATACTCAGGGGCTGCATAGCCTTGTTCCATTACTCGAGTTGACACATGACTTGCATCTCCCTCTAGAGCATCTTCAGCAAGTCCAAAATCGTAAAGTTTTGCATTGTAGTTCTGAAATAGAATGAAATTAAGATACAGGTAAAGGTGTATATATATTTGTTGAAAATTAAGCAATGTAACATTCCAGTAATTACCTCATCCAATAGGATATTTGACGTTTTGAAGTCTCTAAATATCACTGGACTTGAAGCTTCCTCATGCAAAAATGCAAGGCCCTTTGCAGCACCAATCGCAATTTTCATTCTGATAGACCACGGAAGGTTCACATTTTCTGCTGATACATGATATCATTACTTTTTAATTCTATGATATATCTCTAACATTTACAATCATTAACTCAGTTGTTAAGCTAAATAAATTGAAATTGAAATTGAAATTCTACACAAAAACAGATTATAAGTACAGGTAACATAATCATAAAGGTGAATTCAGATAGGATTGTTCTCATTATGTTCATTGAATGAAGAAAATAAAATAAGTACAGGTAATACTGCAGAGATTTAACGAAACACTTGTCGTTCAATCCCCTAATAGCATTAGAACCTATATATTGATTAATATCATTAGTATAACAATGCATCTTCGATATTTAAAGTCCAAGACCCAGAAATAAATTACATTTGATTTGAAGAAGAAAATTATGATTTTCTGATCTTAGATTGTTCAGAAATCTTCTATCACTTTTCTATTTTATAATCATGCACATAATTTGTATATACTTTCTTTCTTACACGAAAAAATTGCAAGAATATTCAAAGCTTTGTACCTACTTCGTCTGAACTAGTGATCACCCGTGAAAGCTACTAAGAACCTGAATATTTTAAGAAAATATTTTCTAATTTTTTTATTTTGGTTTCTCATTGGTGAAATAATTTTTTTAATTAAAAATAAAGTGACATTTATATGATTAAAAATAAAAACTGAAAAGTAAAACAAAAATAATTTATCCCAAACAATACAAGTACTACTAAAACATTAATATAATAATGCATTGATAGATAGATTAGAACACAAATTTCTACGAGACAGTAAGTTGAGATTAAGACATACTCCTGAACAAATGCTTATCTAAGCTTCCTTCAGACATACACTCATGTACCAGTAGCCTCTTGTCATCCTCTATGCAAAAGCCAATCAATTTAACCAGATTTGGATGATGGAGTTCACTGAGATAACTAATTTCACCCTGCCATGCATGAAACAGTAAAAAGATCGATACAAGTATATATATTTTTTTAATCTAACAAGCTATATAAAAAGAGATGTAAATCATATAATTTTTTACCAAAATAAAAATGACCAAATTACTTTGACACTCCCTGCATTTTCTTGAGATTGCACAAGATACTCCTATCTTTGTATCGTTTACAATAACCACACGAGGTTAAACAGACAAGATATCGTGTACAATTTCAAGAAATCATATGGGGTGATAGTATAATTTATACGAAAAAAAAATTATATAAATTAAATAAATAGCTATAAGATAAAGAAAAGCATAGTTAGGGTTAGCATGGTGACATACAAGCCATTCCTTAAGATCCTGAAATTCATGTATGTTGAGACTCTTCACTGCAACTGGAATCCCCATTCCAGGCCTTGCTGCATAGTTTCCATTCTTACTGACCCAACCTTTCAACACAATTCCAAAGCCTCCCTCACCAAGGAAATTCTCAGCCTTAAAAGTCCTTGTTGCCAACTGAAGATCATTAAAGGTGAACCTTCGAAGAAGGGAAGAAGCTATAAGTAATTCCTGGTTTATGTTGGGACTACATGATCTTGCATAGCTTCTTGACCTTTTGCTGGAAGAGGATCTTGAAGTACCGGGTTGGTGTCGTCTAATAGTATCTTTTGTAACTTCTCTTGCTGTTCATTTACAGGGAAAATAACAAATATATCAGAGCAAATTTAATCAACAACGTAAAATGTATATGAATTAAACACAATAATTAACCATGTCTAAATTTGTCATCCCTAAGGGACCAAAGAAGATCATGATGAATAGCCCATTTGCAACATACACTATATATTTTTGTGCTAAAAGAACGCTCATTCAATTTTATTTCACAAGTAATTCCAATAACATAAGCATATATATAGTATCTATGTAGATTTGGTTCGACTTATTTTAAGAAAGGAATGAACTTTTTTTAAAATATTGGTTTCTCGAAAGAACTTTTGAAAAAAATATTTTCCAAAATTTACAATCCTGATTTTTTCACACTTCAACTTTTGACCTTTTATTATTATTTTTCCATTTCCCCCTTTTCTGGTCAAATATCCGTTACGTTATGACTTTTTTACATTTATTTTTCTTCTCTCCAAAGGAATATATATGCCCTGAAGGATGTAAGTTTTTTTGATAATAAAGCTAAACCAAAATAAACATGGGCCTTGATATATCGTATAGATTTTAAGGTAAATGGAGATGAGAAAAGGAGGAGAAAGAATAAGAATAAAAAGGGCAGATAAAAAAAGGAGACAGATATGTAACCAGGCTAAAAAGGTACATAGAGATTAATAAAGAGAGGAAATTAAATGAACAATAAAAAGAAAGTAAAGAGAGAAAGAGAGACTGAAGAGAGCTTTGGCCAGAAGAATCTGGGTCCTACATGGAAAATGTTTTGTAGACACTCATAAATTAAGAAAAAAAATAATAAATGTCATAAGTGATACAAGGGACACTAATAATAAAAATGTGATGTCCATATATTAAGTGTTTCTACTGTTATGTGGGGTCCAATGGGGAAGGAAACAAGCATGGGATTTACACCTTGTGAGACCTATATACTAATCCCACGTATGAATTAAAGAATTCATTATAAGCGTTGAATAAAAGCAACTTTTTAATTGAAACAAGAAACTAATGTTAATTAACTCTAAGAAGAATGGTGGAATAAGGTAGAATATATCACCTTGTTTTCTTTTGTCACTGGAGGAGCCTCTCCTTTTGGAATTCAAAGGCATGCAACCTAGCAACATTCCAATTTTACTCCAAAAGCTTGAACCTTCTCGAGTAGTACCTTGAACAACATCTTTGTTGTTTCTCCGTCCCTTGGATTTTCTCTCACTCGTAGTACCAACGTTTATACCAGCAATGCTCCCCATATTTTCAGTTCAGATCCCTAAAACATTCACATATTTATACAAATTTCAGCACAGAATTCTTAAAGACAAAACCAAAGAAGAGAAATGCTAGCTACCAACACACTTTCAAAAGAGGTGCTTGTGTAGAAGATCTTATGCTTCTGGGCTTAATAAGAGATGTGCATCAGAGGAAATGCTTAATTAGAGTGCGTGAAGGATAAGCATGATGCTTAAATATTTTTGTGGCCCAGTGTGTATACTTTTATTAAATAATAATAGTAATAATAATAATAAATGCTAGGATTAATGAAAGGTAAGGTTGAGAGATTAATTGTGGGGTCCGTTTAGTAAATTGCTTCAAGTGGCTGGGTTGAAGAGATGAGTTATTTAAGTTATAAAAAGTAAAAATGAGTTATATACTATAGTGAGGTCTATTTAAAATATATAAAAAGTAAAAACAAACGACACACATCAAAACTCCAAAGGCTCAAGCAAATTAATCCAGAAAAATCAATAAATTTTGGCACAGGTTCAGGATTGTTGAACCAGCAAAATTAATAAATTTTTTCATCACGAAATCAGTAACAAAGTCAACAAATCCCACATGGTGAAATCGGGTTTTGCAACATATTGATAAAAAAAAAAAGAATCAAACATACACACACAAACATATAATATCATCAGTATAGGGTATTTGTTTTTGCTTACACAGAAAAAAGAGAGTTGCAGAAAAAGAAACCTATGGTGTCCAATGAAGGGTAGAAAACAGTATGTATAGAGAGAGCACTGTCACTGCCGTGGGTTGAGATGAGCAATAGCACGTGACACTTACTCACATAAGCATGGCAAGAGGACCAATGCTCAAGTAACAAAGAAGGAAACGCTGGTTTTCAAAGGAGAGAGAGATTGACGTGAGTTATGCATGAAAAAGTAGGAGGGAGATATTAAGGCAATTGAAATAATCAATGAACGTAAGAGAGAAATTGATAACACTTTAACAAATTATTAAAAATAACTCAAAACACATGGCTTTGATTTTTCAACACTTCAACATATTTATTAAGGGTGCAATTAGATAAATATTTTGAACCTCTATTTAATAATTTCTCACGAGTTTAATTCGAATAATAAATATATTTGTATGGTCAACTGATTAAATAATATTATAATATTTTTTAATAATATTTTATATGATATACATAAATTTAGAGAGAGAATATGGTGTTTTGGATCCAAGATGGAAAAAGTCTTTGCTTAAAAAAATAAACGTTTAGAAGAAAACTATTAAAATACTGTTAAAATGTTTATGGGGTGAGTTTACAAAACCATTTTCAAAAGCTTCACTCCAAGCAGAATTTGTAAAAGTAGCCAACAAAAAATATAGAAAATATTGGATGCAATAAAATCTCAGTATTATTTTAATATTTCTAAGGCTTTGATTCCTCTCATATATTGAAGGTGTGTTTGAGAGAAGGCTTTGAATTACGCGTAGATATTGAAGGATATACTTAATGATTAAATGATCAGGGTGTAAAGAACACAGAAAGTAAACTAAAATGTTAAGAAGAAGGGAAGAAGAAGCATAACATGCCATCAAATCACACACACAGAACCGCAAATGATGTCTACCAGTTGATGGAGTAAAGTGTGTGGGTGTTGTAACCTTGTTATAACACGTTCAATTCTAACATATGGAAAAAAAAAATCAGACACAGAAAACGTTACTTAGCAGAATGAAAAGCTAAACACTGAAGTGCTTTCAGAGACTGGATAGAACCATTGCTGATCCAAACATCCATACATGTCATTGTGATAATAAGTCATTGGATGCAATGCAATGTAGAATTTTGTTAACCACTGCAATCACATGCTCAATCTTTTTATTCATAATTTTTTTTAGTGTTAATTATATCACATGTAGACTGAAACTTATGCAATATATGGCATGGGTTCAGGACTCACCCGGTTTGGAGATGTCTCTAAATTATAAAAAAAAAAAAGAAACTAATAACCTATTTAGTATTATAGACCAGATCTTTATTTATATATAATTTATCAATGGTTTTCAATAGTTAAATATTATAAATAAATGTGGTCAACATTATAACATAAAATATTGGTATTTTTCAATAAAATTTAATTTTTATCCTACATATTATTCATTGGTCAACATTCAATACGTCATCTCACAAAAAACATCTAGATGTGTGTTACTATATTTTCCTATATCATTACTTATCTACGTAATTATATATTATTTTATAATAAAATTATAAAGGGACTGGTTAGAAATTTGCTCAAAATACTATACTATTATTATTTGATTAAACATTAATGTAAAATAATTGTAAATTTGAAATTTTCAAAATTGTAACTACTTTCAAACTAAAAGTATTCTTTTAATAAAATTCTGTAGTTCCAATAAATTCTTTATTATCACTAATGTATTTTCCATTTTACTAAAAGTTAAAAATATGAATTAAGGAAACGGATTATAATCAAAACATTTTTTTATTAGTCTTAAACATGTATTTGTTCGCTGAAATTATGATATTTTTAAATTATTTTTTTAAAATACTAAACTTATGTACTTTAATTCCTGTAGATGTACAGTTTTTTGCTAAATAAAACACCAAATTAATAAAATTTAAATAAAAATAAAAATTATTTATAAGGATAAAATATATTTAAATCTTAATTCTATATATTATTCTATATAGCAAGAAGGACTTCCCACCAAAAATAAAAATAACAAGGACTTATTATATAAATTTCTATTTTTTGGGCAGAAGATTTCTATAATTTCTTTGTTTTAAACTATTTATTGGTTATACCTTATAATAGAAAAATAGTAAGGATAATTATTCTGCGTTATACATAAATACATTTTTATTTGTTCATATTTTTTAGTTTTTATACTCACTTTATATGAGTGTAAGACTCCAAATCTGTCCGTTCAAGCAAAACAGGCTCAATTGTAGCCCAATAGGAAGGAGAGACTCCAAGATAGGCTTGCTCGACCAAGAGGACCCAAACCTGGTCCAGTAAAAAAGAAGAGTAAAAGCTGGCTCACCTCAGAGGAGGCCCATCCGACTCGGCCCAATCTGATTAAGAGAAGGCCCAAAATTTGTGCGTAGAAATGGACAACAAAAGTGGCCCAAGAGGGCCCAATATGGTCTACACTTTGAAAGGTCCTCTGATTTGGCCCAAGAAAGGTTTGAGACCAATGCATCGCTGATGGAGCTAGCCAGGTCAGGAAGGAGTCAGCAGAATCAGCCACCTCAACAAAAGAGAGAAGACTGCACAAAATCCAAGAGGCCCTAAGCCGTCATATCCCCTAAGGTCCACGTGGAACTCTTGGATGAAGCGAGATCTACAAGAGAAGGGACAAGAATCCCACTAATCTCAATAACGAAAAATTCCTCGCCAATCATAGCAGCATAAGGGGATAGTAACTTATATAGGTCAGCTACCCCTGAAGTGGCTATCAGAGAACATGCCATGATCTGGAATGAATGTGCCACGATCGGATACAGATCCCTAATGAGCATAAACCTAGGGATTGACAAGGCTAACAACTTGGATCTAAAGGCTGGGGTATGCCCACGTGGCTAGATCTGACACTTCCATAACATCCTCCAAACACTATAAAAGACCTCACTACGAAGAGTAGAGGGGAGGATTTTGGAAGTTTGAATTTGGCTAGTAAAAAAGTTGTGCAGTGAGAATGGAGAAGAGAGTTCTGTTCCATTGAAGAGTAAGACACACTTGGAAGAAGAAGGTATGAAAGCCAGAACTGCGGAGGAATTCTTTGCTGAAGGAACGAATTCGAGTTAAGAGCAAATGCATTAGCTGCACCTCTAGAGACCAGGTAAGTCTTCTTCCTTCTAGAGGAAAAGTCATCCATAACATCAAGTAGGCAGCCATGTTGTAAGAACACTCCCTCATATCATCCATTTGAAGTAGATCAGCTGGTAGACATGTAGTCTACATTAACCCGAACCGAGTTGGCCTCGGTTCCTCTCTACATATCATCTTGCAATACCTCTCATCCGACTGACTCTAACTCTATATAGTCAAAGGTCACGACGTTTAGTCCACTAACCAAATCAGATTCAGTATCCAAACATCCGACTTCGAGTTGGTTTCCATATCTGGCACCAAGTCGATCTCGATCTCGGTCCAGCTTGCATATTATCAAAACATTTAATCATTTTCCTTAGTCATTCCGAGTCCAGATGCCTAATAGATAGTCCGCCCTTCATTTCAAAAATCATTCAAGATTTGAATGTCTAATGGATAGTTCAATCATCATGCTCAACATGAACACTTAATGGATAGTCTATACTCCTTCGTTAAAAATCATTTCGAATCAAGACCCTAATAAATATTCCACATTTCCACTCTTCCCGCTCTTCCCATACTACTGTTCACACCCTCATATATCACTTATTATATTTATTATATTCTTTCTTTCTAACGTATCGATATTTTTCCTCTCATCTATCTTTCTCTTTTGCCAAATAGCATGTAAACACATTTTGAATCTATATCCTTCCTAAGCAGAAATTTTCTATAAATTTCTTTGTTTTAAATTATTCATTTTTTATATCTTGTAATTGAAAATAGTAAGGATAATTATTCGATCTGTATAATACATAAATAACCTTTTTTTTTACTTTTTTTTTTAATTTTTACACTCACTTTATATATATTGAGAATAATTATTTTTTATTGTATCATCTATCATAATCATTATTATTTTCTCTATAATTTACTTCTAATGGTCGATAAATCATTTCAAGTAATATATCTCTGTCCCTCATAAATTTATAGCAATGATGTTGGCACCCTATTTCTGTTTGTCAGTCAAAAGACAGAATAAATAATTATATAATTTAACAAGACAAACGGTTTGAATCACAGGAATAAAATTCATTTTTCCAGTTATTTTTTTAAAGCTATTTATTTGGCATGTCTTAATTTTAATTAAAAATAATAAAATAAAGTCATGTTTGAATAAACTATGATCAATTTAAAAGAAGATAAAAAATATTAAAATAAATATTTCTCATAAACTAAAAAATAATTATGCATAAATTAAAATTAAATTTTTAGAAAATTTAAATGATTTTAAATTTTCCAAATATTTAATTTTAATATAAATTAATTTTATTTTCTGAAAGAAACTTATTTTATTATATTATAAGTATTTATTGAGAGCTTATCAAAAGAAAACCTAAGTTCTATATTATACATAAATTAATCTTAAAATTATTAGGTGGTACTTTTGACACTGATCATTCTATATATAAAAACTTATTTTATTATATCACTTATTATATTCTTTCTTTCTACCTATCGATTTTTTTTTCTCTTCTGTCTTTTCTTCTGTCAAATAGCATAAATATCAGCACATTTTGAATCCATATATATATCCTTTCTAAATTTGTAGCAATGACGCAGATACTTTCTTCATTTTTTTTCTGTCAAATGAATGACAGAATAAACAAATTAATATATTATTTAGAAACAAAGAAAAGATATTTCCCATTTTTTCTATTAATAAAGAGATCTTAAGTTGTAAGAGCTATTGATCAACCCCAAACTTCACCGATTACATTATAATAGGTTGGGTTAATTTGATTTGAATTTATTTTGACTCATCTAATTATAATTATAGTGAATCGAATTTAAGAATTTCAAATCGAATCAACCGACTCAACTCAAGACACATATATTATTAATAATAAATTAATTAAAACCAGTTTGATCGAAGTATCAAATATAATATTGAAGAACTCTTATCGTTTGTGCTCATGTGGCCATTGTTCCTTTCTTCTCCTATTTCATTTTCTATTTTAGTAACTTTTTATCTTTCATTTTTCTTTCTTTTTATGTTTTTAGTAAATTATCAAGACCAGTTTTTCTGATTTTCGGAATCCTCTCTCAACTTTCAGTCTCTCCTTCTTCCAAGTACTCATCCAATTATCCAATATGACCCATTCGATGAATTTTTACCAGAAAATAACGAATACAATTACTCGTCATTGTTTTATTAATAAGTAATTTTAAAATAATAAATAACTAAATAAAGAGTTTAATTTTAATATATTTTAAGTGTAACAACCAACCTTCCGTTAATAAAATAGAGTCTCAAATTTAAGCATTATAAATAAAAATATATGATTAAAAAGAAAAACCTTAATTAGTCCAGACTTTCGATCAAGATTCATTCTAGACAAAGCTGATGAATATTTTATATTTTTTACTTAATAACAAAAACTACTATAAATATAAAAATTAATTATAAATCATTCTACTTGTATCTTTTAAAGTAATTATTATTACAAATATCTACATCTTTTAACAATACTCCAACATATATAACGATCGATTGAATAACAGCGTAGAAAAAAAAAACCTCTTACAAATTTTCCAACAAATCCTCCATACTAAGCGGCTAAAGCATTACTAGAAAATTTAAAATTTGCTACAAAATAATTTTGTGGCTAATTTTAAAATTAATAGTTATTTTATAGCTAATTTCTAGTAAAAATAGTTAGCTACAAAATTACTACAATATTAAATGGTAGCATGAAATAAGTAGCAAATTAACTAGGAAAATAATCTTACTTAATTTGTAGTAAATTTTTTAAAATTTGTAGTTATTTCCTAGCTAATTTGTAGTAATAAGAAGTATAAATGAATATAACTTCAATTTAGCTAGAAAAAATAAATTTCTAGTTAATTAATAGTTAATTAACTAGGATTTAACTACTAATTTAAATGGTAGCTAAAATTAAACTTGGTTTAACTTAACTAACAATGATCGTTGACCATGATTTGACCACTAAATAAAACATAGGCTTAATTTTGAGTCAAACTTGGTTTGATTCAACTAACCATGATTGGTGACCATGGTTTGACTATCACATAAAACATGTAATTAAGTTTGAGTCAAACTTAGTTTGAGAAAAACGAGAATTACTGATGTAATTAGTGTCAAAATAGAGAAACATAAAAACATAAAATTTACTTTGATACTTTATTGATGAATTAGAAATATTTTTTCTTGGTTCTTGCTTTATATATAACTTGTGTGTTTAATTATATGCTTATTATTTATTCAATGTTTTATGTTTTATATTGAACTTATATATTGAGTGAACCTTAGTTTTCAGTTTGAAATTCAATACAATGATTAAAATTATTAATCATTGTATTGAATCTTGAATTGTCCAAGTTGGACAGTTTGGGAAGAAACGTAGATGTTAAGTCTCAAATTTATAACTCATAAGATTTCGGTTTAGTGTATTTTGTTATTCTTTGGGTGCATACTTGATTGTGATGGTTTTAATGTCACCATTTTCATTTCGTGCATTCTGGAGACCAATGCGAAATATTGTCGAAATTTTATCAAATTATAGACTTAAGAATTAACATTTACGTATTAAGTATGAATAATATTTTCTCGAATGGGATAGACCCACATGTTATTTGAAAAAGTGAGATTGACATGCACCATATATGTTTCTATGTATTACAAAGGATAATTATGAATCATTGTTGGATTAATAGTAGATGGACAAGTGATGAATATGAGAATACAGTGAAATCATTTCTCGACTTTGCAAAAATAAATGCTTCTGATAGTATTGGAAGGTTCTATTGTTCGTGTGTCAACTATTTGAATGAAATAAGATTATAAGTTAAAGAAATATGGGAACATCTTATTTGCAATGAGTTTTGCAAGAGTTATACAACATGAACATGACATGGTGAGTTGTTAGACATCCTAAGTGTGTTCCAAAAAAAGGAGGTTAATGTAGATATGGATGATCGACTAGAAGATATGATTCGTGATATTGGACCAAAGTCTTTTCAACGAGCAACTATATGATAGTGTAGTGATGCAAAAAAGCCTTTATACACAAGGTGTACTAAGTTTTGAGGTTGTCGACGATGTTAAGATTATTCAATTTGAATGTAAAAATAGGTAGACTGTTAAATGTTTTACCGAATTACTCGAGTTGTTTAAGACATGCTTCTTGAAAGGAATACATTGTCAAATCGTAACTATGAGGTGAAGAAGATGTTGTGTTCGATGGGTATGAACTATAAGAAAATACACGTAGGCCCTAATGATTGCATATTATATAGGAAATAGTTTGAAGTAATGCATAAGTGTTCGAAATGTGGGGAATCATGATACAAAAATAAAGATGATGATTATAGTAGTAACATTAGCACAAAGGTCATCTTGTAAAGGTACTATAGTATCTTCCAATAATTCCAAGGTTTAAGAAATTGTTTGTTAATTCAAATTATGCAAAGAACCTTAGATGACATGTAGATGAGAGGGAATATGATGGACAACTTTGACATACAACTGATTCAATGCAATGGAAGAAAATTGAAATGTTGTTTATGGATTTTGACAATGAGCCAAGAACCTTAGGATATGTCTTACTATAGATGAAATGAATCCATATGGTAACTTAAGTAGTAAGCATAGTTCATGGCCTATTTTCCTAGTGATTTACAACCTGCCTCCTTGGTTGTACATGGAACACAAGTATATGATGTTATCTTATTATAATTTGTCTATGATAACTTAATTGATTTTTAAAAATTCTGATAAGTAATACAAAATATTTTTAGCACTTGAGAAATTTAATCTATGAAAATAATTTTCTCTATTGTTTATGATAATTGTTGACAAAAAGGTCTATCGATCATTAAAATATCATTATCTATTCTTCATTTTTGGAACAATATATAATTTTTTATTAAAAATTATCAACAATTAAAAAATTATTTCTATTTTTTAGTTTTTTAAACGATTTTACAATCATTTACCAAAAAAATCAACAATTAAAAAAATTGTTTCCTATTCAATGTTTTAGGAATATTTTTCAATTGTTAGCAAGAAAAGTGGTGCCTAAAGCCAAAAAAAAATGTTCTAGATAGAGAAACTAAAATGGTCAGTTCCTATAGTAGTGCATAAGAAGGAAGCAAAATCCGTTAAGAGTTAGCTACCTTTTTTTCCTAATTCTACACAAGGGGTATTTCACTTAGTTGTCAATAGAATTGAAAATACATGAATATATAAGAGCTTGATAGGAAAGTCAATTATATTCCATGATTCTTGATGTAATATATGGTAACTATTAATATTAGAATAGTTGGATTATATGTATAAAAAATCCATGATTTATATGAGCATAATCATCAATTACAAATATGTATCATTATATATATTGTCTCTGTTTCTAAGTAAAACATAGAAGACAAATTTTTTTTCTCATCTTCTTTCTTCTTTTTACATGGTGTCAGAACAATGACAATCTATTCTCTTGTTTGCCTTTTTTCCTTTTTTTTTCCACTCCATCTGTCATAATAGATTCCCACAACTTTTATTCTCTTCATCATTCTAACCATCCCAGAATGACTCTTGTCTCTAAACCTCTTGATGGTGAAAATTATTCGACTTAGCATAAAGCCATGATCATCACCCTAAATACAAAGTCCAAATTAGGTTTTGTTGATGAAACCCTAAAGGCACCATTTGCTGAAACTAAACCAGAGGACTATGCAACTTGGAAAGATGTAATGATATAATATTATCACATATCCTTAATTCTTTAGTAGTTAATATTGTAGATATTGTTAGTTTTTATGACACTACTCATGAAGTTTGGAAGATCTTCAAAAATCATTTTCTCAAAGTAATGCACCACGAATTTTCCAAATTGACAAAAAGCTTACATGTCTTGCTTAAGATCAAATGACTATTACAACATATTATACGAAGATAAAAAGGTTGTGTGATGAGTTAGGATCCTACAACAATGTTGTTTGCTCTTATTGGGCAAACAATAAAATACACAAGTTAATGCAATTCCTCAAAGGATTGAATGTTAATGCAATTCCTCAAAGGATTGAATGATTCTTACAGTGTTATTCGTGGTCAAGTCCTTCAAATAAATCATTTACCTAATGTTTCATAGGCTTATTCTTCCACTATTCAAGAAGAAAAGCAACGTAATTTGGGTGCAAGATGATAGACAATAAAAGTTTTTACCATTCAAAAAGATGAACCAATAACCCTTGTTGTTCGACACAAATATGATTCTTCTTCTCACTTTAATTCCTATAATCACAAGTCATTGGATTGCTCTTATTATGATAGAAATCATCATATGAGAGAGACATGTTGGAAGCTACATGGTTATCCACCTGGGCATTCTAAGCATAAAACATCCAGTAACAAACATTTTAAGTACAATGACAATAATTAATCTTCCATTAACAATATTAGAGAGGGTTTAGTGATGTAATAGATTCAACTCTTTATGAATGGGTTAATTGAATTACAGCTACAACAAATTTTGTCTATTTTATAGGGAAACAAAGCATCTAAATTAGCTACTCCCAAGGCCAACAATGTCAATGCTTCCTCAAGTTTGCCCCCTCTTGAACTAATAATTGATAGAGGTGCGACAGATCACATTACTTCTTCTCCTGCACTACTTGTCAATAGTAAGGAGAACACTTCTTTACCACTGATTGTTATGCCCAATGGAGACCAAGCTCCTATTCTTTCTATTAGAAATTTATCTTTGACTCCTATTATTTATTTAAAACATGTTCTTGGGGTGCAATCTTGTAAGGTGGATTTGATGTCAATGAGTCGGATCACAAGAGATTTAAATTCATTAATAACGTTCTTTTTTCAATGGTGTCTTTTGCAAGATTTGATGATAAGGATGATGATTGATTTGGGTAAACAATGAGGCAAACTCTTTTACTTGGCTACAACAGAAGCAAATAAGTCTTAGAAGCAAGTCTAATTTGTTCATGTCATCAAAGCTTCCTTTTTTCGAACACTTCTACTACCTTATGGCATTGACATCTAGGACACTTATCTTCTTCTAGATTAGACTTTATGATCAAGAACTTACTGCACTTTCCCTTGAAGCCAAATAATAATTGTTTAATTTGTGTCTTTGCAAGACAAATATGGCTTCTGTTTTTCACTTGTTCCATTTCTTCTATTAAACCATTTGAATTAATCCATTGTGACATTTGGGACCTTTTAAACTTCCTTCTCTTTCTTATGCTCAATATTTTTTTACTATTGTGTTTGACTTTTCTTGCTTTACTTGAGTTGGCTACCTTAGAGGCCAACAATACTTGGTCTTTCACACCTCTTTCTCTTAGAAAGTAAGCTATTAGTTGTTAATGTCTATACAAAATCAAGTACAAATTAGATGGTTCTCTCAAACGCTATAAAGCACGTCTCGTCACAAAAGGTTATACACAACCTGAAGTTGTTGATTATCATGATACCTTTTCACCCATTGATAAAATGGTTACAATATGTTGTTTATTAGCTTTGGCAGCCACTCAAAATTGGCCTATCCATCAACTTGATGTCCATAATTCATTTCTTCATTGAGATCTGTTTGAAGAAAGTTATATGTCTCTCCTTCTAAGTTTTGAGTGACAGGGGGGAACGTTGTGTGTCGCCTTAACAAGTCCTTATATGGTTTAAAACAAACCTCTCATAAATGATTTGCCAAGTTCTCTATAACTATTCAAGATGCTAAATTTGTTCAATCCAAAGCAAATTACTCATTGTTTACATGTAAGAAAGGGAAATCATTTACTGCCCTATTGATCTATGTTGATGACATCCTCATAATTAGCAATGATCCCATTACTATAACTATTCTTAAACAATTTTTGGTAATCATTTTTGGATTAAATATTTGGGTGACTAAGTTTTTTTTAGAGTATGGAGGTTTCTCGATAAAAAAAGGTATTTTTATTTTCTAGAGGAAAAATAGTTTGGAAATTTTGAGAAATGAAAGATATTTGGGAACTAAAACCATAGAATTTCCCATGGAGTAAAATGCAAAATTGTTAGATGAAGTTAAAAGATCCATCCTCATATAGGTGTCTTGTAGAGTGCCTAATTCATGTAACAATTACTCATCCAAATATCACCTACTTAGTGCACACATTAAGCAGATTCATGCCCGCTCCAAATCCTATATGGAATTTGCCATGTGTGTTTTACAAAATCTAAAAAATAGCCCAGGTTAAGGTTTACTTTTCCCTTTGCAAAATGATTTATCTTATGTGCCTTTTGTGATTTAGATTGGGGAAGTTGCCAAATAACCAAAAAATCAACCATAGGTTATTGTGTCTTTTTAGGATCTTTTCTCATTTCTTAGCAAACAAAAAGACAAAAGATTGTTTCTTTATCTTCAGCAAAAGCTGAAACTGAGCCATGACTAGTGCATGTTGCGAATTATCTTGGCCTATGATCATTGTTCAAGGAATTGTAGATATTGCACTCAAAACAAACCTTGTTGTTTTGTGATAACAAAGCAATGCTTCACATTGCAGCTAGCTCAGTATTTCGTGAAAGAACCCAACACATAGAGATAGATTGTCACTTCATTCATGAAAAGATTCAAGATGGTTTAGTTGCAACTAAATATGTTCCTTCAACAGAACAACTTATTGTTGTGTTCACTAAAGCATTAGGGAGGTAAGCTTTTTCTACAATGAAGTGCAAGTTGGGAGTTCTTGATATTCACTCTTCAACTTGAGGAGTTTTAAGAAAGTCAATTATATTCCATGATTCTTGGTGTAATATATGATAATTGTTCACATTAGAATAGTTGGATTATAAGCATAAAATCCCCAATTTATAAAAGCATAGTCACATATCCTTGTATATTTCTAAGTAAAACATACAAGCTTATTTCTTCTCATCTTCTTTCTTCTTTGTACAATTTTTTTTGTGTATTTGGGTGAATGAGTAATATGGTATTAGTGATTGTTATCTTTTCTCTCAAATTAAAACTTCTCGATGAGATATTTTTTTTAATTTTCCCTACTATAATAACAACTACCTTTGCTTTTTGCTTGAAACTCAATGCATTTGCTACCTATCAAGATCTTACTTTCTCTAGTGACCACATTTGAGCATTATAATTAGCAGGCATCAAGTTGACAAAATCACGTAGGAATGCAACACTAGATAAGCTCAAATATGCATAAGTACTTTCATATTAAGCTACTTGTAGAATTTCCTAACTATATCATGAATTTTAGCATGCCAACTTAAAGCTTCTATCTAGTCAAATTAGAAATATAACATGAATAGGTGTAGCTCAATGATTTTCTTGAGGCTTTGATTCATAATGATTTCTAGTTAGATACTTGGGTTAATAGCAATAGGAATTAGACATTACTTTTACATTATTTTTGCTGCTAGGAATTGACATACAGTAAAATACATACAAATTTATCATAAGTTTTATTGTTATTGTGGTAAAGTATAATGGATTAAAATATTTGTGTGACTGAAGAGTGTCCATGATTTAATCTTGCTATTTGAGGGGCTCAACCTAAATTCAATTCATTCTTTATAGTTCAACTATCTTCTATTTTGTTGGCATTTCTTCAAATTTTTCCATTGGATCAACTATCTTTTATATATTTGTGTGGTTTGCTTTTAAAATTATTTCCTATTATTATTAGTGCAATACTTTTTCAAGTAGAGTTGCACGTATAATTTATAATTTAACTATATATCAAGCCTCATTCATAAATTAACTATATATAAAAACTTAAGGACTTGTAAATTTGAATTAACACACTTGTTTGGTTAAAAATTATTAAGTAATTTATGACATTTGTTTAGCTTTCTTCCATTATCTCTATGTAATCATAATCTATTATAGTAATAATTATTCAAGCAAGAAAAAATAAAATGATTGTTTATATCTTTTATAAGTACTAGATGGAGAAATTGAGATTTCATCACTCAATAACATACGAAGCTTATCAGGGGAAAACAACATACATTTAGTGAATCATTAGAATTCTCTTGGTGGCATATGAATTGCTTTCATATATTTTTATCAAACTTATTGTGTAATTCCCAAGTTGGTTAGGTTGTTTTAATCAAACTTAAAACTTATTATGTAATTTTGAAGATTTTGGACCAATGTAATTTTGTACTTTTAATGATTACCTATATAGTTTAAGTATTGAATAAGTTTCTTCTTTTTAAATTTGATTTTTCAAGTCATTATATTTATCCTATTATATAAATTAGATTTCTTATTATAAGGAACTCACACCTTCAACTCTATCCCTTATTCAATTTCATTTAAACCCCCTATATGGTGTTACCATGCTATTTGCACACTTAGTGTTTGAAAAAAAAAATCTATCATTGTTTTACTCTTTTGTGAATGGTAACTAACCTTTAATTGTTTTACGCTTATTACTCTTTCGTTATTTTGGTGCTTCTTTGTTTTGCTCCTACAAATCTTTTAATAAAAAATCTCCCACCAACTATTGAATATATGATAAATTCATAATTAATGGATTTATGTATATGAATTTGATTGGAAAAGCAAGAGAAAAGCCAAATAAGCATGGAAACCATGGAAAAATATATACGAATTTGTGAATATTGAATTTTAATTAAATTTCTTGGACTTGTAGACAAAAGAGGAAAATTATATTACTAGTGATTTTCAGTCTCAACATTGAAAACGCAACGTATAATGTTCCACGTTATAATGATATGTTAACCTTAATCTTTGGAGCTCCAATGTTCCACACTAAAATAAAGGAAGAATGCAGGAAAACACTATCGTAGCAACTTTTTTTTTGAATGCCCTTCGGTGGGAAAATGTTGAAATTAACATTGATACTCCTAAGAACTACACTTTCAATTAGCATTGGAAATGTTGACTAAGTAGTAAAAATCATAACTCGATCTAGCTATTTTTTAACTCAACCTCAAAAACATTGAGTGCAATGCTTAAAGCTAGCGGGAAAATCATGCATTATATCTGACGATGGAAGTATTTAGGTTGCATTTTTCAAGTAATATATAACCAATTTTAGGCTCATTAGAAAGACACCATTCTTTCATTTCCATCCTCCCTTCTCTTTAGAAAAACATAAATATTTCATCACCATTAAAAATTCAACCATTATGAAAAGACCTTAAAGATTCAATAAACATATTATCATTTTTTTCTTCTACTCTCTCATTATATATTTTTCATTATGTTTTACTATATTACCTTTGGCTAGAGATACATGAACTTTATGAAAATCCTCTAATTGAATTTGATTATATTCAATGCAAGTTTATTCATGAGCTTGAGTAATCATCTCTATTTTCAATGTTTTGTATTAATTGATCATTATGAAATGGTTAGAAGCTATGTTCATAATGAGGAATCTTATATATGTAACAAGAATTCATGTTGATTTCCATGTTTTCGAATGAATCTAGAAATAGAGCTTATTGATTCAGTGATTATGTAAATTTCTAAACTTAATGCATGATTTAATTGTCGTAGAACTATCAAATTAGAACACTAGGATCATTTTAAAGAGGTTTTACACCAAGGTATTTGACTTGACCTAATTCTTTATACATGAACATCATTACTTGTAGATTAATTTGTATTGAAATGGATGAAATTATAAGAAACCTATCAAAGAATTCAAACCTCTAACCATTATCCACATTCATTTTCTATCACTATAATTGAAATTATAAATATTAGTATTTAGATTTTTATTTTTTTGCTCTATTATTTTTATTTGAAATTATTACAATACTTTATTAATTCAAATAGTTATTAATTGTGAAAATTAGACTTTACAATAGTCTCCATGCATAGGAATGATATTGGTACTTACCAATTTTCTACTTGTTCGATCAATATACTTATTAAAATTAATTTCATATTTTATCATACCTATTGGAAATTTTACCAATATCCCACCAATAAAAAAACTAAACCTCTATCAATTTTCACCTTCCCTTATTTCCTTCCCTTGTCTCTATCAACTTCTACCGAAATTCATCTTCCCCTCTATGTTCTATCATTTCCTCCCTTATCTTTATCAATTTTCAACTTCATATAAACTCTCTTATCTTGATTTTACAAGCTCTTACTCTCATATCAATTGTTTTTCCTAATGCTCTTCGAAAATACCAACTTATCTTCATCCTTTTTCCAGATCTCTATACCCCTCGTTTCATCTTCCCTTATTTTTTAAACTGTTGCTTATAAAATCAGGTTTCCACAAAGCTTTAATTTGATTTGTGAGTGGAGTTGTGAGATATAATACACCTTGTTCTTCATAAATCTTTTATTAATTTGATTGGTGATAATTATAAGTAAAAATATAATTTAAATCATAAAGCTTAATTAACTAATTTATTTATGAACTCCTATGTAAGTTCTAATTGCGAATTAAACTTAGATATGATTGCATTGTGAAATAGATAGTAAAAGTTTATTTTTTTTATAAATAGAGTTAAATACTTCTTAGAAATTAATATAATTAGTCAATATTAATCATAATTAAGTTTATATAAAATTTTTCATTAATTGTGACGTTGTGAATTAAAATAATATTATTATCTAGCTAGTATCAAATGTGTGCTTTATAAGAGTTTTTTCGGAGTAAGAAAAATTAATTCTCATAACCAATCACCGCATGTTTGTGGACTAATATTCCCTCTCTATATCATTAGCGTCCTAATTAAACCATTTGGAATTTTACTTTCAATTGATTAGAAACTTTCAAATTAAAAAAAAAAAAAAAAAAACTACTTCCACATAGTCAAACTTTCTCCTTCAACCAAATAGGAAAATTTTCAAATGCTTGCACCTAGTGGTGCATATGCTTGGCCATAGATCACCAAGCCAAAAGTGGGGGAGGACATCACGACTAAATTGGAAGCAATTTAGTGTCCACGCCAACTTAGGTCCCAAGTTACTCAGTCTCTCTTTTTTATCACACAAACTCCCTTTCATTTGCTGTCCGGCAGCCGAAGCTGCCCTACCCCAATTTCCCTCTCTTCATTTTTCTCTCTTAGAAGCCCAAGACTTCAAGGTTCCATCCATCTCTTTATATCCAAGGCCTCCAATCTTCCATTCTCCATCATCATTCAATTTGGTAAACAACTTCTCACTTATTTTCTCATCTCCTTATGTACATCCCTTCCCTTCCTTATAAATAGTAAACAACTCTCACTTTTATTTTTGTAGGATTGAATTATATATAAATTCACATTTAAAATGATATTATAGTCTATCTTAATAACTATTGTTGGGCTGATCATGTCGCCTGCTGTAAGGTCATTATTTGATCATATGTAAACTTTACATTCGTGATATTCAGTCTTTATCATTAATGATTGTGTTAGCGATATCACATCGACTAATGAAATTATCTAAATATATGAGTAGAGACAATTTTCATCTTATAAATTGATCTTGTAAAATTAGATAGACTCAAACCCATATTCTTAAAACATATATTGTTTTGTAAAAATTTCTTCTTATAATCTTTTAGATCTAAATGCTTCACGAAAATGATGACCATACATAACAAGAGTTTTTATTGTATACATGAAGTTCTTATATGGTACAATATGTATTTTTGGTAATATATTAGCCTAGTATTGTTTATAAGTGAGTTAAACTTAAAAAAATTAGAACTTTCAATTTTATGGAGACATAAACTTGAAAAATAAAAAATTGGAGCTTTGACATTTTTATGACATCTTGTGCAGGCTTATTGTACTAAACAAGATTCAGTACATGTTTGGAAAAGTTTCTCTAAAAAGAAATAATTGTTTATTTTTCATAGCTTTTATATGAATCCGACAAAAACAATGTTTATTTCCTAAAAGCAAATTGAACAAAACACATAAACACATAAGCGCATGCATCTCATCTCATGGTTGTCCAACACTTGGGGCTGGAGGAAGGTCCAACACTAGGTTTTGGTGGAGGTAGAGGATAGCCTTGGCTCACTGGCGAGGCTTGAAAGCCCCTTGGAACTTTTGGTGTTGGAGAAGTTCCGAGGCTATACTTGATAGCACCATTGTTGGAGTTGGAGAGGCCTACATGCATTCTCTGAAGTGAGGTTGAGGGAACAGGTTGACCATCCATGTCATCATGAATAGGCAAAGACATCAACACACGAACCACTTCACTCATAAGGGGTCTTGCTTTTGGGTCAGAGCGAATACAGTGAGTAGCCAACCTCATTGCCCTGTGAGCACCTTTCACTGAGTATTGACCTTCAAGTTTAGGATCCATCAGATAGTTGAAATTTGCTTTGTTCCTAAGAAGGGGACGCAACCATTCCACCAAGTTTTGCTCCTTCTCGGGCATTCTTTCCTCCACAGCTCTTCTACCTGTCAGCATTTCAAGTAGAACCACCCCAAAGCTATAAACATCACTCTTGCAAGTAAGGTGTCCTGTCACAACAACATGCAGCATTGAAGCTTAAATCATGTATACATTGTTTTCATGTCTAATGTATTCTGTCATAGGTGATATAATGTGGTAAGAAAACACAAATAGAAAGAAGAGATATTCTATGATACTCTGATAAATTAGTCTAGAGGTTCTGGTATAGTTAGTTTTTGAACCAATAGTAAGAAACTGAGAATTTATACTACTATTGATCCAAAAACTAGTTGTATCAAAACTCGTATATATATATATATATATATTTAGGAGGGTATTGTCGCAACTCTCTAATCATTATACTTCTTATAAGCAAATTATACTTGTCTTTTTTTAAGAAAGATATGCAATGTTCTATTTATCTTAAAGGAGAGTATCATAAGTTGATAATCCTATTGCATTGACGTGATTTGAGTTTATCATGGAGTCAAATTAAACACGGTTCGGACTGGGTATATATTCTCATAAAGCTTGTGATTTTATGCTACACATCAATAGCAATTGTAGAACATTTGGTTGAGAATCATGCTAGTTTGTGATGATTTCTAACTTTGCAGATTAATGGCATGGAGATAGATAATGGGAAAGGATTATCCAACAGGGATTTGATTACAACAATGGTTTTCACTTTCCTTCATATTAATGCATCCTTCCAAGAATAACCTAATCTAAACTTTCTATCTGGCATTTTTCTATAATATGAAAATTCCTGCTAGCAAGCATAAACCACAAGTCAAATGGATACTAGATAACAGAAATGAAAAATCAGTTTTAATTAGATAGTTTCGCCTCATTTTTATTCACAAAGAAAAATAAAATTGATCAAGTAACCATACATGTCAGGTGTCATGATTTTAATAAAAGGAGTAAATATATACTCTTGAAGGACTGAAAAAATTTCCAAGAAGGGCAAGTGAATGAATTTGAAGAATTAACATTAAAAATAATATTTATGGGTATTAGATGGACTAAAAGAAATTCAGACTCAAGGACCATAGCATTCTGATAAAAACAATGAGATGTTTGAGAGTATACTAACCTGTCATCACATACTCAGGGGCTGCATAGCCTTCTGTTCCCATTACTTGAGTTGACACATGACTTGCATCTCCCACTGGAGCATCTTTAGCAAGTCCAAAATCCGAAAGTTTTGGATTGTAGTTCTGAAATAGAATGATGTTAAGATGGGGATAAAGGTATATATATATAATATGTATGTGTGTGTTGAATATTAGCATAATAATGAGCAATGCAAAATTGAAGTTATTACCATATCCAAAAGGATATTTGATGTCTTGAAGTCTCTAAATATCACTGGCCTTGTAGCTTCCTCATGCAAAAACACAAGGCCCTTTGCAGCACCAATCGCAATTTTGAGTCTAATAGGCCACGGAAGGCGCATATTTCCTGCTGATACACCATTATTTTTTTTATATAAATAAAATGTTGTATTAAAGCCACTCATTTTATTTAATTCTCAAAAATAAATTTATATTTGATTTGAAGAAAATTATGATTTTCTGATCTTAGATTGTTCAGAAATCTTCTATCCCTTTTCATTTTTTATAATCATGCACATAGTATACATTTTCTTTCTGAGAGAAAATGCAAGAATAATCAAACCTTTATACCTAATTCGTCTAAACTAGTGGCTTGTGAAAGCTATTAAGAGCCTGAATATTTTAAATAAACATTTTGTAATATATTTTTTTATTTTCTTTTTTAATTCTAAAATACAAATTTTAATTAAAAAAATATAGTGACATTTTTTAATTAAAAACAAAAACTGAAAATAAAAAAATTCAAACCATAAAAGCACTACTAAAAAATAGCTTAAACAATGCATTGATTGATATCTTAGAATGCAAATTTCTAGGAAACAAGAAGTAGAAATTAAGACATACTCGTGAACAGGTGCTCCTCTAAGCTTCCTCGACACATATACTCATATACCAGCAGCCTTTTGTCATCCTCTATGCAAAAGCCAACCAATTTAACCAGATTTGGATGATGGAGTTCACTGAGATAACTAATTTCAGCCTGCCATACATGAAACAGTGAATATACTTTTTTTTTTTAATGTAACAATATATATCTAAGAGTAACTTTAAAAAAAAATTATATGAACATGAAAAATAACTCTTTTAAATTTATTTTTAAAATAAATAGATATTTTTCATGCATACACATGTAAGTGATATAAATCATATGTAGCACTTTGTATCAAAATAAAATTGAGTAAAATACATGAATAGTCCTTACAATTTCTTGAGATTGCATACGATATTTTTGTCTTTTTTACATTCACGTAAGGTTAAAAATAGAGTACATCACTTGCAATCTCAATAAACTGTGTGGAATGTCAGTAGGATTTACTCAATAAAAATGATTCAAATTAAATAAATAGTTAACTGATAAAGAAACATATTCATGGTTAGCATGGTTACATACAAGCCATTCCTGATGACCCTGAAATCCACTTGTATTGAGACCCTTCACTGCAACTGGAATGCCCATTCCAGGCCTTGCTGCATAGTTCCCATTCTGACTGATCCAACCTTTCAACACAGTTCCAAAACCCCCCTCACCAAGGAAATTCTCAGTCCTAAAATTCCTTGTTGCCAACTTAAGATCATTAAAGGTGAACTTTCGAAGAAGGGGAGAAGCTAGAAGTAATTCCTGGTTTAAGTTGGGAGGACACGATCTTGCACAGCTTCTTGACCTTCTGCTAGATGGGGGCGATCTTGGAGTAACTGGTTGGTGTCGTGTAACATTATGTTTTGTAACTTTTCTTCCTGTTGATTTACAGGAAAAAGAAAAGGTATCAAAACAAATTTAATGAGCAATACAAAATGTACATGAATTAGACACATTAATTAATCAAATCAAAATTTGTCATCCTAGTGGATCAAAGAAAATCCTGAATTCTCCATTTGCAACAAACACTATATATTTTTCACACGTCAATTCAATTAATTTTTATTTTTTTACTAACTAAAAAATTTGTTTAATTTTATTAGCTTGATAAACAAGTTTTTGTTAAAAGTTTATAAAATTTTTTTATATACTATTTTAAGTAACAACTTTTAATTTTTTATATTTATTCCTCTTTTATTTTTAAAATTTTTTTATCTTTTTTCTATATAAAGCAAGATTTTATAACATTTTTGTTTTGTTTTTCTTCTTCTATTCATAAGGTATGATTTTGTTAATTTTACTATTTTTAATATGAGGAAGAGCTTTATTATTTTTATGATTTTATTTCATTGATAATAATAAATAATAAATTTATTTTATTTTTATTTTTATCGTTTTTTAGATATTTTTATATTATACTTAATCATTATATTATTTACAATATTTATTTTATTAGTTCATTCTTATACTTCAAGATATTTACATTAATAGATTATATGTTTATTTTATTTTTAAAATATTTTTATATTATAATATATTGTTTTGGTACAGTTTTTTTTATAAACACATGAAGATGTTTTAACTATTACACTAACTAACATAAAATAAAATAAAATAAATAAATATATATATATATATATATATATCATATAAATAAGTTTATTTTTATCATTTTACATCTATCATCTTTTTCAACGTATGATTTACTTATAATTTCTTGGGATGTAAATAATTAATTTAAAAAAAAACTAAACCAAAATAAACATGGGGCTTGATATATAATCTCAAATGGGGTTCACCAGATTGACTAATTAATATAGATTTTCATTTAAGGTAAATGGAAATGAAAAGAGAGGAGCAAGAATAAGAATAGAAAGGACAGATCCAAAAAGAAGAAGAAAGAGATAGATATGTAATGGTATATGTGAGATAATTAAATTAGATCTTATCCAGCCTCTTCGATCTGGCTTAAAAAGGTACATAGAGAATGGAGAAAGAAAATTAAATGATGGGAAAATAAAAAAGAAAGTAGAGAGATAGAGAGAGTGGAGAGAGCTGAAGAGAGCTTTGACCCAGATAATCTAGGTCCTATATGGAAAATGTTTTGCAGACAAAGAAAAAAAATAGCATAAGTAATATAAATAAGAAGACAAAAAATTAAGTCCATTAAGTGTTTCTATAGTTGAATGGGGGGTTTAAAAGTATATACTATATAGGGAAGGAAACTAACAAGCATGGGATTGACACACCTTGTGAATTATATACCAATCCAATGTATGAATTAAACAATTTGATGTATATCACCTTGTTCTCTTTTGTCACTGGAGGAGCCTCCCTCTTTGGAATTCAAAGCCATGCAACCTAGCAAAATCCTGAGATTCCTCCAAAATGTTGAACCTTCTTGAGTAGTATCTTGAACAACATCTTTGTTGTTTCTCCATCCCTTGGATTTTCCCGCACTCGTACTACTAACATTAATACCAGCAATGCTCCCCATATTTCAGTTCAGACCCCTACAACATTCGACATATGTATACAAATTTCAGCACAAAATTCTTAAAGACAAACAAACAAGAGAAATGCAAGCTAGCACCACACTTTCTAACAACACCTTAGAAATAGTTGTGTCAAAAGATCTTATTATGCTTCGGTGCCAAATAAGAGATGTGCATTAGAGGGAATGCTTAATTAGAGATGTGCTTATAAGCATAGGGATTAAAGCCTAGGTTTAATGAAATGTAAGGTTGAGAGATTAATGGTGGGGTTCATTTATGGTATGTTTGGCCCAGCTTTCTTTTATTTAAAAATTATTTTTAAATTAAAGTTAAAAAAAAGAGCTTGAAAAAATAAGTAGCAGTTGTTTGTCAATTTTTATTTTATTTAACTTTAAAGTTTTTTTAAATTAAAAGTTGTTTGATAAAAAATTAAAAACTTTAATTTTATTTAAAATAGTTATTTCTTTTAATAAAAAGGTATACTTATAAAATAAAAAAATATATTACATAAAATTTATTTAATTTACATAAAATTATTTTAATAATAATAACAATTACAAATTAAAAATTAAAATTTTAAAATTTTAATGTAATTAATAAAATTTATTTTAATGATGTTTTGAAAACAATATATAATATTAATTAAAATATTTAAATATTATTTAAAAATAATAAAATATTTAACTTATTATATATAAATGAATAAAATTATTTAGACGTAATTTAATTATATCATATTACATTAAAAATATTTAATAAATAATTTGTAACTAATATATATATATATATCACACCTACATCCTGCTCGGCAAGTTAAAAGTCATGTATATTGTTGAAAAATTTTGCTAAAAAAAGTTAAAAAAGAGAAAAAGAGTAATTGAATTGTGGCCTTCAAAAAAGTTGTACACTGCTCCAAGAGACTTTTTTATTAGGTTCTTTTTAATTTTACACTTAAAAAACAAGTTCCTGGAAATTTTAAGACCTTTTATAAAAGAGTATTTGAGTCGTCTTCTCCTTTTAAGCTAGAAATAAGTTGAGGTAAATATCACCTTAATAAAAAAAAATTCAAGTAGCTGAGTCAAAGAGATAAGTTATTTAAGTTGTAAAAAATAAAAATGGGTGATATATAATAATAAAACTCATTTAAAATGCGTAAAAAATAAAAAAGAGAAATATTCGGTTGAGAATACTTACCAAATTTATTAAGTCTCACTCATAATTTTATAATTTTAATAATTTTTAATTAATAATAAAGAGTGTGATAAAAAATTATTAAAAAATGAAAAGTACAATAAAAAATGCAGAAAAAATGGATACACTCATAAAAACTCCAAATGCTCAAGCAAATTCAGCAAAATCAATAAATTTTGGCACATTTTCAGAATTGTAGAACCAGCAAAATTAATAAACTATTCAACATGAAATCAGTAACAAAGTCAACAAAGCACAAAAGGTGAAATCGGGTTTTGCAACATTTTGATTAAAAAAAAAAAAAAGAAGAATAAGACAAAGAGAAAAAAGAATGACTTACACAGAAAAGAGAGGGTGCAGTGAAGGGTAGAAATGGCGTGGCTTGAGATGAGCAATAACACGTCCAGAAACAAACAAGGGAACCTCTGGTTTTCAAAAGAGAGAAATTGACATAAGTTATGCATGAAAAAGTAGGAGGGAGAGAATAGATTAACACTTAAAAAATTAAAAATATATTATTTATTCGTCATAAATTTTATAATAAAATAAATTAAAATTTTATTAAAAAAACTACTTAAATAATGTTAAAAAGTTTATTGCGGAGGGGTTACAAACCATTTTCAAAATCCTCAGTCCAAACAGAATTAAACGCAACCAATAAAAAAAATATAGGAAATATTAGATGCATTAAAAACTCAGTTCTAAAATTATTTTAGTTTTTTAAGGCTTTTATTCCCCTCATATTTAACGTACGTGAGAGAGATGACTTTGAATTACAGGTATATTCTTATTAAATGGGCTCTAAAGAACACAGAAAGTAAACTAAAATATTACCGTTGAGTCAATTCTACTTATTTTTAATTCTTCAAAAAATAAATTAAGTTAGGTTAAATTCGTTTTTTTATTAGATTAAAAATATCAACTCAACTCAACTTAGGGTGAATCGTAAGTAGAGTTAAGTCAATCCTTAAAAATTATAAAAATAAAAAAAATAGGTTACAAATTTAATTCATGAGTTAAATAAAAATAAAAGGCATAATTTATTATTACACACAGAACCATAAATCATCCATGTATTTTAATTTTAAAATTACAAAAAAAATAAAAAAAAAATCTCAACCCAGTAAATCAACCAAATCTAACCTACAATTAACCTACTGAATTGGTAGATTATATTAAAATGAATTATTTAAATTAGTAGAATAAATCATATAATTCAACGTAACTCAACCCATTTATACCGTTTTTTATATCGCTAAAAACCCTAAATCGGGTAAAGCCGTTTTTTATATCGCTACCTAATATGTTAAAAAGAAGGTTAGTAAAAGACAAAATAAAGGTGAAGAGGGAGGGAGAAGCAGAACATGCCACCAAATTAGACACAGAAATCGTTACTTGCCAATAGAATGGAATAAAACGCTCAACACTGAACTGCTTTCAGAGACAGGAATTGCTGATCCAAATTCCATACATGTCATTGTGATAATATACTCATTGGATGCAATGCAATGTAGAATTTTGTTAACCACAGCAATAACATTCTCAATCTTTTTATTCATCATTTTTTTAATGTTAATTATATCATATGTAAGACTCAAACTAATGCAATATATGTCATGGATTCAGAACTCACCCGGTTTGGAGATATCTCTAAATTAAAAAATATAACAAACTAATAACTTGATTAGGAGTAACTGATTATAATTTATCATAGACTGGATCTTTATTTATATATAATTATCATCAATTATTTTAAATGGATAAATTCTTATAAATAAATGTGGTCAAGATTATAATATAAATAAAGATATTTTTTTAATAAAATTTAATTTTAATCCTTCACATATAATTTATTGGTCAACATTAATCCATACCCTCGTTATCTCAAATACAAACACCTCCAAGTGTGTCCCTATATTTTCCTATATTATTACTTATCTACGTAATTGTATTTTTTTTATAATAAAATTATAAAGGGACTGATTATAAATTTACTTTTTCAAAATAGTATACTATTATTATTTGATTAAAAAATATAAAATGTAGAAAAATTATAAATACTCCTTTTCGTAACTATAACTATGTGAACACCTTGTTCTACCAATAATGTCCAGTCCAAAACAATCCAAAAATAAAATACATGTGTACTATAAAGTCCATTGGATGAGCGTTCAAAGAGACTTACTCTGTACGAGCATCCAAATAAGAAAAGTTGCTCTACACTGCAACTTTGTTCTATTATGCTCCCTTTCCTGCATTGTGGCTAGCCGACCAAAGGGTATGCTCTGCTCCCCTTTCTTTTGCTTTCCTTCTCCTTTATGGCTCTGCTCTCCATCCCCTTTATAGTTCTACAATGTGTCAGACATCCAAAAGAACTACTCTGCAACTCCTGCTCTACTATCCAATCGCCAATGTCTATTGAAAATCCCGTTGCTATGAGGCTGTCTCTAGAAAAAGTTTACTACAATTAGCCAACTTGCAAAGGAAAGTAGACAAGTTGAATTAAACAAACAATTTAGAAAATTTATAAATACTAGGAGTGGACTAAGTTCTGAAAGAAGAAAAGAAAACATGGAAAGGAAAACGGAGCAAAAGGAGCATAAAAGAAATTCAGAAAGGAGATCTCGAAAAGAAAGCAAGCAAAAGAAGGTAATCTATGAGTTTTTAATAGTGAGGGAAAAGCAAAAACTGACAGAAGGACCTAAGAAGAAAGAGAATGTGAGCTTAATAAAATTGAAAGAGGAGATCGAAAAATAGAGCACGAGCTTGCGAAATTTGGAGAAGAACCTGGGTAAAAGAGAGCAGCTTGTAAACAAAGGAGAAAACATACGGAAGTATAGGAACAACAACAAGAAACACCTGCACAAATTGGTATCACTACTCTCCCTAATATAATTTCATATTTGCGCATAGAGATTTTTGTTGACGTTTGGAAAGTTCTTTGATTTCATGAGCATTAAATAAACTGTGTCTAGGGTCTTTGGAAGCCCTTGGGACACACACGTCTTTGGACGTTAGATGCCTTTGGATGCCCCTAAAACACAGATGTTTTTGAACGTGTACATAGCCTTTCGATGCTGGGGTCTTTGGACGACCCTATAGACTGATCCTTTCTTTTACTAAATCACTCTTTCTGACTCATCTAAGTCTTTAGATGAGTCCTTAGCCTTTGAATGTTGGAGCCTTTGGATGTCCATCTAGGCAACTCCTTTTTTTTTATTAACTTATCCTTTTGACTCATTCATATCTATGGACATTGGTGGTCTTTGGACATTGGTGGTCTTTGGACATTAGTGGTCTTTGGACATTAGTCTTTGGACATTGGTCTTTGGACTTATCTAGATCTTATCTTTCTGACTAAGCTCTCGTTAAGCGAATGAGGATGTCTGAGTGATACATTTATTATAGGGTAGGATTCGTTTGGTGAGTTTACCCTTTCGCTGGGTAAAATCCATGGCAGTGAAAAAATGACTGAAGTTGAGAAGTTGGATTATTAGATAAATTAAGTGATAAAAACATTATAATAATGTTATAAAAGAATGATTATGGGTAGGATGAGTATAAAAAATAAAGTGAAATAATAATTAAGTTGAAATTCATAAAATGTAGAATGTTTCTATCTTCTACTGATAGAACACATGTTGATAAGTTAAAGTGATGGCTGTACTCCTAGAAGATGGTTGATAAACCATACCTTGTTGTTGTGATTCCAATTTTCCTTAAAGGTAATCATGTGGAAATGGTCGGTACGTGTTGTGAGTACCCCAGATGTCCAAGGAAGTTAGGAGTGATTGGAATATCACAATTTTTGTTTTTGTTGACTCCCTACTAGATGCTATTGATGAGTAGGCACATACGTTAAGAATCATCATGAGTTTTAGGATTCACAACTAGTGCTAGATTGAGAGGAGTCATGTTGTGTAGCCTTGGGGATAGGGGGATGGATAACCCTCCACTAATGGTTTTAGTTTTTGCAAGGATTGCTAGGCATGGAAAATTGTTATCCACGTATAATCTATCTCGATATGAACGCTTCCCAATTAGCAAGATCACGTCATTTTTCTCCAGTACCAAGATTAAGGGTTGTTAAAGAAGTGTAGGAGTGATTGCTCAACTTATAAATCCTATAGAGTAGTTATGTATTTGTATGTATAATTGTTGAATGTAAAATATTGATGATGGTTGTGTTATGAACTGAGGCTCCTTGATAATTAATGATCGCTTAATCGTGATGGCAATATCAAATAAAACTAGAGCTAACTATAGCATAGTGCAATCCTAGGTCATTCTTCTCAAGGATACAATATGCTCAATTATGACTTAGTGTGGTAATCAGAATTTTATGCAAAATACTAAGAATACATGTGGAATGCCAACTCAGACTTGGACAAAACCGGTTTAGGATGCCGACTCTATCTCGGACTCGGACTCGAATTGGTCTTGAACAGAGACACTAAACTCGGATTGGAGTGAGACTGACTTGGACTTGGACCAAAAGCAATAAACAGGAGGTCAGATTGTTAGAACATAAAGTAAGACAGAAAGTAAACTAAGTATGAATGTAATATGAACTAATTAGCTATATATTGCACCAACACAGAGTTCCAACAAGCAATCGGTTCATAGTTCTCTTCTCTTAAGATTATGAATCCAAATCAACCTAGAATCTTACGACAATCGCCGAATGTTTGTCCATTGCTGACCGAGGATTTACACAATTGCTACATCATCAGTTGGTAGGGAGTATGCACGTAGTTGATTTTAGGTTCTCCTATTGATTACCTAGTCAAATTACTAGATCGATTCCAATCGGCCTAACCTAGCATGATCCACCCTCACAAATGCACAAACGCGACACGAGTAAGAGTAGATTAATAATAGGATTCACAAACAAGAAATAAGGAAACGCAAATAATTGTATTACTGAAATAGAGTATTGTTACAAGGTTGTGTGAATTCAATGACTCCGCCTTCCACAACGATCGTCATGGTAGAATGGTGGTGGTTCACCAGCGATGGCTAGAGCATTAAGGATTCAATCCACTAGAGTGCATCAACTATACTGAGTGATCTCCTCTGATAACCTCCGACTTTCCAGACTCTAGACCTACACCTCCTCAATCGACGAGACGCCATACTGAAGTACTATGCACCACCAATGGAATAGACGAGAGCGAGAGAATGAAGTGTGAGTGAGACAATTAGTTTCTGAATTCAACAACCCTTGCGCTCGTATATGTACAAGCGCAAGGCTTCTTGCTACGCACGCCTCATCTAACTAACTCCTAACAGAATTCTAATTACACTTCTTGATTTTCCCTTATCGATTCCCTAATGACTACGTGTTACACATGCCTTTGGAGTGACTTGGGCCTTGAGGCTGGACTTGGTTGGGAAGGAATGGGCTTGTCCAAGATGGATCCTTCTGGGTCGAGTTGCTTTTTATAGGGCCGAGATTCTTCTTTCTGGGTTGGAGTTGGCCTGCAAAAGAATCAAATCTTTTATTGGCTAAGATCCCTGTTTTAGCACAGATTTATATTTTCCCTATTTTTAGGCCTAAAAGCTAAGATATGATTCTTAGTTACCAAATAGTTTTAATAATACCTATCTTAGGCCCTTGTGAGGTGTATAAAATATAACTTATCAATAATCTGTGATGATGTGAATTTTATAATTGTTGTATGGTGTACTTATTATTTTGTTTATCCTTTTAAACATAAGGTCTTTTCTACATTAGCTTACTCGTATGCTTATATGTTGTGTGTGACTACGATGACCACGACTGATGTTTGTGAAAGCAAATGTCGAGACTATCCTAGAGACAAAGGTTTCCAAGCATCCCGACAATTTGGATCTTCTTAGGAGGGTTTCACATTAGCTTCCAAGACATTTCAGTGGGCCTGGGAGGAGCGTGGCAGATCAGCCATGACCAATAACAGGTTTAGTACCAGGAAGAAGTCAGCGTGGAGTACATCCTTACCACCACAGTTTTGTTCATTGTCACATTCCACACCTATGTGGATATGTTCCTCACCCATCTCAGTGATGTGGAGTCAGCCATTCGACATTACAAGAGTAGAGTTAGGTGGAAACCAATGTCGTAACCTTAATGTTCGGGCCATCATCCTCGCCACTTCAAAATAGGACCTTTGGGTACTACAGGAGATGCAAGAGCTTTAACATTAGCATTGCGATTGCCACCTCAATGATGTTGTTATGCTTTATAGGAACTAACTCTTAGGGTGTTTTGTATCCATGTCTCAATATGTTTTCCCCTCTTTTACTTTGGGTAGATGTTTAGACCCCAACTTTAGTTTGTTTTGTTGTAAGTACCATAAGGCACAACCTTTGGATGTAACAACTTGTACATGTTTTATTGTATTTTATTTTATGATGCATGCTTTTATTCATTTAACTAATATGGACAATTTATATTCATGGTTGACGCGTATCACGGAAGGAGAAAAAAGTTTACTCATTATTTTCATAATTAAATTAATTAAAGATTTTATTGAAATTAACTTTTTACATTTAATTTTAGTCATTTAGTTGTATCAGCCTCTAGGTCGTTACAATGTTAATTATTGAGATATGATATTATTATTGATGTAACAAATTTTTTCAGTGAAATACAAAAAAAAAATATAAAGATTATTATTAATTTTCAAGATATTATTAAAATGGTTATTTTGAATTTATTTAGAATATTGAAATAAAAAATAAATTTTCAGGATATTAATAAAAAATATTTTTTATTTTATTTTTTATATTAAAATATAAAAAATAATTTCTTATTCTAGTCACCAAAATATCAAAAGAAATAAAAATAAAACAATACAATTCTAAAAATATATTTATATTAGAAGTGAATAAGTTATAATTAAGATATATAATATTAAAATAGTATAAATTATTATTTACTTAGTTTTATAATATTATATTATTTATTTATCAGTAATAAATATGTATAATTTTTGTTTTATGCATATTTAAGTCATATATAATATATAATATATTTTAATATTTCAATATATATATATATATATAAAAGTAAAGTGTCTTAGTAGTTCTTGTGTAGAGTATTAAAGTATTAAGTAATAGATTTAAACAAATTTAGAATTTTTTAATTTTTGACCGAAAATTAATATTAAATTGAATTTCATTAATTTTAAATATATAAATATTTAATTTGAAAAATTGAATTTCCTATTTGATAAACTATAGAAATAAAATATAAATTATCTAGATGGATAAATTATATTTAAATTTATTTTTAATATGCTATGTAACAACAAGAAATAGTAAGGACAAGTATTATTTAAACTAAAAATTACTTTTTTATCCATTTATTTATTTTGTTTGATTTGATCTTTCTATTATTAAAATTTTTCAATTTAGTTCTCAATTTTTAAAATTAATGCACCGTTATCATTTTCGTCCAATCACAACTTCCGTCATTAGAATGTTCAATAGTTTTTTATGTTACAAAAGATGACAATTTTTTACTGTTACTATAATAATTATATTAAAATGTAAAAATAATAATAAATATAATAATTTATTAAAAAAATATAATTTAAAAATTGTAGCCAGTTTTTAACCACCACTATGATTGCATTAAACATTGTTGATAACTACATCATTGGGATGGATAATAAAAATTGTCACTTCAAAAGGAAAAATCCATGGAGACCATTATTTGCCCCAAGATCTTAATTCTGATTTTATGTTCCCTACAATTGTATTTCTGAAATGTGATCCTCAATGGGCGAGAAAGAGTCATGGAAGCTAATTTGGGAACAAATGAAAACCCTAATAAGAGACATTTTTGAATTGCATTTCTCCAAAACGATCCCCACCGTCAATGCTTCACCAAATGGCGTTCGGAATCATTCGCATTAGCTAAGCTGTGGGAGCAGAGCAGATGTGTGACGTCGTCTGGCTTGATGAGATGGTGAAGTGAAGGCAGAGGAAAAGGAGACTCACACACCTTACAACTATTTTAACATATAATATTTTTATGAAATTATAATATTTAATTATTATTTTAATTTTAAAATAAAATTATTATAGTGAGAATAAAAAGCTGTCATTATTTGTAATCTAAATGTGTCACTCTAGACCCTTCAACAACTTATATTAGTTTGTCATAAAAGAAAAGATAACATTGGAGCATTTTTAAAAAACAGAGATAAAAAATGAAAACTTTTAATAATAAAAGGATAAAACTAAAAAAATAGAGGAATAGAAAAGTAACTTAACATATTGTTTATTATATCATTTTTATTTTTATTTCTCTTATTTACTTCTAATGCGTGGATACATCATTTCAAGGAATATATCTTTATACCTTATAAATTTATAGCAACATTGTACGGTTTTTCTAATTTATATAGAGATAATGGTACAAAATATAAATTAAATAATTAATTAGAAAGTTTATTTATTTTTATTTTTATATAATTTTATTATTTATTACTTTCAATTATATTTAAAATTGAATAAAAATTTTAAAAATACAATTAACTCACGAAACAAGACTATATATAATATATTATTTATAATACAACTACACAAGTAAAATGACTTAAAAATTATGTGATAAAAAATTAAATATTACATTATTTAGTTTATTTAAATTAATACTAATAAATATATATTTATTATAATATTTTAAAATATATTTTTAATTAAAATATATACTAAAATATTTTTAATTTCTTAAGTTATTATCCACTCATTCTTTAATTTTTAAAATTATATTATCAAATTTAAAATAATTAATATTTATTAAAATTATAATTCAAAATATTATTAGATAAATTATATATATATATATATATATATATTAATATATATTTGAATTTTTATATTTAAAATGTTTTTAAATTTTTATAAAAATAGTTAAAAAATTATAAAATTAATTATATTTAAATATGTGTGAGTATATATATATATATATATATATATATATATATATATATATATATATATATATATATATATATATATATATAGTTATTAAATTTTTAATATTTACATTTTATTTACTAATATATTTTAAATATAAATCGATTAATTTATAAATTTGTACATTTAATATACATATATTATCATGACATTTATTCATTTTAATAAATATATTACATTGCATAAATATAATATTTAATAATATTCTTAAAATTAACTATATATTCAATGTAATAAATAATATTATATATAAAATATCAATTTATTTGAATATTTATAAAATACTATATTAATTAGAAAAAATTAAATACTATTTTAATACTTATGTTAAATTTTATTTTACTTATTCATACCACTACAAGAATTTTTTGATTTTGCTACTAATTTTAGCTACCATTTAAATTAGTAGCTAAATCCTAGCTAATTAACTATTAATTAACTAGAACATTATTTTTTCTAACTAAATTGAAGTTATATTCATTTATACTTCTTATTACTACAAATTAGCTAGGAAATAACTACAAATTTTAAAAAATTTACTATAAATTAACTAAGATTATTTTCCTAGCTAATTTGCTACTTATTTCATGCTATCATTCAATATTGTAGTAATTTTGTAGCTAATTATTTTTACTAGAAATTAGCTACAAAATAACTATTAATTTTAAAATTAGCTACAAAATTATTTTGTAGCAAATTTTAAATTTTCTAGTAGTGTACATATAATGTTTTTAATTTAATTATTTTATATATTTTTTGTGAAAATAATAATAACTAAAAATAAATATTTTGATTATATAATGAAATTTATCCTTATTCATAAATTTTTAAAATAATAATTAAAGGAATAAATTGAAATAAATTGTTATATATACATAGTTAAATTTTCTTTGTAGTCGCATTTATATATAAAAAAGTAAAGTTATTATAGTCACATTATTATGGGAGAAAAAATGTATTTTTAACATAAAGAAGGAGGACTATGTAATATGCATGTCTTCAAAGAGGTGATAGTGCAAGAGATGTTTTAATGATAATTTTTTGGTAAAATATATTTTTCGTCCCTCTAAAATAGTAAGAATTTGGTTTTTGTTCTTCCAAAAATTTTTGTCTGGTTTCTCTCAAAAAATAAAATGGGTTAATTTTTATCAACATATCTAACTTTGTTAACTTAATGTTGACGTGACTATCAGAATTCCACATCAGAAGTGTATACATGAATTTTTGGGTGACATGACATTCAAATGATTGCTACATTACAAGTAATTTTTTTCGTTTCTATAAAAATTTAAAGTATGATTTTAGTTCCTATAAAATTAATGTTTGATTTTAGTCCTCGTAAAATTCAAAAGTTTGGTTTTAGTTCTCATAAAATTCAAAAGTTTGGTTTTAATCCTCATAAAATTCAAAAGTTTGATTTTAGTCCTCATAAAATTTAAAGTTTAATTTTAGTCATTAATTCAAAGTTTCATTTATTAACACTTACCTCATCAGCAACATCACTACTATTAAGGATTAAAAGCACAAAACCTTTTAGGCACACTATCTAACAACCTTTAATAGCTAACAAACGTTCAAAATTTTTATTGAATTCAAGTTCAAATAAATGACCTTAATAAAGTTTCAAATCGAGTAAGAATAAAGCTAAACTTGTATCAGGTTCACCCCTACCAATAATATTATGAAGTTATAAATTTAATGTTATTTTTTGTTTAATATTCTTTAATATATTACAATAAAGATAAAATAATATATTTTAATTATTTAAGTTAAACAATGACTCAATCACAATTAGATCATTAAACCTTAAACTATTATCTTTATCAATTCAATAATCAATATATTTTAAAAACATCAGATTCAAACTATTATTATAAGTGAGGGTGAAACTTGGATAGTGTGACGTTATACAACGATAAAGAAGGATTAAAATTCAAATTGGATATTAAAACCTTGGGTGCATACTCTTTAAGACTATTTAATAACAAACAAGTTACAAGTTTGTTTCATATTTCTCTAAAGTTCTCATTTTTAGAACTTTGTTAGCTATTGAAGGGTATTAAATAGTATGTCTAAAAGGTTTTACGCCTTTAATTTCTAATAATAGTTTGAACAATATTATGTAATATTGTTGGTGAGGTTAAAGCCCCAATAAATGAAACTTTGAATTAGAGATTAAAAGCAAATTTTGAATTTTATAGAAAATAAAATCAAACTTTTGAATTTATGAGAATTAAAATAGAATTCTTAAATTTTATGAGAACTAAAATCAAACTTTAATTTTTATAAGAACTAAAATTATACTTTAATTTTTTATAGGAACGAAAAAAATCACTTGCTATGTAGAAGTCATATGAATGTCACGTCACCCAAAAATCCACTTGTTCATTACTAACGTGGAACTTTATTAGCCATATCAGTATTAAGTTAACATTGTTAGATACGTGGGTAAAAATAACCATTTTATATTTTAAGGGATCAAAACCATACGAAAAACTTTGGAGGGACGAAACTGAATTCTGACTATTTTAGATTACCCATTTTATATTTTAAGGGATCAAAACTAGACAAAAGCTTTGGAGAAACGAAACTAAATTCTGACTATGTTAAAGGGATGACAAACATATTTTATCCTAATTTTTTTTTAATATAAACTAACAAAACGTTAACAAGAAATTAAAAAAAATAGTAAGATGTCATAAATTCCAATCTGCAAGAAAAGTCAAGGGTAAATTTTAACATAAAAGCGAAGAGCAATATAATATTCGTATTACACCAGATGGGAGTATAATTTACACTATAAATTTATTATCAGACAATGTATTCATGTCACTATCAAAATATCACGACACACTCGATACAAATTTACTAATAAGCCCCTAAAATTTAAATATAATATTAAAAAATTGTATCACTATATGATGTGGTAAGTCATTCCATGTTAATTACAACATGTAAAGAGGAAATCACCTTTAAATTCTCGGAAAAATTGGTTTAAATATAAATTAATTTTATCTCATGGAAAAAAAAAATTAATTTTCTTTTCTATAAATATTTTGAAAAAACTTAACCAAACAAAACTTAAGTATTCTATATTTTATATATATATATATATATATTTATCTTAATTTTGTTACTTTACTTTTGACACTCATTGTATATATAAAAAAATATTTCTATATATTATCACTTATTATATTTATTATATTCTTTCTTTCTATAAGAACAATATGTTTTCTCTCTTCTTTCATATAGCATAAAATGTCAATACATTTTGAATCTTTATTTTTCCTAAATTTATAGCAATGATGTCAGAATCCTTTTTTTCAGCGAAATTAATGACAGAATAAATAAATATATAATTTAGATACTAAGGAAAGTCGTTTTAATCAATAATATCGTAGTCGAACTTAACACACTGAAGTAAAAATGAATTGGTTCTATTCGAGCCACTTTCTTTATGAGTTACATTTTTATTGGTCAGGTTGACCAGCGATCCAATTCAAATTGACCTATTTTTTAAGTATTTTATAAGAATTTTTTAAAAAATAAACATGTCTATACAACCATTTATGAATAATAATTTATAAAATTTTATTAAAACAACTTATAAAAATGTGATGATACACATCTTTATTTTTCTCATCTACGCTTATTTTGGCTTAAAAAAAAAAAAAAGAAAATCCTTATGATTTGAATGTCCTTTTTCGTTCTAAAGTCTTCAACAAGATTAAATGCTGAAGTATTCTAACTTCCAATAAAATATTTATGATTATCCTATTAAATAGCTCATGGATATACAAGTTTATGGTCGCACTTCTCTCCTAGCTCCAAAATTGCATATTTTCTCATTTGTTTAGGAGTTATTGCAATTGGGAGCTTATATGATTTCTTCAAATGAACAATTGCTTTCCGTGGATGACCTTACTGACTAGATTGCAAAAGATCTTGATTTCTTTGGGTGTGCAGAGCATTGACTATTTACCCTTTTTTTTAGTTTAAATGTTGAGTTTTTAACCCTGAAACATTAGAAACTATTCCCTTGTTATTTTCACAGGAAGAATCACATAACTATTGATATATTCCACTTTGCTGGTAAAATAAGTTTGACTTAATGGACTAGTTCAAATAGACATTTTAGACTCATTTAAGTCTTTAAAAGTATAACTTAAATAGAATTAGGTTTTTTTAACTTAACATTTTTATCTTGATTGGCATATTGAGTTAAGGTATACTAACCAGTAGGTTGTTGGGTTATTTTAATAAAAAAAAATTAAAAATACTTAGTAGACAGTATCAAACAATAAGTCAATAATCTAGTAGACTTTTTCCTAAACTCTATTCATATAAGTGCAAATTAGATATTAACTTCAATACTTATGTCATTTATATTTTAACTTTAATTTCTTAACGTTTAATGTTTGTATTATTAAAACATGTTACACTAGTATTTTATACAAAATATCGCTATTCAAATAATAATAATAAATTAATTTCATTCATGTGACTTAATTTTTTTTAAAAAATTGATTTTATTTTTTATTTTTTGGATCTAGAATTTTTTAAAATTTTTTTTTATAAAGATTAATTTGGCCCGATGGCCTGATGGCTTGATGATCCGACATAAGACCAAGCTGGATTTCAAAAATAATAACTCAAAAGAAATACATATCAAGCTGAGCTATCTGTAATTTTTGCACATTTTGGCTTGCAGATTAAGCAAGGCCAAGCTAAGCCACCTATTTTCCACCTCTAATTTCACAACATAGTAAGAAGTAAATAAATTGTGAGCATTTCTAGATATTATACACTAAGAAAAATTCTATACTAAAGCTTACAATTTTTATTGGTTAATTTAAAGAGTCTTTTCATTTTCTTTATTTTGTGGTGCTCTAATCATCTTTAAAACTTTTTCAACATCTAAATTATTTATTTATACATAAAGAGAGGAACCATAGGAAGTGAAAGAAATTTTATAATAAGATGATGAAAGAAATAAATTTAAATAATACAATCATACATGAAATGTTAGAACACGATAAAAGTTAATAGAAAAATTATAAATGCCATCTTACAAAATGACACATAAATTATTTAAAGAGTATCATGTTATTTGAATAGCTTGCTTTTTGTCAACACTATCTCCCCATGTGATTATTGATTCAAAGTTCATTTGATCAAATTTATTTTATTGGTATGCAATGTCTTTGGCTAGAATAATATTTTTATTTTCATTTACATTACAGCAAGGTTATTCATGTCCCCTAGTCTCAAATTCATAACTCAATGCTAAAATCAGTTTCCTTTAAAAAAAAACTTTTATATAACATTTATTCATTTTAAATTCATTAATATTTACAAATTCGAAACTGCTTTGAATTAATTAAATTAATGAATTTTAGAAAACTATTTTTATTTAAACTTTTAATTCAAACAATACTTAAAAAAATATGATATACTTATTTATTTAATTTCAAAATTTTAAAGTTGTGACACTCTTCTATCCCGAATACTTAAATTAAAATAATCAAGTAAACAAAACGAAGACAGGTAATAGTTAAAACCAAAAAGCACACTTTGTATTAAGGATAAAAGGTTCACATGATAATTAATTAAAAGGTAGAACAAGATTTTCAAGAAGGTTTTAGATCTAAACATTATAATTGAGAAAACTAAAGTCATCATCATCTTTAAAATAAGTCATTCAAACATCAAGGCATAGAGCAACTATTCTAACTTCTAGAATCCCGATGTCACACTAATCAGAGCAAGACCCCGTCTTTTCAAAACTTGGCACCATGAGTGCCCTCAACGTTACCTAAAAGAAAACAATAAGAGAAAGTACGATGAGAAATCGCATTCAATCATATATAAAGGCAGATAATGCCCTAAATCTCACTCATTACCGTACTCAATTACTAACAGTTAACATATGCTCATATATCAATCTCATTTCATTCATTCAAAATCAATCACAATTCATTCATGTTTACAAAATGCACATGCTCGCACAATGCATATGCTCATCACCACACCTAAGAGTCTCGAGTCGGAACTCCACACCATGGGCGAACCTCCTCAATCCCCTTAGTTATCACTAATGATGGCCACATCGTTAAACACCGCGTATGGATCGGTGTGTCGCACAGTTAAACACCACATATGACCCATGCGAAGACATTCCAGACAACCGTTAAACACCATCTATGGCCAGCGTGCAGCATAGTTAAACACCACCTGTGGCCCATGCATATGATTGTCCCCCATCATTAGTCGCCCTGTTAAACACCACATATGGCCAGGGTATTATAGCCACGTCTGCCTTCTCATGCATCTCATGCCTCTCATGTCCATGCTCAATGCATTCTCGTCCACACTCTTATTCTCATGATTTATTTATACATTATTCACACATTCCACAATAATACCCAAACATATTAATTTAACAATCATTATTATAAACCATTCACCAGGAAGCACAGAAACGCACATAAAACACCATTGAATTTCACCCAATTTCATCATTGCACACAAGAGCCTCAAATCATGAACAACCATAAACAACACAAGAATCAAGTAATTAGGGCAATCAATCATATAGTTTCCCAACAAAAATCACATTAGGACAAGACGTTAATCAGACCACAGAGCATATTGACAAATCTTTTCTACCAATTAAAATATTTTTAAAACATAATAATCAAACGAAATTGAGAATTTAGATCCTAGAGGGACTTAGGGATTGTCCTCACTATCCGTACACTCCCGCATTCATATATGATCAAACCCATCTCCCCATACCCTAGAGACGATGAACAAAGAAGAACTGGTGCGTTTTCGGGATGATTTGAACACTCTAACTTCTCCTATTTGCAGGTTTGCGTTCTCTCCTCTAGGTCTGGCTGTTTGATGTGCAAAACACAAATCAGGGTAAACTGATTACCCTCGTCTAATATTCTAACTGAGTCGGGCCAACCCAACCCGCCCGTCAGCCTCCCCCGTTAATTCAATTAATTAAATTAATAAATAAAAATAATTCAGATTAATGCCTCATCAGTTTATAAAATCATTAACTCCCTTACTAAAATAAAATTAAATGTAAATATTTAAATACTAAATTAATTTCCTGCCATCATTAAGAATAATAACAATAATAATAACATTTTAGTTCGAAATGCAATTATTCAATAAAATAATTCCATGCAGGAATTAATAATTAAAAAAATTTATAATAATAATAATAATATAATTTATTTTTCTAAAAATAATTAAATAAATTTTAGGACATTACAAAAGTCATGTGAAATAGTTTGAACAAAAATAAAAACAAAATACGTTACAAATTTGAGTTTAAAATTTTGATCTAATTAAATTAATATTCATAAATTTAAATGTAAATATTTCATATATCATTATTTTTATATTTTGTTTATATAAAATGATCAAAATAAGTTTTTCATACACTAATATTTTTTCTTTGTTTTAATGATTTTATATTTCACAAAATCATCATTAAGGCAAACAAATATTTTATATTTTAAGATCAAAATTCAAAGAATTTTTTTTTTGGAATATATGTAAAAAACCATAGCTGAAATATTTTATACTAAATAAATTAAATTTCACAATTTTAAGGGTAGATAAATTATTTCTTTGTAATATTTTATATTTTTATTTTTATTGTGTATATAAATAATAAATTCATGTGAGGCTAAACTTTATAAACAATTAAAAAATGATAGTGATACAATATAAATGATAAGAAACTATACATATCAATTTTATATTAATTGTATAATTCTCGTACAATTTTAAATGAGTTTTAAATTTCAATATTATATAAGTTTTAAAATCATACAGTATATATCATGATTAATATATTTAATAAAAAATATTTATATTTTATGGAAAATGATTTAAATTAATTATAAAATATCTTTATTTTAAAATATTCTTTCTAATTCTTTTATATATTTTTATAAAATAATGTGGGATAAAAATATGTTTAGTCCCTACCCTTTCGGTCAAACAAGATCAAAGTCCCTATATATTTATATCAATAAATTTGATCCTTAAACTTTTAAGAATTCATTATATTTTTTAATTTAAAAAAGAATAAATTTATGATTTTTTTTTAAGTTTAAGAACACTACTAAAAAATTTAAAATTTGCTACAAAATAATTTTGTGACTAATTTTAAAATAATAGTTATTTTGTAGCTAATTTATAATAAAAATAATTAGCTATAGAATTACTATAATATTGATTGATAGCATCAAATAAGTAGCAAATTAGTTAAGAAAATAATCTTAGTTAATTTGTAGTAAGTTTTTAAAATTTGTAGTTATTTTCTAGCTAATTTGTAGTAATAAAAAGTATAAATGAATATAACTTAGATTTAGCTAGAAAAAATAATATTCTAGTTAATTAATAGTTAATTAGTTAGGATTTAACTAATAATTTAAATGGTAACTAAAATTAGTAGAAAAATCAAAAAATTCTTGTAGTGGAATTAAATTCATCAATATGAAAGTATTGAGACCTAAATCACATTTGACTGAAAGTATAATGAATAAAATCACTTTTTTTCTAATAATAAAGTTAATAATTATTTTTAAAAAGAAAATATGTATAAGAAAAGAGGTATAGGAAGAAAATGTGTATAAAAAAGGTATAAAAAGAAATACACTATATAATAAACAGTAAAAACTTTTCAAATTTAGTATGGTGTTAATAATATATAGGAAAGGCTTTTTCTTAAGAATTTTACACTTAGAAAAATTTCATTCAATTGTTTTAAAATATATTATAAATAGGTGTAAAATGATTGAATTATTTTATTCTTTTCATTTCAAAATTAAAAAAAAAAAGTTAAGTTTAAAAATTTTAAATCCTTTTAATTTTTAAACATAAATTTTTCATAAAATTTTATAAATATTTTAAATAAAATAAAATATGAAATATTTATAAGTCTATAAACAAATGTTTGTTTCGTGTATAGCACAATCCACATTAAATATAAAAAACTCCTCCCGGAATAAACAATTATTAATAAATTGTAGTTGACACAATACTAATAAACTTCCCTCAACAAAAAATTAATTATTAATTATTTTGTGTAATTTAATAATTAATAATTCATGACCGTGCATAAGTAACTAGTGAGGGACAAAAGGGCAAGGCATTCAAATTGATTACGATCAACAAATGGCACATTCATACATGGTCAAATCATTCTTGACAACAATTTGGATTCATCCAATGTCCCATATTAGTTCATTAGTTTCAAATTACTATTTCTCTTCATTTTTCTCTCTTAGAAGCTCAAAGCTGAAGGTTTCATCCATCTCTTCATATATATCCAAGGTCTTAAATCTTCCACTTTCCACCATCATTTAAGTATTTGGTAGGGTACTTCTCACCTATTTTCTCTTCTCTTTATGCGCACATCTTCCCTCCTTCTCACCATCTTCTCGTTTGGTTAAGAGATATTGGTTGTTGGGTTTAGTCACAAACTCAGTAATTGGTGATGATTTTCAAGTTTTCTTCGACCTTTCTTCTATGTTTTCAAGATATTTTGAGTACAAAGTCGTTTATAGAAATTTTGGAGCCTTAGTTGTCAAGTAAAATTTGGAACCTTGCTAATTTATTTTTTATTTTTAAAATAATACAAAGATGAGAAAAAAATAATGAAAGACAAAATAAGAGAACTAAAAAACTTGATTTAAAAATATTAAATTTTAGAATATATATATATATATATAATAACAATTAGATTTTGAAAATTTTAAAAGCAATTAAATCATAACAGTACAAGTTACTAGTGCACAATTATATTCTCATTTTTAATGGTTAATTTTATTAATTATTTCTATTAACAATTAAATATACTATTGTAACTTTAAAGTATCTTTATAAAAAAAATGTAACAACAATTATAAAATGTGGACTTTGAAATATGAAACATAATTCATAGACACTACACATAAAAGATAAGATAGTATACTCAAAATTATACCTTCTATTGAAAACATTTGTCAAATCATAGAGTCAATTACCATTATTCTATCATATGTGTAGCACAGAATAAAAAAAATGAGGCTTAAAGACAATGGTCTCAATGACCTTGCCTTCTACACAATCCTTTATTAAGAGTAAGAGAAGTTTACCCTAGACTATTTATTTTCTTGAATATGCCATTGCCTGTGCTGTCTTGAGTGTGATTTAGTGTTTAAAAACGTGGTTTTTTTGTGATTTATGAGTTTGAAATGGTGTGCATATGCATATATGCTCATATTGATGCAAAATGATTTTAGCTTACAATTTTTTTGGCCTAATGCGTCATGAAAGTGTTGACCATGTATCATTATTATTCTTGTTGTATACATGATGTTCTTGTATGAATCAATATATATGTATTTTGTGATATCTATGCATTAACATTTGTTTTGAATTGATTTGAACATAAAAAGCATAGAATATTCATTTTTACCAAGACAAACTTGAAAAATAAAATCTTGGAGCTTCAATATTTTGATGACCCCCTGTGCATGCTAATTGCAGTAAACAAATTAAGTACATGTTTGGGAAATTAAAGTTTCTCTAAAAGAAAATAGTTGTTTATTTTTCATAGCTTTTCTAAGAAGAGGGTAAAATAAAATGATTCTTTCCCCAAAATAAACTAAACGAAACACATGCATTCCATCTCATGGTTGTCCAACACTAGGGTTTGGTGGAGGTAGAGGATAGTCTTGGTTCAGAGGTGAGGCTTGAAAACGCCTTGGAACATTTGGTGTTGGACCAGTTTTGAGGCCATATTTGTTAGCACCATGGTTGGAGTTGGAGAGGCCTACATGCATTCTCTTATGTGAAGTTGAAGGAATTGAGGTTGAGGGACCAGGTTGATCATCCATGTCATCATGAATAGGCAAAGACATCAACACACGAACCACTTCACTCATAAGGGGTCTTGCTTTTGGGTCATAGCGAAGACAGTCAGTAGCCAACCTCATTGCCACTTCAGCACCTTTCACTGAGTATTGACCCTCAAGTCTAGGATCCATCAGATAGTTGAAATTTGCTTTGCTCATAATAAGAAGATGGCGCAACCATTCCACCAAGTTTTGCTCCTCCCTTGGCATTCTTTTCTCCACGGCTCTTCTACCTGTCAGTATTTCAAGTAGAACCACCCCAAAGCTATACACATCACTCTTATTGGAGGTAAGGTGTCCTGTGACAACAACATGCATCATGTTAGAACCTCCATAGATCTCAACCAACGGAAAAGAAACTTACACCAATGGAGCATTGAAGCATAAATCATGAATACATTGTTTCCATGTCTAATGTATTAAGTGTTATGTCAAGAATGATATAATGTGATTAGCAGACACAAGTAGAAAGAAGAAAAATCCTATTATACCCGGATAAATTTAGAGATTTTGATACAGTTAGCTTTTGAACCAATAATAGAGAAACTAAGAATTTATGTAATTATTTGTCCAAAAACTATCTGTACCAAAACTCAGTTTTATGAGAGTACAGTAGAAGCTCTCTAATCATTATACTTCTTGTAAACAAATCTTTATCAATTTTCAAGAAAGATAAACAATGTTCTCTTTATCTTAAAGGAGTACATACTCATGAAGAACTGAAAACTTTTTCAAGAAGGGCAAGTCTGTGAATTTGAAAATTAAATGAATAAAAATATATTTATGGGTATTAGATGGACTAAAAGCAATTCAGACTCAAAGAGCATAGAATTCTGATAACAAAATGAGATGTTTGAGAGTATACTAACCTGTCATCACATACTCAGGGGCTGCATAGCCTTGTGTTTCCATTACTTGAGTAGTGACATGACTTGCATCTCCCACTGGAGCATCTTTAGGAAGCCCAAAATTGGAGAGTTTTGCATTGTAGTTCTGAAATAGAATGATATTAATTAAGATGGAGGTAAAGGTGGATGGATATATATTTTTTTGGAATTAGCATAGTAAGCAATGCAACATTCAGGTTATTACCATATCCAATAGGATTTTAGATGTTTTGAAGTCTCCAAATATCACTGGCCTTGAAGCTTCCTCATGCAAAAATGCAAGGCCCTTTGCAGCACCAATCGCAATTTTCATTCTGATAGGCCATGGAAGGCTCACATTTGCTGCTGATACATGACATCATTACTTGTTAATTCTATGAAATGTTTCTAACATTTACAATCATTAACTCGGTTGCTAAACTAAATAAATTGAAATTCTACTTAAAATAGATTAAAAGTACAGGAAACATGATCATAATTAAAGGTGAATTCAGATAAAAAATGCTAGATGTTGTAAAAGTAAAGGATTGTCAATAAAGACAGTCTAATGTGTTGTAAATTCTTGCCAAAGATTTGTATCATTTGAAAATACCATGTGAATCATTAGAAATATGTAAAGTGTACCACTAAATAATAAAAGTTTTGTAAAGAAATTGGAACAAGTTGCTAAAACTTTCAACACTCTGAATAGAATCTATTCTAAACAATAGTATTTTTTTAACAAAATTGTATCTATTTTTATAACATCATGCATGGGTCATATATACAATACGGCAAATAAGGTAACACCGCAAGATTTTGTGTTGATAAATATCATTAGAATAACAATACATCTTACCTATTTAAAGTACAAGGCCAAGAAATAAATTTACATTTGATTTGAAGAAAATTATGATTTTTTGTTCTTAGATTGTTTAGAAATCTTCTATCAATTTTCTTTTTTATAATCATGCACATAATTAGTATACATTTTCTAATTTCTCGCGCTAATTAAGAAACTGCAAGAATATTCAAAGATTCATACCTAATTAGAGTAAACTAGCGACTTGTTAAAGCTATTAAAAGCCTGAATATTTTGAGAAATATTTTCTGAATTTATTTTTTATTTTCATTTTTAGTGTAAAAGTACATTTTTTAATTAAAAATAAAGTGACATCTTTGTAATTAAAAATAAAAACAAAACCAATTTATTTCAAAGCATACAAGCGCGCTAATAAAAAATTACCTTAAATAATGCATTGATTGATATATTAGAACACAAACTTCTACTAAGCAATAAGATGAAATTATGACATACTCCTGAACAGATGCTTCTCTAAGCTTCCTCGACACATATACTCATATACCAGCAGCATTTTGTCTTCACGTATGGAAAAGCCAACCAATTCAACCAGATTTGGATGATGGAGTTCACTGAGATAATTTATTTCAGCCTGCCATACATGAAACAGTGAAGAGGTACAAGTTTTTATTAATCTAACAATATAGTAAGTGATGTAAATCATAGCATTTTGTACCAAAGAAAAAATAGCAAATTACACTGACACTAATGTTTCTTGAGATTACATACGGTATTTTTGTCTTTTTAATATTCATAGTAATAACATGGGATTAAAAAGACAAAACATTGTTTGTAATCTCAAAAAACTATTGGAGGAAGTGTAATTTATTCACTAAAAATGGTGCAAGTTAAATAAATAACTAACATATAAAGAAACATATATAGGGTTAGCTTGGTCACATACAAGCCATTCCGTATATCCCTGAAATCTATTTAGGTTGAGACTCTTCACTGCAACTGGAGTCCCCATTTCATGCCTTGCTTCACAGTTCTCATTCTGACTGACCCCACCTTTAAATACAGTTCCAAACCCCTCCTCACCAAGGAAATTCTCAGCCCTAAAATTCCTTGCTTCCAACTGAAGATCACTAACTAATTGCAACTGGTTGGGAGTACTTGATCGAAGAAAGGAAGAAGCTTCAAGTAATTCCTGGCTTAAGTTGGTACTACATGATTCTGTACTGCTTCTTGACCTATTTCTGGAGGAGGATCTTGTAGTAACCTGTTGCTGTTGTCTAACAATATCATTTGTAAATTTGGTCTCTGTTGATTTTCAGAAAAAAAAATATCAAAGCAAATTTATGAGGAACATAAAATGAACATGAATTAGACACATTAATTAATTGAAGTCTAAATTCATCTCATTCCCTAGGATATCAAAGAAGATCCTGAATTGCCCATTTTCAACGTACACTATATACATTTTAGTACTAAAAGAACTCTCATTCAATTTTGTTTCACAAGTAATTCCATTAAAATAAGCATATAGTATCTATGTAGATTTGGTTCAACTTATTTTAAGAAAGGAATTGAATTTTTATAATCTTGATTTTTTCATACTTCGACTTTTGTATTAATCTTATACCTTCTTTCATTTTTTTTCCTTTTCTGGTCACATCATCCTTTATATATATATAATTAGTCAATGAATTTTATGGAAATCCTAAAAGGATTAATGAATAGATTATTAAACAATTGTTAGTGATGAAAACAGCAGTGGTTGCTACTGGAAACTAAATGCTAGTAGGAATGTAGGTTTAGTCACAGAATTTGCAATGCATTTTGTAAATAGGTTGAGGTATTCTTTGTATATATCTTTTCACTACTAGGAAATTTAAAATTTGCTACTAAATAATTTTGTGACTAATTTTAAAATCAATAGAGTTATTTTATAGCTAATTTCTAGTAAAAATAATTAGTTACAAAATTACTATAATATTAATGGTAGCATGAAATAAGTAGCAAATTAGTTAAAAAATAATCTTAGTTAATTTGTGGTAAATTTTTAAATTTGTAGTTATTTTCTGACTAATTTGTAGTAATAAGAAATATAAATAAATATAACTTAAATTTATCTAGAAAAAATAATATTCTAGATAATTAATAGTTAATTAATTAGGATTTATCTATTAATTTAAATGATAGAAAAATCAAAAAAAATCTTGTGATGTTTAAATATATCTTTTAAGAAGAGATTTATTTATTTTAAGAGTAATTATAAAAGAATTATTCTTTATTATCGTCTTTCATTTTCTTACAATTTAACGGTTCTAACGAGTAATATATATTATTCATTATATTATAAAAAAATAAGAATAAAAATAAAAAATAACTTTTAAAGTAAATAAATCCCATCTCATAACTTTTATATATAATACATCTTTATTTGTTGAAAAAAAAACACATAAAAATAAATATGGTGTCACTGAAGTGTTTCTACCGTTGAATGTGGGGTTTGATGGTATATATAAGGAAGGAAACTAAAAAGCATGGAATTGACACCTTGTGACTTGTAGAACAATCCAAAATATGAATTAAGCAGTTTGATATAAGCGTTGTTTAAAAAAGCAAATTCTTAATTGAAACAAGAAACTAACGTTGACTCTAAGAAGAATGGTGGAACAAGGTAGAATATATCACCTATGATTCTTTTGTCACAGGAGGAGTCTCCCCCTTTGGAATTGAAAGGCATGCAACCTAGTAAAATCCTGAGATTCCTCCAAAATGTTGAACCTTCTTGAGTAGTACCTTGAACAACATCTTTGTTGTTTCTCCCTCCCTTGGATTTTCCCTCCCTCGTAGTACCATCCTTCGTACCAGCAATGCCCTCCATACTTTCAATTCAGAGCCCTAAAATATTCCACATATACAAATTTCAGCAGAAAACTCTTAAAGACAAAAACAAAGAATAAGAGTACTCTTTCTAAGAACACCTTCAATAGAGGTGCTTGTGTCAAACGATCTTATTGTGCTTTGGTGCTTAATAAGAGATGTGCATAATAGGGAAATGCTTAGTTAGAGGGCGTGAAGCATGGTGCTTAAATATTTTTTGTGACACTTTTATTAAATAATAATAATAATATTAATATTAATAATAATAATAATAATAATAATAATAATAATAATAATAATAATAATAATAATAATAATAATAATAATAATAATAATAATAATAATAAATGCTATAGTTAATGAAATGTAAGGTTGAGAGATTATTTGTGGGGACCATTTGGTGAATTTTTTTCAAGTTGTTAGAGATGAGCTATTTAAGTTGTAAAAAATAAAAAATTATAGTAATATATATTAGTAACACCTGTTTAAAAGTGTAAAAAGTGAAAAAGAAAAATGTGTTAAAATAGAAATGTTTTGCCAAAATTTATTAATAAATTATGGAGTTTCACATATATGATTTAATAAAGTTTACTTAGTTTCATAATTTTTAATAAATTTTAATTAATAATTGAGAGTGTAATAAAAAAACGTGTTAAAAAAATATAAAGCAGCAAAATCAATAAACTGGCACAGGTTCAGAATTGTAGAACCAGAAAAATTAATAAAATATTCAACATGAAATCAGTAACAAAGTCAACAAAGCCCACATGATGAAATCGAGTTTTGCAACATTTTGATAAAAAAGAAAAAAGAAAAAGGAAAGAGACAAGAGAAAAGAATGAGTTACACAGAAAAGAGAGGGTGCAGTGAAGGGTAGAAATGTCGTGGCTTGAGATGAGCAATAACACGTGACACACACTCACATATGCAAGACAAGTAGTTGCATAGACCAATAATGCTTCACAACCAAACAAACCGCTGGTTTTCAAGAGAGAAATTAACGTTCGTTATGCATGAAAAGGTAGGATGGAGATATCAAGGCAATAGAAATAATCAATGAATGTTCTGAGACTGAGACTGAATACATTAACTCTTTAAAAAAAACATTAAAATTAACCCAAACAGATGGTTTTGATTATTCAATACTGCAACATATTTATTAAGGGTGGATTACATAAGTATTTTAAGCCTCTATTTAATAAATTATTGGGTGAGTTTAATTTGCATAGTAAATATTTTTACTCGGTCAACTGGTTAAATAATATCATAATTAATAGTTTTTAATAATATTTTATGGTACAAATTAATTGAGAGAGAGTATGGTATTTCGGTTTAAGATAGAAAAAGATTTTAAATTCAAAGACAGTCTAAAAGAATTTATATTTATCCTACTTCAAATAAACAAGTGGAGACTGAAATTTGCTATGTGTTGTATGCGATATCATTTTCAATAATATAAGAATTCATGATTGATTAACATTATAAAAAAAACTAATATATATATAATAAATTTATGTCACAAATTGAATTTAATATTGTATAAAGAATTTTTTATATTGTCAATTAATTAGAAATCATAATTCATATTATTTTTCATCTTATAAAAAATCAATAAATTTATAATTTATAACTATTTGTGAATAAATAATAAAAAATATTTACACCGTAAGTACATATATTATTTAGATTTAATTGTAATTTTTGTTATCAGAATTTCACTCACAAATTTTATCATTCAAAATTTTTTTCATGAACTTTACCCTAAAGTAGAAAATTTGCCACAATAATTTTGCGGCATTTTTTTCTTCAACTTGTCGTAATTAAGACAAATGATTGATAAAAAAAAATTAATAGAAATCATGACATTTTGTAAATTGAGTACAAAATTTACAAAATAAAATCTTTAAGAGAAAAATTCATAATATTATAAAATTTTTAAAACAAAAAATTAAGTCTATTATTTATTCATCATAAATTTTACCATAAAACTTATTAAAATAAATTAAAAAAACTTATTTTAATAAATTTTACTAAGAAAATTTTTTAAAATAATGTTAAAAAGTTTGAGGGGTTACAAATTATTTTCAAAAGCCTCACTCCAAGCATAATTTGTAAACGCAAGCAATAAAAAAATATAGAAAATATTGGATGAATTAAAAATTAAATTCTAAAATTATTTAAATATTTCCTAGCTAGGCTTTGATTCCTCAAATTAAGGTATGTGAGAGTCATGGCTTTGTTAACCACTGCAATAATATTTATTCTCAACTTTTTTATTCATCATTGTTTTAATGTTAAATATACGTAGACTGAAAATTATGAAATATATGAAATATGACATGGGTTTAGGATTCACGTGGATATAGAAATGAAGGGAAGGACGAAATCTAGTATGATAGGACCTATGATTAAAGAGAGGTTAAGAAAGCTTCAAGAAGATATTCAAGATAAATTAGCTATTTACATGGAGATGGAGGAACATATCCTATAATCTTGTATTTCCATTTTTGCATAAGTCAATTGGACCAAAGAGTAGTTAATACTTGTATAATTTTTTTTAGGTGTAATAGTTTGCTTATGAAAAAATATTTATTTCCTTATTTTTGTGTATGTAATTTTCATCAAGAGCTTAAGTTCTTTAAGAGTTTACACATTTGGACGATGTGACTCAACTCCTTAGTGACACCTACTAGAAAGGAGAAGGGAAGTGTTGTTACTCTCATCCCTTCCCTTGTTCATTGGATGGGCTTGGGCTAGTTAGCTAATCTTAATGCTAGCATTAGTGACTTAATCATGTTTAGAAAAACATATGTAAGTTATTTTGTAATTAGTACTAGTTATTTTTGCTTGCAAATAGAAACTTTTTGTAGAAGCATTTGGGGGAATCTTTCTCTTATTATTACATAAGAACTTTATTTTCATCAAGATTTTATGGAGCTTGTCGAGAATTTCTCACTCAATATTATCACTCAAGATTTCATGAAACTTGACGATTTTATTGCTATTCTCTTCCACATGTTCAATTTGTTATAACCTCATTCATTTTTCCCAATATTTAGATATTTTGTGACTGAATGTTAATGTGTTGTTTGAAAAAAATGCTTGGAGAATATTAAGGACTCGCCTACATAAGAGATATCTCTAAATTTAAAATATAAAAAAAAACTAGTATTAATTATAATTTATCATAGACTAAATTTTTATTTGTATATATAATTTATCATTGATTTTTAATTGTTAAAATATCATAATAAATGTATTCAAGAATATACCATAAATAAAGGTATTTTTAATTAAATTTCATTTTAATCCTTCACATATAATTCAATGATCAACTTTCAATTCCCTCATCTTCTCATAATAAACATCTAGATGAGTGTAAATATATTATTTTTTTGTCAATATACTTCCCTATATTATTACTTTTCTATATTATTATACTTTTTATAATAATATTATAAAGGGAGTAGTTATAAATTTACCTTGCTCAAAATATTATATTATTATTATTTTATTAAACTTAAATATAAAAATGTGAAAAAAAAATGTAATTTCTCCTTTTTGTAATTGTAACTACTTTCAAATTAACCTTATTCTTTTAATGAAATTTTGTAGTCACAATAAATTCTTTATTATCACTTATGCACTTTTAATTTTACTAAAAGTTAAAACATGATTTGAGTAAACAAAATATTATCAAAACATTTGTTGTTAATCTTAAACATGTATTTGTTTGCCGGAAATATGATATTTTTGAAATTTTATTTTATTTATATTTAGTTTTTAAAATTAATAAAATTATATACTTTTAATTCTTGTAAATTCACTGTTTTTGTTAAATAAAACAACTAAATGAATAAAATTTAAATAAAAATATAAATTATTTATAGGGATATAATACATCAAATATTATTTTATTATGCTATATAACAACGACTTACTATATAAATTTCTATTTTGGGGGCAAAAAAATTTTATAAATTTTTTATATCTGATAATTGAAAATTAGTAAAGATGACCTTTTCTAAATTGATAACTCTCTGGTACAACCAAATGTTAAGTTGTTCTTAATGTCTTATAATTCAATAAGATTAATGAAGTAAGAATCAATATATGAGTTGAATATCACAATAGATATATAAAATGATGTTCACGAATCACTCCACGCATAATTTTTTCGTTAATTGTGTTTACTTTCTCTTCTAAAATAATCTTAATAAAGAATGATATTGGGGAGCATAATATATGAATTTTCTATTATATGTTCTTTGAGATTTTAGAAAATATACAATTTTAAATATTTATTTATGAATTTTGATACTTATATATTTATTAAATGAATTTTAATTTTTATAGTTGTGCCTCTCCAATCATTAAATCCTAATTCAGACCTCGCCTTATTCAAGTAATTACTAAAAAAAAAATACCTTTAATTAATTAAACGTTATATATATAAGTGCAAGTTATGTAATAACTTTAAAAATATACAAGAAAAAAAATGTAAGCATGTGTTCTATCATTTATGCATATAAATATACGTGTACGTATAAGTTTGATTTAAATTTGATTGTATCAGTTTCTAAAATCAAATCTAAAATTTGATTAAATGTAATAGAAAAAATTCAGTTTATTCAATTTTCAATTTATTTAATTTTTTTTAGATCATTTTTTTTAATTTTTATTAAGTCAGATCCATTAATGAACATCCCTGCTTACCCTACACCCTTCCTACCTCCTATGTGAAAGTTAAGAATGTGGTCTTGTCTTTGATTTTATCATTTGAGTGATGGTCTTGTCTTTTGAGTTTGAATGGGACGATATTTGTATATCCCACTCCTTGACTGTTGGATCTAGGCTTATGGGCCTGCCACGGTCCAACAACTATAATGCATGCTCCTTTTCTTATCTCCAAACATTATTTATTATTATTATTTTACTATATTATAAATATGAAATAATTATCGAGTTTGTTGATTTAAGTAATTGTTTTTAATGAAATCTCTCCTTCTAGTTATATTTTTTCACCTATAAAATTCAAATTCAGTTTTACTTACACCAATGTAATATTTGTAATCATATATGTTATTGAAAAGGAGGGGGAAATTGGAGAGAAAAAAAAAAAAAATGCATGCATGCTACCATTAGTACTGTATATAAAATGAATATTATTAATTTGAGACAGCTTTGCATATTCTACAACATTATTGTGTCTTGAAATAATTCAGCTATACACCCAGAAGAAAAGAAACCATCACAAATGAGAGATAATATATATATATATATACCCTCCATTAAAAAAATGGTTCCTCTTTAAAATGAAGTTCTGGCACCATCCGTTAAATGAAAAAAGAAAGTAAGGTGAAAAGATGCATTCTACTTTTTCAATATCAAGCAAGGAAAATGTTTGCTTGAATTTTTAATGTGTAATATTACTCAATGTTACAAACATTTTAAACATGAACAATGTACGAATTGACATCACATTATTTTAACCATTCTACTGCTCACTAGCTCATGTATTTTTACTTAATTACATGTAATTTCATGTATAAAATATCTATTATGAAAAGAGGGATAAATAAAATAAAATTTTATACTCAATTTTAAAGAAATTTTTTTCAACAAAACAAATAGGTAGATTCGAAATTCTAATCTAAAAATAGAAACGAATTGGAAAATTACTGTTAAAACTTTCTTAAAGGATTATTAAATTGAAATTGAATTGAAATAGTCGGGGATAAATCAATTATGAAGGTTATACAAAAAACATTAACAAGATTTGGAAAGATTCTACTGTAGATATTATCACTAATTAATTAAGTTGACACACATTTCAAATGAAAAATAATTATCTAACATATATATAAATGGTAATGTATTAACTTTATTTTTTTAATTTTAACTATTTATATATGGTTTTTATATATATATATATATATATATATATATATATATATATATATATATATATATATATATATATATATATATATATATATATATATATCCATATCCAACTCATGTCTCTTGCATTTGGACAAACAATAAGACTTTCACTTCCAACCTAAAAAAATACTTTCAGACTTTCACAGATTTCGGGTTATCAAATTGTATGCCACATGTTGTACCAATGTAATCTCATACGTACAAGACAAATCATTTTGCTTTGTTTATATACCATGGATTACCCTAAATTATTACAAAAATAGTAATGCTATATTCTTTTATTATATATCTCCATTGATATTTGTAATATTTTATAAAGTAAATATTAAACAAAATGTATTTATTGTTTTATTCATTTAATAAGAAAAAGAATTTGAAGTTGTAACATATTATAAGAAAAATTAGAATTATTTTATTAAAAATATTTTTAATTTAAGGATGGTATCTCCAATACCAAACATGCTTTAGAAAAGTGTGTTACTGATTGTGATGGTGGCTGAGAAGCAAGAGATCTCACCAATTATTAATGACATTTGATTAATGAAAAGATTTATTAAATATATAATGGAGTTGACCGATCTCATAATCATGTGTACTTTAATCCTCAAGCAATAAGAAAGCATTAACACTTTATCTTTGGAATATCTTCTATGATACTCTTTAACACTTGTCACATTCATAGTAGCTCTTTTATTTAGAGCTTTAATTTGTATACAATGCCACTAGTAGAACTTCTGATAAAAGCATGAAGCACTTGCTTTTGCAAGCAAAGACGAAAATCACGACCACTCCTCCTTAAACATAATTAATTTCTATAAGACTAACTTTAAATCATTAAATAAAATTAAGATATATATAACATAATTTTACTCATAAATTTAAAATTAAATGTGAATTTTATAGGCATGTAAAAGTTTTTAATTATATTACACAGTCCACTAATAAAAAATAATCCTTCAAATAACTTTTTATATAAAAATAAACAAACTTATTGCATGTAATAATCTATAATTAAATAATAATATAAAAAAATTGCATTGTCGCTATATATATTAGACTAAATTACTTTTTATATTTTTATATTTTTTTAATTTATTCAACTTAATCCATTTATTATTAAAATGTTCAAAATGATACTATTTAATGCGGTCTTTTTTTTTCATTAATAACGTTAGTCCAGTCCAATAAAAAAAACAAATATGTCACTTTTAGACTATAATGTCGTTAGTGAAAAAATACACTGAATGAGTATTATATATATTAACATTAAAAGATCATATTGAATATTTTAATAATAGAAAGATGAAGTTAAACAAATTAAAAAAAATAGACTAAAAAGCGTAATTTAACCCCTTATAATATTTAGTCTTAAAATAAATGAAAAAAATTGTAAAACAAACAGTTCTAAAGTTCTGTATAAGATGCTATATCTTTGGTGAGGATAAGTGAGAACTACAGTTTTGGTTTGAAATCAACCGTACATGTAACAATGAACACGCATGAGTTCCAACTTGACCTTAATAAATGTGACATGATAGGAAACTAGAAATTGTCACCAACATGTTTTTGTTTTTCCTTGAAATGCCAGTCCTGCTAACACTGATCAAAATTAAGGAAGACAATACACTAATCACTGGTATCTTGTCTGTTGCGTGTTTTTTTACACATTACGATGGCCACATGTCTTGGTGAATGGCTGCATCAGATACGCAACTCATTAATGCTCATTGTTGTATATAGAGCCATGGAATGGTTTCTCTTAATGTGTCAGTTCATATGGCCCCAATCTCTTAAATACATTAGCACTTCCTATTGGAACTTTGTAATACTGGAATTAATTTGTACATTTCTTATATAGATGATACAGTGATATGATAAGAACAAAGGTACATAATTTTTCAAATATAGAGCAGAGAGACGTTAATTACTATGAAAAGGGCTCTGTCTAATCATCACCATCTCTAACAAGAGAGATAGTCCCATTATTATGTCCTAATTAAAATACTAGTCAAAGACCAAAATATATATATATATATATATATATATATATATATATTAGTTATCACTATATAATTTCATGGTCTAGTCATGTTTCTTTCCCCTAAAAAAATAAACTAATTTTGATTCCCATAAAATTTTTCCATTTTTTGAAATATATTGTTAATGATATTGTCATTATATTTATTTTATTAAATAAGAACAAAAATATATGTTGTTAATATATTTTTGCTTGGATATCATGCACCTCCTTCCTTTTAATCTAACAAGTTTAAAACAATCTTATCATATCATTTTCAAAAACATTATTTCCACTTCTTTACATTATAACACTTTAAGCATTCATTGGATATTTTAGTAGGGAGAACAAAGTTTTATGCATTTTTTGGATTCGATCTTCCCTTCCATCTCTCACTCTAACTTTAATATTATAGTCTTAGAATTATGTCTTTTCAACAATGTAATTGACCCTTCACCTTACAATTCTTTCATATGTATATAATTACTCTTTTTTACTAGTGCGTGGCAATATATAATGCATGTTAGATTTAACTTTTTGTAATTAGTTACAAAATTATAAAACTAATATTAAATCCACGAAATCAAATAATTCATTTTGCAAAAAAGTTGCATATTAAATTTATACAACTCAATAATCTATGATAAGTTGATATAGCAAGTTTATAATGATTTAATATATAGTTCCAATTGCTACATGCTTATTTGTGTTTTTTTATCTAATACCTTTAACATGAATGTTTTATTCTACACTTACAATTAATTAATGTCAAATGATACTCAAGCATAATAATATTGAACATTATAGGAAAAAAATATGAAACTCAGGCAAAAAAAAATAATATCATATAGTGAAAATTAAACATAATATAACACATTAGTGGTATCAATTATGTTTTTTATATAATTTGCCTCCATATACTTATTATTTTTATGCTTCAATGAAAATATTAATATATAAATAACTTTTTACACATTTAAAATTTATCCGATTTTTACAATTTTATGACATCTCTACAGTACGCGAGTTTATAGCTAATAATTTGAAATTTTATGGGATATATATAAGAGCTTAAATTTTTAGTATTATTATTTTATAATAAATATAATATTATAATATTTGGTATCTTTTGGTTAAGGATAATATCATAAATTGTTGAGTTGATTTGGTAAAATTAAATGGCTAAGAAAATGCCCCCTCCACTTCCATCTCTTGACTCCAATCAACAATAGAAAATGCAAATGCGTTCAGCAAAATAGTACTAATAAATAGCACTTTAGATCTGCATACATAAACCCCTCCAAAGGGGTACATTTGTAACTTCAGCGAAACTGGGAAGCAACATCGTCTAACTTTAGACCATGTCATGTCAGAGTTACAGTTATTTACAACTATAATAAAATAATTTGGTGAGTAATACTTCTAAAAATAATAATTAACTCTTAAAAAACAATAATTATTAACCAAACGATGTCCTGCGTGTATTAGTTATACTTTTAATAGTTAATTAATTTGTAGTAGCAGCACTCTAGGTATTGCTTATTATATTAGGAGTCTACTCTTTTCTAAGCAAACATAAACTTTTTGATAGACAGCTACTAGGAAACTTAGGATGCAGAGTTAGGAGAGAGAAAGAGATCAAAGGCTTTTGCTTTTGGCTTGGCAGTAGGTCACATGGATCTTCTTTAGGATTCAGAGTCAAGTAGTTTCGGTTGTCAGATTGAAATTGGCAAAGCTAGGTTCTTTCTTTTTACACCAATGTATCATAATTTGTTTTAAGGATAGAGATTATTGAAATAGGAGTTCTCTTTTTTACATATATAATTAGAAATTAGACTTTTGATAAAATATTCAAAGAAATCAACTATTTACTCATTGTGATTGACTTTATTGATTAAGAATTGGAAAGGTTACCTTGAAATTTCAACACCATCACTAGTTTATAGTAACTTTTATTTTTTGTAACTTTTAACGTTTTCTTCTTTCCCTACCTCTTTTTTTTCTCTCTTCTTGGACTGTGTGCAAACTCAGAATCCTACTTCTCCCAACCCCACTACTCTTTGTAAACTCCCAGCTAGATTTGGCTCTTTCTTTCAACCCATTAAACGACATGCCTCACTCGCTGCTCCAATTTATCTCTCCTCAGTACTGAAGTCAGCCACGCTCTTTCATTAGCTGAACTTTCTCCAAACACCTTTTTCCATGCAATTTTCCATGGCATGATATCATGATTCCAAAGCACCAACATGAAATAAATAAATAAATAAATAAAATATGTGCTTAAAGAATGCAAACAGAGAATCCTATTTTTATCCGTGGCCCCATACTACGTGCCAGAGCTGGAAATCCACTTAGGGGCACGTACATATATATTAACTATATCATATGTGGTATTTTATTTCAACCTAGCAAAAAATATGTATTTTGCAAAACAACAAAGTGTAATGTAATAGGAAAGAAGGTGCAACCAATCGAGCTTGAGTCGAATTCATGTGGAGAGATGTATACATTACCACTGGAATAATATCTCAAAAAATTTACTTTCAGAAAGTGCGAAATGAGAAATTAAAAAAAAAATTACAACCAATCAAACTTGAGTTGAATTTCTATCGAGAATGATGTTCATATTTAATACTTAATAGTAATTCGAACAAGATTACTATCTGAGAATGCAAAATGAGAAACTAAAAAAAAAAAAATAGGAAAGAAGTTGCACTACTACTCAAAGACCACCACCTCCTCAAGACTTAAGTAAATGTGTTCAAACATTTTATACACCAATCTACATCATAAACATAAATTGGAAAAACTGGTAGGGAAAAAAGGAAGGTTGAGCTAAGCCTAATTAATGAACTTAATTACTTCTCGTGATGATGACTTTCAACCTTAAATCATTTATAATGTCCAAAATGAATTTTGGGTTTTGATTAATGAAACTGGTGCTGCTGATCAGGCCAGGGCCAAAAATTCTGCTGCTCATCAATGTTGTGGAACATGTTGCAGAAGCTCTCATCTTGGAGATCTGATCTTGATGAGCATTGGAGGAGTTGAGTGATGCTTGAGGGCTTATGGGAAGTGGGAAGAAGGTTTTTACCATTCTGAGAAGACACAGGACTGTTCATCACTGGTGTTCTTGAGAGATCCAAATTGATTTCTGAACTGTTGTTGCTTCCATTGCTCCAAGAACCCTCAGTTTCCTTTTTGAGGTTAACTGTTCCGGTTTCACAGCATTCCCTACTGGTTTTTAGAGTTTGTAACTGCAAACACCACACAGTGAAAGTGTAAAACAAAGACTGTTCATGATGTTTCAACACAGCTTTGATTCCTCCCAGCTAGCCTTCATGTTTTATTTGTTCCATGTGAAGGATCAAATGCAACCTTGTCTTTTTCATAGCTAGCAACGTGGAATAGTTATGACACAGAGTATTCAATGGAAAAAGGAAAGCAAACATTACTATTAATATGCAGTTCTGAGTTCTGACACTGTCACACTGACTCTTCCCAAGAATGATCAACTCACAATCAACAAAAAAGTTAACGACGGAATCAATCACTTTAAAATTAGTCGCTGAATAGCCAGAAGCATCAAAACTAAAAAAGAAAAAGAAAAACAAACACTAAAATATCAATTACATCCATTCTTTTGGGAAAAGAAAGAGCACTAAACGCTAATTGAATTCCTTCACAAATATATAGCAAATCAAACTCTAGGTGGGAAAAAAATTAGAAAAAAGAACAACATGGAATAACAAAACTCCACCACTCCTTTCCAAAATCCAATTAAGCATCTCGAATTCTCAATACTAACCATTTGGATATTTGGGTCAAGTCAAACTCTATTAGAACTATATATGGTCGTTTAATGAATATTGAATATTTTGATTAAAAATCGAGATTCAAATGGTACCAAATTAACCCCCCAAGATCTCAAAAAATTCAAGTTCTCATCTTTCCAAAACCATCGTTAGCATGATCCAAAAAAACAACCTCATCCCTACAAACAAGGTTGTTGTCAGGATTCAAAGCTGTGGCTTCTAATCACAAGACAAACTAACAAAACTTACATGTCTTTAGTATTGTCTTGCTGACCTTTAGGGTAAATTGTTATTATTTATATTACTGAAGTGAAATTCTAATTCTGATAGACAACGACGGTAAAAGAACCCAAAGAACTTCATCTAAGTTTTGCAATAAAAATTGAATGATCCAATTACAAAAGCTAGCTACATGGTACCATTAATTACCTCTGCATGTAGTTTCTGGTTCTGAGCCTTGAGGGAGTCATTATCAGCTTTGACAGCTTCAAACTGCTTCTTGAGAACTTCATACTCCTTTTCAAGGTGCTTAGTCTTCCACCTTGCTCTCCTGTTCTGGAACCATATGGCGATCTGCCTTGGCTGAAGCCCCAAAGCCTTGGCAAGCTGCATTTTCCTCTCAGGCTCAAGCTTGTTCCCCAACTCAAAACTCTTCTCAAGGGCCTTCACTTGCTCCAAACTCAGCCTCTTCTTCTTCTCCCCAAGCTGAGATCCATCATCCGACAACTCGTCGTCTCCATGCACTTCATCGCACTTGTTCTCTATGCCTGAAAACGACATCGACCGCTTCATCATAAAACCTGCACCTGCACCACCACCACCACCACCACCTGCAAATAACACAAAATCAACACTAACTTATTCAATATAACACGTACTTGTAAAAAAGAAAAAAGAAAAAAGAAAAAAGAACCACTTACTTTTTATAAGCTGCCTCGTATGTTTGGTTTAAAACAACATAATTATTTCCCACAAATAATGGGTTAACATTATTATATATAAATTAAGGTTTTAAATTACAGTAAAAGGAACAAGTTTTGCTGTAATCCTTACAAAAGAAAAATTACTGATGAATACGACGATGCAACTAAACTCACAGATATAGTAAATGATTTCGAATAAATTTGACCGATATAATTATAATTGTAATTGTTACCGCTGCGAAAACTCTAAAAACCTTAACATGATGGCTAAAGCCTGTTACAAACCATTTTTGAAAATTTTAGTAGAATAGCGACCAAGATGCAATTGTAAGAAGTCAAAAACAATCTTGAAGTTGCGATGCTGAACTGCTTTTTAAAACTTTGATATACATGAACAAAATATATGAATTGACTTGGAATTGCACTTATAGAGAGGGATGATGAGTGTGTTGTGTATGTGTGTGTGAGAGAGAGAGAGAGATTATTACCTTGAAAGTGATGGGGTGGGAAGGAGGGGAAGGCGTTGAGGGAGGTTGAGGTTGAGCGAAGATGGAGTTGGTGGTGGTCATGATCTTCGTGGGTTTGGAACATGAAAGTGTGAGGGGGTGGGAAGGCCATGGTGGAAGGAGAGGAAAAGGAGGGTGTGGTGGTGATATTATCATTCATGCAAGGTTTTTGGAGGGTCACTCTCTTCTTCTCTTTTCTTTCAGTTAGTGTGTGTGTGAGTGTGTGTTTGTTGCTACAGCGATTTAATTAAGAGGGTGGTGGCGATCACAGGAGTTTGGCTCTCACTCTCATGGTGACAGAGTCTTCAGAAAGAGGGATGGTGATGATGATAGGTATGCAGACCGAAAGACAGCGATTTTTAGGTTGAGAGACAGACAGCAGAGAGAGAAAAATAAGAGGTGCAAATTGTGTAATATATCAATTTCATATATTAGACCTTTCATTCATGGACCCATCCTCTCTCTCTCTTGTTTATATACACGCATATACAAAGTCCACATTGATAGCAATTATGCACTTATACAAAAATTGTATAAATAGTACAGTTAATTTATATAATTTTTTACTATCAAGAGTCCAAAGAATGTCAGATAAATTAATGAAATGAATGGTATGGTAAAAAAAGGAAAAAAAAACTGGAGATACTTATATATATTTTGAGGGAGGCTGCAAATTTAAAAATTTTCTTTGCTGTATTAATATATGACTTTTGAAGGTAATTATTGAAAAATTAATAAATTTATAGCAAAGATTAGATTTTTTTAACTATGTAAAATTGTTTTACTGTACAAATATATAACTTATTTTCTAACATTTAAAAGGTTAATAATTATTAAGTATAATTATACTTTTAATTTCAATTTTCAATGTATGATAGATGTGGAAATTTGATTGTTAATTGATTTTTTTATTTCGAATTTGGTCTTTTAACTTTTTATTTAATATAATAAAATCCTTCTATTGATCTTCCAATTCTTAAAACTCTGAAAGAAATTCTTATTTTCTTTTTAAACTCACCATGAGTTAAATTGATTAAACTAATTTTAAATTTTCTTCCACTCAAAACTTATTAATTAGAACATCCTATTTAATTTTACCTAAAATTCAGAAATTCAAAATGTTTTCCTTCTTTGAAACACTATCATAAAATATTAATATTTTTAACTTTGGAACCTTTCAAATAATTTTCTATCTCATACATAAACCATCAATTATTAAAAAAAAAAACAGAATGTGAGTTTTGTATAAAGAAAATTAATGGATATATATAACTATAATTATAACAATTAAAAGATTAAAAGATTAAATTTGAGAAAAAATTGAGGAACAAAAATCGCATGTTAGTCATTGTGTACCAAAAAATACAATTAAGTTCATTTTTAATATAATTACTTCTTCAATTATTTTTTACTGTTTATATATATATATATATATTCATAAATTTATAAATTATTACTCGAACCAAAAAATGTATAAATTATTTAAAATTTAATATACATAATTATTAAGAAATGTTAATTTTTAATTTTAAAATAAAGTGATATAATGAAAATTTAAAATATTAGTTCATTTATAAATTATATTTAATTTTAAACATAATATTCTGTAAAAATAAAATTTAAAAATTTATTAAAAATATTATTTTATAAAATTTGACACTTATGTTGACTGATTATATATATGCTGCTGAATTTTATATTCCCTTAACTTTAATATAGAGATGCACAGAAAATTCATAGATGTATGATCTGTAACCCAAATGGTTATTTCCAAACTTCAATGTGAAAATTTGTTCAAATTACAATATTTCTTTAAATGTATACACATATGGCTGCCGATCTTTGTATCCTTTAACATACAATATATATTTATAGATGTGCATGTGATCTATATATAACACAAATTTCCCCAATATTTTTGAAATTATGATAAAGCGGAAATATTAATTTTCTCTCTTGATCCTTTTACATTTACATGTATATATTGCATTAGAGATAAGTTCAAGTCCACAAAAATTGTTACATAAAAAAAGTCACCAAAAAATGAAAATTCATTCAAACTCAATGATTCGAGAATGAAGTTCCGGGCCAAACGAATAACTTATTTTATATATATTATATGGGATTTTTGGCCTTTTATTGCTCAGCATAGACTGGAAATGAGTGATTGGGATCATGCAATTGTAGTTTAGTTAATTAATACCTGTCCACATCAAAAGAACAAGCAATCCCAATAAAAAAAGAAAAAACTTGGTTTCTTTGGAGAGATCTAGACGTAGCTTGCTTGTGCTTGACATATACGATTTACTTATACATTATTGGGGTATGTAATTGGTCCAAAATTTCAAATACTTGAAATCCAATAGAAATATTGAATTGATTTGAGGGGAAAAAAAAAAACAAATCAATTTTTTTATTCACCAAAAATAAAAAGAAACCAAATTTTGTACACCGAAGGCAGGCCAAATCTTTGATGAAAATGCCAACGTACATATTTGATAAGTTTTAATTGAGTTGGAATCTTGCCCAAAAAAAAAAAAACAAAACCCACTTGATTTTAAGGTAATTAACTTGTTAGGTCATGCATGTGTTACGAGGAAACCTGGCATTCGGCAACGTGAAAATCCAGAATCCAAGGAGAGAAGTATAATAGAAAATATTGAAATGCATGCCTCAAGTAGTTATTTTATAAGTATATTATGCATCAGTGATGGAACTTGCACTTGGAATTAAATTAATAAAGTGAGTCTGGCATCTGCTGGATATTTTTTGGCCATTTTCTATCAAACATAGACTCGGATTTTGGAATATATTCACAAAAATACTCTAGTGGTATTTATGCATGGTAAAGATAGATTTGATCGTAAATTCTTAAAGTTCAGATAAACCTCTCAATGAATATAAATAGAATATATAAAAGTTAAATTTTAATAAATTTTCAGTATAGATTTTATATGTTAATTAATTAAAAATCATCTTCTAAGATATGACTTCTAAAATATATATTACAAAAAATACTCCGTTTATCTCTTTTATTTTTTCTAAAATAATCCACACATCTTTAAGAAAATCATTATTTATATTAATTTTCATCTAACTAAAATATCTTTATTCTATAAATGATTAATTACATTGTTCGATCAGTTCCAACTATGTATATCTACCAGTGCATTTATTTCTTGAGGGTATTATTAAAAAATAATTAATTTTTTCTTGATATATTTTAAATGACAAATAATTTGAGGCAGAAATGTTTTAAAATGACATATAAAATGAGATAAAGAGAGTAATAAGTTTCAATTATATGACATATAAAATGATCATTTTTAGTATATTCCAAACAAACAATAAACATAACTTGTTAGTTGATATAATTGGCCTCACGTTACCATGCCCCACTTTAATTTTTAGGATCGATATATATATTATATATATACATATACCAATAATTTAAAGGTAGCTATAAGATAGGGGGGAAAACACATGTATCTTGAAGGATCAAATCAAAATAGAGGGTATCTTTTTTCAGATCAGAACTTGCTAGTTCTCCGGGATCAGTAGTGATGACTCATGATATCATAATTTTCAAAGGACGAAAGAGCAAAAGGATTGTGAATGAATGAATAGAGTTGTAAGGGAATGGGATAGAATGTGTCTTTTATCCATTGATGGAGAAATCATTGGGTGCTTTCACTTTTCTAATGCTAAGCGTATCTAGGGGAATTTATATCAGAGGAATCACACACCAGCTAGGTAGCTTCTTTTTCTTTTTCTTTTTTTTATTTGGTATTTAGAAAGTCTAGGTCACTTCCAATTAGATCAATTAACATATTTTAATTTAATCACAAGTTTTAAATATTTAATTATACTTAATATTTTTCAAAAAATTGACTTCATAATTAAGGATGTAGCATGATAGTAGTTTCTCATTTTTTGTTGTTTCTTTTTCTATACTTGTATAACATATATTTGTATATTTTTTTTAATATTTATAGATATCATGAATATTTATTAAAAATAAGAAGAACTTCAAATATTTTTAAAAATACTTTATGATTTTTATTTATTACAACAATTTCTGTTTATTAATAATTTTAAATTTGAGTTTTTTTTTATATACAATTATACTAAATATTTGAAGAAAACAATATATCATCATAAAAATTATATTCAATTCGAACATGAGAAAAAAAAAATAATTAAGTGTTGAAAACTTATTAAAGACAAAACATGTTGATATAAAATATGAGGCATATATATTTAGGCAGTGAAGAAACTTTATTTGGTGCTAGCTAGGTAGCCTCTCCTGCTCTCACAGTTGCACATTGATTTCTGTGGTGGTGAAATTAAAGGGTGGGTACGAAATGGGTATCATTGGGGATGGACCCCACCAGGTGTACCTCTCTAGGCTGGCCTACCCCAAAGCCCCTTTGCAATTGCAGCCCTTTATTGGAAGTTTGGGGAGAACCCCTTTGGAATAGGGTGAGACCATGTTATTCCCTGTTGCTCTTTCTCCCAAAAATTAATTCATCAAAGTGCTCTGAATCTTCTCCACATGCTCCCCTGTTCCCATGTGCTTCTGCTTCCCCCATTCTCTCTCCTCAACTATAATCAATCCATCTCTATGCTTTCTTCATTTTTAATGTTACCTGCTTCTTCTATTCTTTCAGATTTTAATTAAAATTATATTATTCTTTCTGTCTCATATTATTTGTCTTTCAGATAATACACATTTTTTTTAAATATATATATAATGTAACAAATTTAACAAAAATATTTATATTAAAATTTTAAAATGTAATTGTGAAGCTATTAACTGGGATATTAATAAATGAAAATATTATTGAAAAAGAATTAATATTTTTTTTATACTTTTTAAGTGATTTTGAGATAAACTAAAAAATTTAAAAGATACTAGTAGTATATAATATCATGCAGAGGACTGTATATTTTATTCTTCATGATAAGTAGTTATGCTGCTGCTGCACATTCACCGATTCATTAAATCTGGGATCAAACACACATTCACAATTTCCTATGTACAAATTAAACCACAATTCCCCAGAAGACAATGATCAGGGACAAGTTGTATATCATCCTTGTAACTCCCTTGTCAACGCTTGAAAAAGTTTATTTGTTTATCATTAGCCTCTTTAAAAAAAAATTGCTATTATTTATTGATTTCTTAACTAGTATTTTAATAATACTGGTTTACAGGATTGTTTAAAAATATACAAAAAGGAAAAGGAGGAATCTAATTAGGCATTCTTCTTTTTAACTTTTTAATTACATGATTTTTTTTTAAGGTTAAGCATCATCACTCAATAGTCTACACACTTTTAATAAAATGAAAGATTTGAATTAAAATATCAAAACCTATTTAAAACGGTGCCTCCAAAAGCCTCCCTAATTATTAGCACATTATTTGAGTGTCTGTCTCCTATTTCTATCTTTATATCCTATATGAGTATGCTTCCGTAGACTAGAGTTCTGTAAAACTATACATAGGTACCCCTTTGATATGAAAATGAAAATTATAGCTTTATTTCTGCTTACTTCAGCCCCACAAGGGTAACACAAATATGTTAATAAATTGACACGAAATTATTTTAATTTAATTAATTGTTTTGTGTTTGAATTTTAAGTATATAATTGTATTAAATATTTAAAAAATATTTGATAATAATCAAATAGAAGTATATTATATAGTCTATACTAAAAAAATATGTGTAACATAAGGTGGCTACAGAAATATCTAGCTAAATATATTTGTTTTCTTCTTTTTAAATTCTTATATATGTCTTTAGAATAAGTAATGTATGGTATTAATTAAAACCATGGTTTGATTATTTTGCGTATATGATCAAACTTCTTATAAAGTAATTTGTTCTTTGGGTCTATATATATGATCTATAACTTAGGTTTATGTACGTGTAAGACAGGACTAGCAACAGATCATTTGCCGTCACGTTGCATTTCAATTCAGCACTTTGCAAATGATTCAACACGTTTTCTATTTTGGGTTTTGAAGTGATGGAATTTGGAAAGAAAATTTAGATCCAACAAAGGCATCTTAATTGGAGACCAAGTGTTCCCCAGCCATGTTACTTGAGTCCTTGGATTTTGCAAGCCAACCACCAATCTTTTATGCGTTCCAACAAAAAACATGGTCATGGCGTGTAAGGTACTGACTTTAATCACATCATCATTGGTGTGCGTATAATAACGTGTTTGGAAATACAATTTTAGGACAAAATTCACGTTTTTGACATAAAAGTTATTGGTTAGAAAAGTAAAAAAAATCACATAACGGATGCGTACTAGACCAAACATGCCATTATTTAGTTTGGTTGGATTTTTAATTAAAAAGAAAAATCAAGTTAATATTTTTTTATATGTATATATGTAAATATATAAAGAAGGAAGGAGGGAAGAATCAAGTCACATTAATGTAAGATACACTAATTTTTATCCCATTTGAATAATTTTTTAACAAATAAGTATATTTTAAAAATTTTCGATGAATTAAAAAATGCTATTATATAAATCAATCATATTTATAAAATTTTACATTGATTTAAAATTATTTAATTTCATAGAAATATGTAAAAAAAATAATGTTGTGTATATTTTTTAAATATGTTAAATAAAAAACATTTAATAACCAATTTACTAGCGTTGAATTTTTATAAAATTTGGCACAAATAATTAACATAACGAAGAAATAATGTTTTATTTATTTTGTTAAAAAAATTATTTTGTCTTTGTCATTAATCAGTGTGAAAATACTTCCATCATGCATGACATCAAGATTGTGATACATACAATAAGTTTAATTTCCAATGGAATTTCAATATAACGTACTTTTCTTCTTCCATGTTTTAGTTTGATGCTCATTAGTCATTAGTGTTCCTGTTTTTACTATCTAATGAGTGTGATTGTTTTTTCAAATATATATGACTTTTATATTCTCAATTCGTTTTAAAATTCTTGTATATATATATATATATATATATATATATATATATCATTCTCCTTTCAACTCTTTCTTCAATTGATGTAGGGAATTGGGTCTTCATCAACACTGGGCATTCTAGAGATTTTGAAGGCATCATTTATCAAATTTAGCATTGAATCTTCATTGAAAACATTATTTATCTAACGTTGCATATGATTTTCATGAGTTAGGATTTCTTTTATTTTAGTCATACCAACAATAGAATTCCTTATCATTAATTTTCTCTCCGAAGACCAAAATATGTAAGCTTCAAGAAATGGTTTGCATATTAAGTAGTCACATGCTTCTTGTCTTGTCCTCCACTTCCTAACACAACATTTACTACAATGACATAATTGTTGTACCCACACTAGTGTTGTGTTGAAAGGAAAATCCAAAAATCCATATAAACCTACTTTTATACTCAGTTGTATTGCGTGACGTTACCGTTTTATGTACGTTCTACTTGTTTTCTTTATTTTTTTATTCATCAAAGAGTTTATTTTATTTTTTTAATAGTGTTTTGTAAATACTTTGTACTATTTTTTAACACGTTTATTAAGTAACGTTTTCTTTTTTAAAATGCTAGTTTTTAGCTTCTATCTTTTAATATTTTGTATTTATTTTTCATATATTTTTAAAATATTTATTAAATTCTCATTTTATCTTTTATATATATTATGTAATATTTTTATTATTAATTTTTTTATCTCTTCTTTCGCTCATGAGATTTTATTATTTTTATCTTTTTATTACATAAGATATTGGTAATGACAAATAATAAGTTTATTTTATTATTATTTTATTATTATTATTATTATTATTGTTATTATAATTAGTATAAATATTATTCTCATTATTATTATTATTGTTATATTATTTTTTTACTGTTATTATTATTTTTATTCTTATTATTTTTATTATTATTCTTATTGTTGTTGTTATTATTATTATAATTGAAAGTAAAAAAAAATGTGTATTGATTGAATTAAATTATACAATTTCTAATCTTCTTTTTTACAGGATAAATGTCAATTACCTAAAGATATTATAATAATAACAAATTAAAAGATAACTAGATAATATGTGATATTCACGATCTCCTAATGAGATATTTAAATATTTGTAACCACTTAATCTAATAAGATATTTAGATGTTTATAACCTCTTAATAGCTTACCTACCTTATCTTATCAAATATTTATAATATCTCCAACAATTATTATTATTGTTGTTATTATAGTTATTCCTCTTCTTGTTATTATTATTGTTATTATTATTTTTCTTTTTATTGTTGTTATTATTATTATTTTATTATTCTTATTCTTATTATTAGTGTAATTATTGTTATTGTTATTAGTATTATTACTATTATTATTGTTGTTATTATTATTGTTGTAGTTGTTTTTATTGTTATTATTTTTATTTTACTTTTATTATTATTGTTATTCTTATTATTTTTATTATTATTCTTATTGTTATTATTGTTGTTGTTATTATTATTATTGTTGTTGTTATTTTTATTGTTGTTATTATTACTATTGTTGTTATTGTTATTATTATTTTATTATTATTATTATTATTATTATTATTATTATTATTATTATTACTATTGCTATTATTATTATTATATTAATAATTATTGTAGGACCCCACATTTGTCCACCTAAGCCAAATAGGCCTAGCTTCGGCCCAGCAAATGAAGAAGGCTCAAACCGAGGTCTGCCTAGAGAAAGAAGACCCAGACTTGACCTAACAAAAGAGGATGAGCTGGATCAGCTCACTTCAAGACAAAGCAGCCCAACGCTAGCAAAGGAAGACCCAAAACGACCTGACACAAGTAGGGCACCAAACGCGACCCAATTAACCAGACGTAGCTCAAAAGAAATCTAGGAGCTCTAGCTCAATGCTGATAAAGTCGGCCAGGTCAGCAGAAAGTCAAGCAGAATCAACCACCTTAGCAAGGGGAATGCCACCTCACAAGATCCAAGAGGCCTCAATGAGGCCACGCCAAGGGGACAAGGACCCCACTGACTTTAGTGACATGAAGATCCTCGCCAATCACATCAGCCTAAGTGAAACAGAATTTGCCAGGTTAGCCACTACTAAAAGAACATGTCGCGATTCTAGGAAGAGTGTGCCACGATTCTAGGAAGAACATGCCACGACTAGGCATAGGACCCAACGAATATTAACCTGAGGATTGACAAGGTTAACAACTTGAATCAGAAGGCTAGGGCAGCTCCACGTGACAAGATCTGACAAGGGCCATCGCCATCCTCCAAACACTATAAAAGGCCCCAGTGCGAAGAACTCGGAGCCAAGAATTCGGAAGGCAAGCTCAAGGTGAAATTGCTGGAAAATTGCTTTGTGAAGGACCTGCATTGCTGAGTCACTGAGGAAACATATTGCTGAGGAGTTCTAGCTGAAAGCAAAAGTACTAGTAGCACCTCTGAATATCAGGTAAGTACCTTGCCCAAACTATCACCCAGGTAACCATACCATAGGAAACACCCTCTCATATCGTTTATTCAAAGTAACAAACCAGCTTGCAGACATGTAGTCCACATTGGTCTAGAATTGAATCGGTCTTGGTTCCTCCCTGTATAACATTCTTCAATACATTTCATCCGACTCTAAGTCGGTCTCTGCATTCGACGCTAAGTTGGTCTCGGTCCCATCCTAGCATGCATATTTATCAAAACACTTAGTCTAGAGTCACTTTGAAGTCAAGACGCCTAATGGATAGTCCATACTTTAGTTCAAGAACCTGCGAGAGCTGAACGCCTAATGGATAGTTCAGGCCCCATGCCTCCAATTCCCATAGACGTCTAATGGAAAGTCCGCCTGCATTAAGATCTTATGAGTTTGGACGCCTAATGAAAAGTCCACCTGCATTAAAGTCATTACAAGTCAGGACGCCTAATGGTAATCTGTCTCTGCATTCATCTCATTCATCCAAAAACTACGTGAACTTTGATTCCTCTAAGTTAGGAGAGGTACGTAGGAGCAAGAGACACACTCTTGTCAAGTTATGCATCCTAAACACCCCAAACTTGATACATACATCATCGTAGTACGTTAAGTCACTCCTGACAAGCAACAAAAGTAAAGGTTATTTTATCTCACGTAATTCATAGGGTAACTACCAGATGGTAGATAGGTGGGATGACACATCATTCCCACGTGTAACCGACTCCTTACATAGACTCGACGTTTCGCAGACTTGCCTTATCCACTCCCAGTTTCCAACATACCCTTAAAACGTCAGTGACAACTCTTATCAAAGCTGGATCAGGTTCGGTCGGTCCTCTTGGATTGGCCGAGCCAACACCGACTCAAGATAGTCGATTCCGTCTCGGAGGTAGATTCGGCTTCCAATTTTAGATAAATAAATCATTGATTTCCTTCAAAGATTTTACTTTCTAAATCATTTCCACATAATTTCAGTCGCATCAATTATAATTGTAATAATAATAATTATTATTATTATTATTATTATTATTTTTATTATTATTACGTTATTCTTGTTACTATTCTTATTGTTGTTATTATTATTATTATATAATTTAAACAACTACATAAGTATAATAGTTGATTAATTATGATTGGATACAAATGATAATAAGAAAGATTTTGAGTGGAATTTTGTTTTTCTCTTTAATGTCCCATTTATAATATAAGGTATCACCACACTATTTAAATAATAATTATTTAAAAGATATTCGATCCTATACATTATTAAATTATAGTATAACTTTCTTATTAACATAACGGGTGAATGATTATCTAAAAAGTTAAATGGCGAATTGATGGCTAGTATAAAAAGTGATATTATTAAAATATTCACTCTCCGGTCTACGAGTGGTTGAATTTTAAAACAAATTGTATGAAAAATATTTCTACTTGTATGAAAAAGATATAGGTGAAGTCTTTTGTCAAGTGACCTTTATAAAAAAATTAATAATAAATATTTATTTATTAATAAGTTTAAATTTTTGAATTTTAACTACTTTATCCTTGAGCCAGTCCTGCGTATCATCTTCTTCACTGCACTTTAGTTACTATTCTTTCTAAAATTAAAAACATTGTTATTGTTTAAAATTTAAGAACTTTTGGATGCGAGAGATGTATAATAACATTAAGTTCCACAGTATGCATGCAAATCTCCAGTTTCCAAGGATGATGCTGTATGAATGTGGGCCTCTCAATGACCCAAATCTTCTTTTTCATAGTAAATGGGCTAAGCCTTGAATATATTGCATGGAGTTGCTAATCACACTTTTGTTTTTGCTTTCCACACTCCCATTTGGTTTTTGTATATTCCAAAAGTACTCCTTTCCTCTCACCTTCCCCTCCTCTCCTCTCCTCCCTGCAACCTCCCCACCGCAACCCATCCATGACTCTCTTCTTTCTCTCACCTTCACCCTTCCCCTCTTGCACTACTCTTTTTTTTTTGTCTCCAAAGCTTTTTTATGTCATTTTGCTTAGGACTAAGTAGGACTCAATCCGTCTCACCAACTTAACTAGACTTGAATTTGATTTTAATCAATTTGAATTTTGAAATTAGACAATATATATGAGAATGATTTCAAGATATTTTCACTTCATCTTTCTTTAAAAAATATAATATTTTTAAATAATTATGTAATAGTAATAATGTTTTAAAATATATTAGTAATATACAAATTTGATTTAATAGATAATATTTTATAAAATATATATTATAAAACTACTTTAATTTAAATTTTATCCTTATTATATTATACAATTTAACTATCCATGATAGATATGTTACATGATCCAGTCGTATCCATCTCTTGTAGTTTTCGTAATGTAATTAGCAATTCTGAGTCACATCTTTAAAAATACGTTCGACAAACTAGTATCTGGGAAGAGTAATTTTATAAAAAAAAATAAAAAAAAATATATATATATATAACAAAAAAGCGAGAAGATAGTGTGAAGAATAAAATGGGGAGGTGTGAATAGTAGCTCCCTATCATGCATTGTATATGGGCTTTATCCCTTCCCTCAGTGCCCAGTGCCCATCCTTCATTTGGGCCTGTAGCCTGAGCCCTGAAGGGCCTTACTTTGCTTATTTTCATTCTGGGTTCCATACTTTAATACAGTAATCTAATTTCTTTTAAAAGGTTTAAAATATTCTAAAATAGGGTTTTGGGATTGGCAGTAAGAGCAATCTCACGTCCAATTAGATATGCGAGTTATATAAATTTAGGCTAAAAATGGAATATATATATAAAATCTTGTAATCCATTGTGTCATGGCTTGTTTATTTTTAACCTCTTACATGGTTTTTTAATCCGTCTAACCCGATTCAAAATTAGAAAAATCAATTTGTTTAAGGGCACGTGATTGTTTTACTTTATGAATCACTTAATTTCTCTTATCATGTACATGTTTCAATAAAAAAGTTTGTAATTGAAATTAATTTAAGCACGTATACCAATTATGTTTAAATGTTTAAAATTAATTCTATTATATTTTAGTTTATTTTATTTAAAGAAAATATCCAATTAAAATTAAATAACATTGAATTGAACTTAATTATCCACTGGTTTTAGGTCGATCAATAAAAAATATGTCAAACCACCTAATATAATTGTTCCTACTAAAATTTCTCACTAGGAACTCTTAGCGGGAACTTCCTAAGTTGGGGATAATCTCCTCTTCTCCTTGGTCACGTTCCTATACTCAAGCTCTAATATCTCTTTATCCCCCTTGGTGCAAGTCGAGGTGTAGCTGAGGTGGGGAGAGCACTTGCAAAGACACTCTAACGTCCAAGTCAGTGAGAGTCAAGGGATGTTCAAACATGAGATGAATTAAGCGTACCTGAAACAAAGTGGTATCTCCTCCCTCATCATCGACCAATAATAGCCGACCCTTAGCACGAGGGCCACCATGGTCCGCCCGCTTGATTGAAAGCCACATATGCCACTATGGATGTCATTCATGACGTAGTCGACCTGGCTTTTTGTTAGACACTTTTAGAGAGGAGTGGAGAACCTTCTTTTTTGCAGGTGGTCAGCCCCAATGAGGTACTGGCTGGCCATCCGCTTGATTTTAGCTATGTTGCCTTTGTCCTTCGAGGAGGTGTCATACTTTAAGTAATTCCAGATGGGGTCATCCATTCTCTATCTTTGACTTTGTCGTGTAGTATTTTGGGCATGTCCATCGTTGGTGACAATAGGACCTTGTGGAGGACTGTATGACGAGGGAACTTTAGCTGTGGCTAGCCTTGCGAGGGTGTCGGCACAAGAGTTATTGCCATAGGAAACGTTTTGGACTTCGCTCTCATTAAACCTTTGGAGCAGTTTGGGCCTGATGGTAGTGTCGTAGGAGTAGGGGATCCCTTACTTGGTACGTTCCCTTGATGTGTTCGGCCACCAGTTGGGAGTCGGTATGGCAATATATTTGTAGTACATCGACTTTTTATGCCAGGTCGAATCTTGCAAGGAGGGCTTCGTACTCGCCCTGGTTGTTGGAGGCTTTGAAATCGAACTTGAGCAAGTGTTCCATAGTTATATCCTCAAGGCCTTCGAGGATAATGCTAGCACCTCCACCCTTCGGATTCGAAGAGCCGTCCATGTATAGGACCCACCATAGGTCTTTAGCTAGGGGTGATGTCATCTTGACTAAGAAGTAGGCTAGGACTTGGGACTTGATGGCTCCCCTTGGTTCGAACTTAAGGGCGAACTCAAATAGTTCCACTGACTAGGCCGTCATCCTTCCTACTAACTAGAGTTTTTGTAGCACCTATTGGATAGGGTGGTCGGTTCGGACTACCATTGTATGAGAGTGGAAATAAGGATGTAGCCATTAGGCAGAGGTGACCAAAGGGAAGATGAACTTTTCTATCATCTGATATCAAGATTATGTGCTTTGTAGTGTCTTGCTGATGCAGTATACATGACTTTGTGTCTTTTATAGCCTCTTGGACCACTACGATGCTAATGGAGTGCTTGGAGACAACGAGATGTAGGCATAGGTCTTGGTCGTCCATCGGTCTTGTTAGGACTGGTGGTGAGGCTAAAAATTGTTTGAAGTCTTGGAAGGCCTTCTCACAATCATCATTCCAATGACAAGAGGTCGATTTCTTGAGGAGTTGGAAGAAGGGTCGAGCCTTCTCAGCTACCCTTGGCAAGAAGCGAGACAACGAGGCTAACCATCCTGTCAACCTCTACACCTTTTTTATACTTTGGGGACTTTTCATCTTGATGATGGCCTCACACTTGTCGAGGTTGACCTCTATGCCCGTATGAGTGAGCATGAAGCCTAAGAATTTCCTACCTTGGACTCCGAATAAACACTTGTCCGGATTCAGCCTCATGTTGTGTCTTCGGACTTGGGCGAAAATCTCTTCTAAATCCTTAATATGTCCTTCGGAACTGGTGGATTTGACAACCATGTTATCTACATATACCTCGAGGTTGTGGTTGATGTGGTCAGCGAATACCTTATTTATCAACCTTTGGTAGGTGGCCCCTACGATTTTTACGCCAAATGACATGACTTGGTAGTAGTAGTTCGGCCCGTCCATCATGAAGGCGGTCTTGTTCGTGTTCGACGGGTACATTCGAATTTGGTTGTAATCGGAATACGCATCCAAGAAGTTGAGAATTTGAAAGCTTGATGCCCTATCGACTAGTCGATCTATGCTTGGTAGGTGGTAGGAGTCTTTGGGACATACCTTGTTCAGATCGGAGTAGTCGACACACATTCACCACTTGCCATTATGCTTTTTGACTAGTACCACGTTAGACAACCAAGTCGTATAACCGACCTCTCGAATAAACTTGGCAGCTTTAAGCTTGGTCGTTTCTTATTTTATGGCTTTTCGTCTGTCACCTCCCGTCTTCCTCTTCTGTTGTGCTATTGGCTTGGCTTCTGCACATAGTGTCAGATGGTGGCAAATGACGTTTGGATCTATCCCCGGTATGTTGGATGGTTGCCACACAAACAGGTCAGCTTGGTTCCGAAGGGTAGACACCAACCGTTCTGGATGGGGTCCTTGCGTCCTTTCCCCTATTTGGGTGTGGTGCTCCTTGTCGCAAGCTAGGGCCGCAACGAGGTCGGCGAATGATAGAATTTGGAGTGCTCATTCCTTTTGGAGAAGTGAACATGGAGACTGGAGTCGCCATTGGCATTTTCAATGAAAACATCAAAAAACCTATGGTTGGATAAGGCTAGTCTTTGGAACTAGAGTTCGGATTCGGGAGTCGGTTACATGTAGGAAAAGCATTAGTATCCCATCGTGTTCGTCTTAAGACAGTTACCTTAACTAGATGCATGACATATAAAATGACTTCTATACTATGGTTTTCACCTTTCGGATGCATGAAAGAATGGGTATTTACAAGGGAAGAACGAGTGGTGTTTTTGGATTTTATGAACTTGACAAGAGTCATCTCTTAATCCTATGTATCCTCCGATGCAATGGAGAAGTCAAAGTTTACATAGTTCTGGCTGAGGTTTAAAGGGTTATGTGGAAAAGGCCGATACCAAATCGACCATAAGGAAGATCTAACTAAGTATCAGCTGAGGTAAGGTGTCAACTGAGAGTCAGCAAAGGTGTAATGCCGACTAGGAGTTGGTGAGGAGAAAAGGTAACGACTAAGTGTCAGTAGGGATTTGACTCAGAATTGGTAAGGGAGTGTTAACTCATAGTCAATTGACGGTAACTTGGATATTAGGTGAGGTTTGAGACACGGTCGATCCAGAATCGACCTGCTGATTGAGGTATGAATGAACCTTTAAGTTTTTGGTGGAGTGTTTGTCTATGGGTTAGAACTCAACTCACTTCCGTATCTTGTATATCTCTCACATGATGTTCTAAAGTGCCGACGACTCCCCTAAGGGTGGCAAGGGGGGTCGAAGTTGCTTTTGGGTCCAGTATAAGGTTGGTTACAATTCCTACAGACAACGCCAAATATTCCTACCAAGAATTCTCACTAGGAACTCCCAATAGCAACTTCCCAAGTTAGGGACGATCTCCTCTTCTCCTTGGATGTGTTCTTGTGCTCAAGCTCCAATCTCTCTTCGTTTCCCTCGGCACAAGCTAAGGTGTAGTTGTTGACAAGGGGAGAGTACCAACAAAAACACTTTGATGCCCAAGTCCATGAGGGTCAGGGGATGTGCAAGCAAGAGATAAATTATGCATACCTGATACAAGTGGTATACTCCTCTATTTATAGAGGTTAGGCCCATATGCAGCGGCGGCCTATACAGCTTAATTCCCGGGTGTGTTGCTTGAGGTTTTCGATGCGTATCTTAGTGCGTATCACGTTGAGAGGGGCCGAGTTATGCTCGACTATGGTTAAAGTGAAGCGAACTATGCTGAAGTGTCTTTGACATGACGAATACAATAATCCTATTTTTATATATATATATATATATATATATATATATATTACGATATCCATAAAGACGAATACCTCTAATAAGATAAACTATAATATAAAAAAACGAGATATAAGAAAAAAAAGAAAAAAAAGAAAAAAAAAGAAAATAATAGACATGATAGAAAATTAAAAATAAAATGAAAAATAGATTTTTTTTTATTACTGGTGGATTTCTTTTACTCCACTAGTTAAGAATTAATTTCATCTAGGATAATTTAGGGGAAAAATGAGATATAAGAAGAAAAAGAAAAAAAGAAAATAATAGATATGATAGAAAAATAAAAATAAAATGAAAAAGTTTTTCTTTTTTTCTTGTTGACTTTTCCTAATCTACTAGTTAAGGACTAATTTCATCTCAAATACAATAAATTAAAATAAAAAGACGAGACATAAGAAGAAAAAGAAAAAATGATTTTTTTTATTTCTTCTCGTTCATTAGTTAAGGATTAATTTTATTTTAGAAATCTAAAAACTCCCGTTCAAAAAGACAAACAAACATACACATTCTATTAGCAAATCAAATTTGTTTGTTTTAGCAAGGGTGAGGTTAACATATATTTTTTTTCTTTTCTTTAAAAGTCATTTGACCTACGCTATCTAATCAAATTGGACAAATTTGCTTATTAAAAACAATATTTATTAATAATTATAAAAATCTCATATTCTTTTTGTGTTATTTTTTATTTTCATATATTCATATTAAAATATTAAAATAATAAATTATTATTTTTAATAGTCTCCGTTTAAATCTTAAAAGAAAAAAAAAATTTGTAATCATTAAAAAAAAATCATATACAGATTAATTCAACTAAACACATGTTTACTCCTATTTGGAAGTAGATCTAAAAACAAGTTAGGTTAAATTTTTATGAATTTAGTCTAACCGATTTCTTAAATTTAAGACATGAGTTTGACCTATTTGCCTAAGAGTTTTTCATGATGTGATTGTATCCTTTTAAAAGTTAAAACCTAACTTGAAAGTCTCTTTAACAATGTACTTTATAATAAAGTCGTTTCCTTGGTCCAATGTAATAAGACATTTTAAATATGTGGAAAACTTACATTTAAACAAATTAATGACTCAAACCTATAAGTCAATAAAACGGTGGTGTAAAAATGTATTTATTATTATTAGTATTAGTATTAATAATAGTACTAAAATTTACTCAATTAAGTCAGTTTGTTAAACTTAAAAACTTTTTGTACAGCCTAAAATTGAAACTTTTAATTAAATAGGCTTATAATCCAATTTATTAAATAAATAATACAAATTTATACGAAACTGTGAAGTATATACGAAAATTTTCATAGTCCACGTATGATTGTGAAATGTGAACCAGTATAATCAACGACAAAACTTGTTTAATGAACATTGCTTAAATTTAATTGATTTATTTAAATAAGTTAAATTTATTAAAAATATGAATTTAAATTAGACTTGTAATAGAATCAATTAGTTTTTATTAATTTTTGTCTTGCACGTATAACAATAAATAAAATGCCAATCTGGTAAAATACTTGTGTACAAATTTAAGTTTTAGCTTGATTAAATTAATCGTTTTAAAGTTAAGCTGAAATCAAACATGTCTTCTAAATAAATTAAGTAGATTCAGCCGTATGTCATGCATAATCATATATATTTTTCTTATCTTAATTGGATGAAAAGGCGGGAACTAGTAACACATTTTTAATACAATTTTTAACCTATATATTTTAGATCTGAGATAAGATATAGAATATTCTCACAATTGTAAAATTAATCTAGTAATTTTCTTGAAAAAGTAGAATACCAATTAAGGTGCAACTTTTTGACTAATAAATATTGCTCTATTCATAAATCCAACTCTATAATTTATAGAATTCAAATTATTGATCACTTGTGTCTTATTTTATAGATTTTAATATATTATTTTTAATATACTTTCTTGATAATTTAAATTTATTAAAAATTATAAAATTAAATCATTAATTAAGGCAACATTAATCTCCTCCCTATGATTTAAAAATAAATCACATCCATATAATTAAATATCTCTATAATGCAGTATAAATTATTCAGCAATATTCCACACACGATTGTCTAGATCATGAGTTTAATTTTTATATATAGTTAGTGTAAATATGCTATTAAATAATTATAATTTATCATTAATATAGTGTTTAAAGTAATTATTATAAAAAATAATAAATTTATATAATACTTTATTATTAGAATCAATATAACATGTTTTTATATTACAATAATTTTATCTTCTGAAAAAAAAAACATATTTGCATATAAAACTGAATTCTTCTGCCCCTAATGAATTGTGACCTCCGTTTCAGGGTTTTTTTTTGTCAGACAAAGAAAATCTTTTATTAAAAGATGAGAAATTAAAAAAAGTACTCCAACCCTTGCATGTAGACATTTTCAGTCATTTATATGGGACAAGTTCAAGACAGTCACAGCTAACACGATTTTAATCGCAAGAACCAGATTGAATCATGGACCATAGATGTTTCATGTTTATATAGATCATGTGTCCCACATTCCCACCATATTGAACAAACCTCCACACTACTTCAATACCAAGAAATAAAAGCTCATTAAACTTGGTGCAGTTAACATAAATTTGGTCAAATTGAAATTAAATTATTTATATAAATATTATAAGTTTATTTATATTATATAATGTATATGTACCCAAAAAATTATACAATGTGTATTTTTTTTTTGAAATATAATGTGTCTAATAACAAATAATTTATTTAAGCTAAAAAAATTAATGTATATCATCAGTGCATTATATTATTATATAATACATCATATTATTAGTATAAACTAATAATGTATATGGCCACAAAATTAAAGATTAACTTTTTTTTTAGTGTATATTTTTTTATATTACTTTATCGTTAGAATCGGTAACTAAGGAAATAGTGTTCTTCAGTTTGTGCCAAAAAGCACAAGGATGGAAGTGAACAAAGTTTGTGTAAAGTGCCAAAGAATGTGTTTATATTTACATATAGAGAAATATGTAATTTTTAATTTTAATTTTTTTTTATCTATGAAAGATAATATCATAGAGCTTATCATATTTACTCATCATTCTTAGTGAATCAAATGAGTTAGACTTTATTGGTATATTTGTAATTTAATTAAGTAGAATTATTTTATTATATTTATCTTACAAACTAGTAAATTAAAAATGTTATTATATGCCTTAATTAAGTACTTAATTAATTCCTTAATTGTCATTTTTTTCATTTGAACTTACATTTTTATTTTTTAACAAAAAATTAATTTCATAATTTTTTATAATTTTTATTTGTAGTTGATTTCTTTAAATATCATGATTCATTCTTTTAGTGGTTCTAAATATCATGAATTTCATATTTTATCACCCTAAATATAATGAGTTTTTCATTTAGCCTGTTATTTAATGAAGAAAAATCTTGTCTAAAACAAATTATAATCTATGAAAATTAAATCCACTGTTATTCAAAGCATAATACTAAGTTGGATTACCATAGTCAAGACTAACACGTTTCTGTAATGAAATTTATTTTTAAGGTTTAATTTAAATTTTATAATAATTTATTTAAAAATTTATTTTATAATAAAACTTTTAAATTAAATATAAATTTATCCTTTAATAAACTTATATGTTTGACTTTTTAAAAATAAGATATAAATTTATCCTCACTTTTTTTATAGATGAATGTACTTAATATTTAAAAAAGTAATTAAATAGATGAGATGATTCTAATATATTATAACAAAAAAATAAAATAATAATAATAATAATTATAATAATAATAATAATAATAATAATAATAATAATAATAATAATAATAATAATAATAATAATAATAATAATAATAATAATAATAATAATAATAATAATAATAATAATAATAATAATAATAATAATAATAATAATAATAATAATAATAATAATAATAATAATAATAATAATTTTCATATTTACTTATAGGTCAATACAAAACTTAAACTAATTTTCGAATAACCTAAAATTTATTTATTTTTTAAACAAATAGACTTTTACCTAGTCTTAGTTTATTTGATATAGGCTAAGCTATAATTTCTTGTTAAACCACATAACTTATTTTTACACTAGTATCCATTTAGGATTAATGCTGACGTTGCTTCTATAATAAGGACCTTCCAAATTGTTGATAATTTCATGGATTGTCACAAGACAGAGAACAAATTCTTGTGAGATTAATTCTTTTAAACGGTGAAGGTGTTTGGATCACAGATAAAAAAGAGCTAGAAGATCTAATCTCACAAACTTCTATAAGTTGCCTTTAACCAGTCCTACATCCAATATTTCTGTCTCAAGGGTTTCTTTCCCAAATTGGAAGAGGAAGACTTAACCATTCTCAGGTATCTTATTTTAGATAGAAAGATACACAAGACCGTGGCTAGTATGAGTTGTTTTCAAGCACGTGTGCTGGACAACTTGTAGGTAAATTTTTTTTTATTTTTTTTATCAATCTCAATGGGAAATTATTAATAACAAATTCTGTATTATGATTAGAGAGGTTTTTGAGGAGCATTATAAAGTAAGGGATCTCAATGAGACTCACATTGTTTTGATTCCTAAAATTGAAAATATCACACAAATAAAATACTTTCGCTCAATAAATTTATATATGTAACCTGTCTTACAGCAAAATAACCAAATTAACCATTACTACGTTCTTGGTGCAGAGATTGTGAAATATTATCCATCCGTGGCAATGCAATTCTGTTCCTTGCAGCCAAAGCAGAGAAAGCATCTTTGTTTCCTAAAAGGTGAAAATTTTTAACTTAAAAAAAATTAACTTATAAAAAATATTTTATTTTACTTATAAATATTTATTAAAAAAATTTCCAAACAAAACTTAAACAAGTTGATCTAAAAGAAGATGATATGAATCAACTGAAAAGATTATTATAGGAGAAAAGTGAATCCACAATAACAAATATACATACAACTGAACTATTAATATAAGAAATTTCAAAAAAGGAAAAGGTGTAGCATTGGATGAATAATTTTTTTACGCCATGTATAATTATAAAGAAGTAACTTGATTAATTTTTCTGAAAATTTATTATCATTCGCAAGAATGTTGTAAAAATATTTTTCTTCACAAGTATTAAGATTCAAATATTTAGTTGGATGCTTGTACTCATTAATTAAAGTTTAAGCTCGAATTTATTTAAATATAAAATTATAATTAGAAACACAACTTTATTTTCTTTTTAACTTATTAAAAATATTTAATTACATATTTAAGATAATTGAACATTTAAACCAATTACATGATGATTAATTATAACCCTAACTAGAGTCCTCCATGGTAGAAGTAACTAATTTCTCACTACGAAAGTGATGTACCAATATTTAAATTTTTATTAGGAAATGCATCTATAATTTATGTGAAATCTTAAGAAGATTGTTTTTTTTTAAATATGATAAAATAAAATAAAAAGAAATAATGACGAGGACGAATCGAAATGGTTCCCAAGACAGACACAGTGATAATTGAAGAGGCATGGGTAGCAAGATCCGATAACAACCGCACAGGGCAACGTGAGAAAGAGGCATGATGATGTCCACGTGCCCTCATGTGTATCGCAAAGTGTTTCTAATTATGATCTGGCTCAATCCCATTCCATGAACCCACGTGTGACTCTCACATTTTCATTTGGGATAAATTCAAAACGCTTTTGATAATATTAGACAAATATTTAAGTCATAAAATTTCATTAAAAATTATTTATTTATTTATTTTTATGTTATAAATTATAATACTTTTATAGAGAAAAAGACGTTTGTTATCAAATATTGAACAAAATATAAAAAATATTTTTTTTACGTCTGTTACAAAATAAATGATATAGAAAATGTTATTTTCTACTCTTGTTTGTTGACAACCATATCTAACAGCATCGTGTCGAAGCAAAAGAGCTGCCACCCTCCGCTTCCCTGCTTCGTGGAGGCACCGCTCTGTCGCAGTCATGACTGTCTTTCCATTGTTTTTCTTTTTATTCAATGTCTTTCCTATGTTTAAGAATTGATTCAAATAATTTGTGATATTTATAAAATTACTATCGTATTTTTGTTTATATTAATTTTAAATAACTGACACAAAATACAGGTTATGAACAAGTAATTTTTTAACAATAAGAATAGAAAAGTTTTCGAAACATATGATGTTGTGTTTATCTGTCCTTGATATATTTGTCCTTGTCGCAACTTAAATTGTGATGAGGTACGGGATGATTCGAGGTGAACCGAAATGATTTCGATCAGGATATGGTCGAAACCGACTCGGCTCACTAAGAGTCGTCACTATCGTTTTTTTCTATGAAACATCAGGAAACCTAGGGAAAAGGCTGGTTTGAAATTAGGATTGTGGGCTCGGGAATTGGTTACACACTAGAAACACAGGGTGTCCCAACATGTCTATCACCAGATAGTTATCCTAAGCTAGCTATAAAGCAGAGAGGGAGGATGTTTAGGTTTGGGTCCTGTAAAGATTATGGAGAGTCAGGGATAGGAGTAAGTATTTTTGGTTTTTTTTGACTTAGGACTTGATAGGAGTATGCCCCCTGTGCCTACGTACCTTAGTCTTAGAGGAATCAAAGTCCACATAGTTCTAGCTAGACTGTCGGTTAGGGAGGGGAAAAACTAGTCGGCTTCGACTGGATGGTATTCAGAATTATTCTTAATTATCTTAATTTAAATTATTTTTAATTATCTTAATTTAATTATCACAAAAAATAATATAATTATCTTAATTTAAATTATTTTTAATTATCTTAATTAATATTATTATTTTTATTAACAGTCTAACTATCAATCTCACTATCAATCTCAATGTGTTGTGAAAAAACAAGATTATTAGCAATGTAATTGATTATCACGTCACAAGATGACTCTGCATTTGGAATCACAAAGAAGAAACAAAAGTTATTGAGCTTCACAATTTTAACTTCGTACAAGATTTTTGTGTCATTCTCATATCTTTGTAATTGTTGTTTTAATCTAGGGTTTAGGACTTATCTTAATTGAAACTATTGAGCCACCGATTATTGTGATGGCTTGAATAAACTATAAGCTAGTTTATGATTGAATTAAACTCAAACACAATTCTTAAGAGTCACGACATAAATATCTTTTAGTTATATTATTCATGTAATTTTTTTTTTGTCTTTTAGATTTTAATTGCATGTGATGCAGTCTCGTTATAAATTATATGGTTAATTAATTTATTATCTATAACCATCATTTAATTGAATGATGCGTAAAAAAATCTTTACATTGACAATGTATTTTACTTAAAATTTTCCATTCAGAACGTCCCTCATCTTGTTAACATTTTTTTAATTTTTTTTTTGTTTTACAAAATATTAGATAAAAATAATAATTTTAATTAGAATATATTGAAATCATGTAAACTTTTTATATTATCTTTCAATAATAAATTATCATATACAAAAAATTAGTTTGTTTAATAATTAATTTAAAAATTATATTTATAGAAATTTATAGTTGATACATAATGTCAAAATTTTATATTATAAATATATAAATATTAAATTCTAAAAATAAAATGACTAACATTTCTCATCATTTTTTAATTTGTTAGTTACTTCTTTTTGTTTCTATCCTTAAAAAAATATTCATATTTTAAACTAATGATGTCTTCGGTGTGAACAAATAATTTTGTCCTACTCTTTTTACTCAAAATATCCAATATAAGAAGTAAATATGACAAATTCAAAAAAGAAAAGAAAATAATAAATTACAATAAGAACTCCCTAGCCCAGCCCTTTGTTGTGCGTCCAAAAGGACTAGCCCTTTTACTTTACATTCAAAGCAAAAGTCCAGTTCTCCCTAACCTAGCTCCCTCTACTGTGTGTCCAAAGTAGAAACTCAGTTCTCCCCGACCCAACTCCCTCTCTTATTAAGTAGTTGGCCTTGATTTGCTTTGCGACTCTGCTATGCTATGCACTTGTCTTTCACTAACAATCCAGCCAATCACAAAGGAAAAGAGCAAGTGGGCGACGTGTTGCAGTTTCTACTCTACACTACTCTGTGTTGTAGTTAAGCATCCAAAGGAGATACATCCCTAGTCTTCTTTCCTTTCTTCATGTTTGCACTCCTCTCCTCACGTCTACACTCCTCTCCTCACGTCTACACTGCTCTACTTTGGTTTGTGCAATTCTTGCTTCCAAGTCATTATAAAACTTGCTGTCATGCTTTGTTTTCTGAAAAACTTATTGTAAGTGACCAACTTGCAAGGAAAAACAACCAAATTGGATTAAAAATTAATTTGTGAATGCCTCGACGTGAACTAGGTTCACATGGGAGGATTTTATATTTTTTTGGGAGAAGAAAACTAAAGAACGGGGAGAGTAAAAACTAGAAAAGGAAAGCACATTAGAAAATACGAAAAAAAAAATCCTATGAGAGACAAAGAAGGTGACTCGTGAGTGTTTGACAACAAAGGAATCAGAGTACAAGGGAAGCCATTTTTCATGAAACTTTGAGAAATAAAAGAGCTTACGAAATTATGGAAGATAAAGCCATCCAGGAGTAGTCAGGTGAAAGCATAAATTGATACCACTAATCCCCTAGATTTAGATTTATTTGAGCATTTAAAACTTGTTATATAGCATGTTTTGCTTTGCATAGACTACATTTGGACGAGTTCATACTCATTGGACATTGATAGTCTCTTTGGACACTAAGTTCCTTTGGACGCCCATCTGGGTAGTCTACTTTATTTCTATTTATTTCTTAGTGTTACAGCCTTGCTTTGGACGCACAGGCTCTTTGGATGCCCATCTAGGCAGTATACTCCATTTCCATTTATTTTCTTAGTGTTATAGTCTTGCTTGGGATGCATAGGCTCTTTAGATGCTCATTTGAATAGTCTACTCCATTTTCATTTATTTTCTTAGTATTACAATCGTACTTTGAACGCATAGGCTCTTTGAACGCCTATCTGGGCAATCCACTCCATTTTCATTTATTTTTTTTAATGTTACATCCTTGCTTTGGACGCATAGGGTCTTTGGATACCATATGTGTAGTCCACTCCATTTCCATTTAATTACATACCATTACAATTTTACTTTGGACGCATAAGCTCTTTATATATCCATATGGACAATCCACTCCATTTCCATTTAATTGCTTACCATTACAACCTTGTTATGGATGCAGAGGCTCTTTGGACACTCATCTGTGCAATCTCTTCCATTTTCATGTAGCTGCATTTTATTTTAGCTTTGCTTTGTATGTAAAAGCTCTTTGGATGCCCATCTGGGCAGTCTTCTCCATTTCTACTTAGTTGCATTTTATTACTAACCATCTTTAGACGCAGAGACTCTCTGGACGCCTATTTGGGCAGTCCCTTCTATTCCATTTAGTTACCTCTATTGTTCTAGGGCCCCTTTAGACACATAAACCCTTTGGATGCCCATCTGGGTAATCCTTTCTATTTCTAGTTAGTTACCTACTATTTCGGTCCCCCCCCCCCTTTTGGACGTTGTCCTTCTTTTGATGCAGTTCCTCTTTGGATGTTGTTCCTCTTTGGACACAATCCTCCTTTGGACGTTGTCCCTCTTTGGATGTTGTTCTCCTTTGGAAGATGTCCCATATTGGACCTAATCCATCTTTAGATGCAATCCTCCTTTGGATGTTGTTCCTCTTTGGATGTGGTCCTTTTTGGACGCAATCCTCCTTTGGACATTGTCCCTTTCTAGACGCAATCCCTCTTTGGATGCAATCCCTCCTTGGACGTTCTTTTTGAACACAAACCAATTTAGCATATTCCATCTTTTGTCTTTTTAACTATGTTTATGATAACTATTTTAGATGTACTTCTTGTTTGGTTATAGGAAAAAAATCTTTTAAAAAGGAATCCTTTTTACAAAAGTGACCAATAACCATTTTGGATGCATTCTTATTTGGTTATTAAGTCCAAATTTATAAACAAATATTTTGTAATTGCCATTTCGAGTGCACTCCCTATTTGGACATGGTCCTCTTTGGACGCGATCCTCCTTTAGACATTGTCCCTTTTAAGACGCAGTCCTTCTTTGGATGCAGTCCCTTTTTGGACGTTCTTTTCGAACACAAACCAATTTAGCATATTCCATCTTTCGTCTTTTAACTATGTTTATGATAACCATTTTAGATGTACTTCTTATTTGGTTATAGGAAAAAAAAATCTTTTAAAAAGGAATCCTTTTTACAAAAGTGACCAATAACCATTTTGGATGCATTCTTATTTGGTTATTAAGTCCAAATTTATAAACAAATATTTTGTAATTGCCATTTCGAATGCACTCCCTATTTGGACATGGTCCTCTTTGGACGCGATCCTCCTTTAGACATTGTCCCTTTTAAGACGCAGTCCTTCTTTGGATGCAATCCCTTTTTGGACGTTCTTTTCGAACACAAACCAATTTAGCATATTCCATCTTTCATCTTTTAACTATGTTTATGATAACCATTTTAGATGTACTTCTTGTTTGGTTATAGGAAAAAATTGTTTAAAAAATAATTCTTTTTACAAAAGTGACCAATAACCATTTTGAATGCATTCTTATTTGGTTATTAAGTCCAAATTTATAAACAAATACTTTGTAATTACCATTTCAGATGCACTCCCTATTCGGGTGTTATAAGATTCTTAAAAGATTTAATAATAGTCATTTTAAATGCACATCTTGTTTGACTATTTGTTTTAAAATAAAAAACTAAATATTTACCATCTCCTAGAAACTACATAACTTTGCTATCTAGAGATACGTAGGGGTAAGTGACTACTCTTGTCAAGTTCTAAAATATAAAAAAAAATATCTTGTTTTTTTTCTAAATAATAAACTCACTTGTCATGCTCATAGAATGATTTTGCTTTCTTTCAAAAGGTAAAATATAACATTACTAATTTTGCACATTTAATTAAAAATAATTGTTTTATCTTTCCTATACATAATCGACTCCTGAATTTAAAATTTGGTTCCAAAGACTATTATTTTCATTTGAAGGTTTTTCTAATATTTTTTTTCCTAAAAAACATTGGTGGTGACTCCTCTGTTTCTTTTTCTTTTAAGGATTTTTTCTTTATTGTCCATTCGCATCTCCAGTTGCGACACTCAGAATTTACATTAACTTTTTTTTTAATTGTAACTAGTATTTTAGCCTACATATAATGGATTTTTATTTTATATAAATAAAATTTATAATAAATAATTTTTATTATGATACATTATATTTTCAATGATAATTTATTTTAAAAATAAAATGACATTTCTCAAGAGTTTTTATTTGTTAGTTACTTCTTTTTGTTCTTGTCATTAAAAAAAACATTCAAGCATTAAACTATGGATGTGCTAAGAATTTATATTAAATTTTTTAAAATTTTAATTAGTATTTTAGCATACATATGATGTATTTTTATTTTATATAACTAAAATTTATATTAAATAAATATTTTAAAATATATAAACTATATTTTTTATTTATGAAAAGTATTTTATATTGTGATACATTATCATTTTTAACTATTGATAATTTAAAAATAAAAAATAAAGAAAAAATAAGTATTTTCATTAAATAATAGTTCTTAAAAACACTATCATTCAATATAATATAAATTAGAATAATTATCTTAAACGAAGATATTTTTAGGAACTATTCTTTAACAAGAGCGTTTTTATAAATTTTTCCTAACCTTTTAGACACACATATATATATAAAAGAAACATATCAAATGAGAAGAGTGTTTAAATAAAAGATTGAGAGTAGTAAATATGAACCGTATGGAAGATTTGGATTGAATAAAAAATATAAGACATTTTTAAATGGTCTTATGAGCATTAAATAACTTTTAATCCTTACCTTCCATAAAGTGATATGAGTATTATAATGGGAGAATAAATATGGATCATCCTAACCTTCCATGTATGGTTGTATGGTCCAGATTTACTCATTTCATTCTCTTATTATTAACACCCATCTCACTTAATATACTTTATATCTATATGGGAGCAAATCAAGTGAGAGGAGTGACATTTTTAAATGATCATGTGAGCATTAAATATCTTTCAATCATAATCTTTTCATGTATGATTGTATAAGTTAAATGGACAAAATATATTGAACTGAGTTGTTGTGATAATACAATTTGTAATCCCCTTTTATAGGGTAAATATCTAAGCCTAAAAGAGGAAATAAAGAAACTATATCAAGAAAATACGAACCAAATAAAAATCATATCAGAAAAGATACAGGAAATCAGGAATATATTTAACACTCCCCTCAATTTGGAGCATATAGATTATATGCTTTCCAAGCTTTGGAACATATAACTTGTATCTGTGGTCCCCCTTAAAGACTTAGTGAAAATGTCAGCAAGTTGATTACTTGAGTTGACAAATTCTGTACTTATTTCTTTGGCCAGCAACTTCTCCCGTATAAAGTGACAATCCAATCTCAATGTGTTTGGTTCTCTCATGAAATACTGGATTAGAAGCAATGTGAAGAGCCGCTTGATTATCACAATACAGTTTCATTGGTTGGACATCAGTAAATTTCAATTCTTGAATAAGTTGTTTTACCCATATCAATTCACAAGTGGCTGAAGCCATAGCCCTATATTCTCGCTTCAAAAGACTAGAACGAGCAACAATATTTTGCTTCTTACTTTTCCAAGAGACCATATTTCTCCCAATAAATATGCAAAAACCTGTAGTAGATCGTCTATCAATGGGAGATCCTGCCCAATCGGCATCACAATAACATGATATATGGGTGTCTCCTTTATCTTCATATAGCAAACCCTGTCCAGGTGTCTTCTTGATATATTTAAGAATACGGAGGACTGCTGTCCAATGATCAACGCAAGGTGCCTGCATAAACTGACTTACAACTCCCACTGCAAATGATATATCAGGTCTAGTGATAGTGAGGTAAATAAGTTTACCCACTAGTCTTCTATACCTCTCTGGATCAGAATAAGGTTCCCCCTGTTTTATCATTAGCTTCATATTTGGATCCATGGGACTGTCAACTGGCTTGCAATTACTCATACTAGTCTCTTGTAAGATATCAAGAGCATATTTTCTCTGAGAGATAACAATGCCTTCCTTGGATTGAGCGACTTCTATGCCAAGAAAGTACTTGGTGGCCAAGATCTTTAGTCCGAAAGTGGCTAAATAAGTCTTCGCTTTAACGGGAAATTTTGATATCATCATTTCCTGTTATGACAATATCATCCACATATACAACCAGATACACACATTTAGCAGAAGAGGAATGACAATAAAATATAGAGTGATCTGCTTCACTTCTTGTCATCCTGAAATTTTGAACAACTTGGCTAAACTTCCCAAACCAAGCTCTCGGAGATTGTTTAAGTCCATACAAGGATCTACGGAGCTTGCATACTAACCCAGACTCCCCTTGAGCAACAAAACCAGGAGGTTGCTCCATGTATATTTCTTCATCCAAGTCACCATGTAGAAAAGCATTTTTGATATCTAATTGATGAAGAGGCCAATGACGAATAGCAGCCATTGCAAGTAAGAGGCGGATAGTAGTGATTTTAGCCACAGGAGAGAAAGTGTCTCCATAATCAAGACCATATACTTGAGTATACCCTTATGCCACCAATCGGGCTTTGAGGCGATCTACTGTGCCGTTAGGAGCAACTTTAATAGCAAATACCCACCTACAACCAACTGTCCTCTTGCCTGAGGGAAGAGGAACTAACTCCCATGTACCACTTTGTTCCAGTGCCTGCATTTCGACTATCATGGCTTATCGCCATCCAGGATGATTAAGTGCTTCACGGACAGATTTAGGAATAGTAATGGACGAGACAGAGGAAACAAAAGAAAAATACAAAGGAGATAAACGATGATAACTAAGGTAAATAGGATGAGGATTACGAGTGGAGCGAATACCTTTTCGAAGAGCAATGGGCCAACCAATGTCAGAATCATGGGAAGGTGAGGATGGAAGAGGATCCGGTGTGGGGTCAGTTGAGGGTAGAGGACATGAATCAAGTGAATCTTCACATACTGGGGTACCCATCTCTTGTGTCCTGCTTTGACATGTAGACATTGAAGGTGGAGATAGTTCAACTTGAGAATGAACAGAAGAGGAAGGTGGGAGTATGTCTTGATTATGTGTTTCAAGGGATGACGACTCTGGTGGACTAAGATATGGAATTGGTAGTGCCTGTTGGATAGAGTCACAATCATCTTTAGTGAAGAACATAGTTTCCTCAAAGAATGTAACATCAGCTGACATATAGTGTCTTTTTGTAGATGGAGAGTAACATTTGTACCTTTTTTGAAGACGAGAATATCCAAGGAACACACATTTGATTGCTCTTGCAGAGAGTTTATCACGACCTGGAGAGACATCATGAACAAAACATACACAACCAAAGACTTTAGGAGGCACATGATACATTTTATCGTTAGGGAATAAAATTGAGTGAGGGATTTTATTCTTAAGTGAAGCAGATGGCATTCGATTTCTTAAAAAACAGGCAGTAAGAATGGCTTCACCCCAATGATTAGTAGGGACATTTGCACTTAAGAGTAAGGTGCGGGCAGTTTCAACCAAATGCCTATTTTTTCTTTCAGCTATACCATTCTGTTGAGAAGTATGAGGACACGTGGATTGATGTAAGATTCCTTTTGAGGACAAATATGAGTTTAGTTCGGAAGAAAAATATTCTTTTGCATTATCACTTCTCAATATTTTAATGGTTTTTCCAAATTGATTTTCCACTTCTTTAGAGAAGGACATTAGGATGGACAAAAGTTCAGATATTTCTTTCATCAAATAGACCCAAGTACACCGTGAGTATTCATCAATGAATGTGACGAAGTAGTTAAAACCAAAAGATGTTACTCGACTTGGTCCCCAAATATCTGAATGGACAATAGAGAAAGGCGAATTACATCTTTTGTTGACTTGGTTTGGGAAAGTGGATCTGACATGTTTGCCTAATTGGCAGGACTCACATTCTAAGGTAGACAGTTTATTGAGACTAGGAACCATTAACTTTAGCTTTGCAAGACTAGGGTGCCCTAAACGATTATGCAAAAGTTTTGGAGATACAGACGCAAAACACAACGTAGAGGGGTTGTTGGATAAGTAATAAAGTCCTCTTGATTCATGTCCTTTGCCAATCAGCTGGCCCGTATTCCGGTCCTGTATAATAAAGGAATCAGCATAAAAGGTTACTGAACAATTCAAAGAACGAGTCAATTGACTCAAAGAAATCAGATTGTAAGGACATTTGGGAACGTACAAAACAGAGTTTAAACTAATTGATGAGGATAGAGAAACTTGACCAACTCCCTGAGATACCATTTTGGAACCATTGGCTAATGAAATGAAGTGAGGAAACTTAGGTGAGGAGATAGAAGAGAACACAGAGTCATTACCAGAAATGTGATCAGAAGCACCTGAGTCAATTATCCATGGACCTTGATTCCCCATGGAATGAGAAATGCAAGTAGTTGAAACACTTGGTGATGCAGATGATTGGGCGTGGTTGTTGGACTTGAACCTTAGGAACTCTTGATACTCTTGATACTCTTCATCTAAGATTAATTGAAAACCAATCCTTTCATTTGAAGGGATATCACTCGAAGATATATTTGCTGTTTTGTTTGGCCAACCAATTATATCATAACATCTATTTTGTAGGTGTCCTTCTTTTCCACAATGTGAGCAGATAAGATTACCACGACCACCTTTACCATTTCGTGACATTCCTCTAGTACCATGATCACTTCTTCCTCTACGAGAGGCTACCATAGTAGAGTTTTCAGTAGCAATACCATTACCTTTCATTATGGTAGGAACGAGGCCGACGAACAGAACAACGGCGGCAAACAGTGGTAGACAGCAGCAGCGGGCGGTGGCGGCGATAGACGGCGGCGACGGCGGCAGACAACAGCGGCGGTAGACGGCGGCGGCGGTAGACGACAGCGGCGGTAGATGGCGGCGGGTGGCGGCAGACGACGGCGGCAACACCCTAAACAACAAGCCTCAGTTGTGGGCACAGGCAAAGCTTTGCTCTGCTCTGATACCAAGTTAAATGGACAAAATATATTGAACTGAGTTGTTGTGATAATACAATTTGTAATCCCCTTTTATAGGGTAAATATCTAAGCCTAAAAGAGGAAATAAAGAAACTATATCAAGAAAATACGAACCAAATAAAAATCATATCAGAAAAGATACAGGAAATCAGGAATATATTTAACAGTATAGTCTAGATTTACTCTTCTTGTCATCTCAATCATAACCTTTCATGTATGATTGTATGGTCCAAATTTACTCTTCTCATCTTCTCATTATAAACGTTCCTCTTACTTTATACGCTTTCTCTATATATGGGAGTGTATCAAGTGAGAGGAGTGTTTATATAAGATTGTTGCATGCCAAGGATCCACAATCATGATTTAGTTCAAGTACAATGAAAAATTAATCAAGAACATCAAGAATAGAAAATTTAATTAAAAGAAAGGATAAAACATATTAGAAAAGGAATGACTCACAAATAATTCCTAGGAATTAGATAAGAGATTGTAGAGATTTGCCACAAGCATCTTGGAGACTTGATAAGAATTGTATTTCTTGTTCAAGACAAGAGATGAGAGAATTCTCTCAAAAGTGCTAAGCACAATTTCAATTTCATCAAAAAGTGATTATCCTAATTACAATGAGAGTTTTTATAACTAATGCTTAATTCTAATTAGCAACTCTAATCCTAGTCAAGTCCCTTACCAGAGTCTAAGGCCCAACAAGCTCGAACACAAGCTAAATGACCCCAAAAACGCGAGTTACTTTCGAATGCATTTTTGGAATTAAAGGAATACGAACTGGGTTAAGCTCTAAACAAAAAAGTTGTAGATATTTTTCTTAGCTTTCTTGAGACACCAATTTTGTCCAATTCAAAAATTTGTAGTTTCATATATGTTTGATTTGGCAAAGCATGTCGGTGACAGAAGTGGCTACGAACAACCTAGGATTAGCAATTGATCTTCAAACAACCTAGGACTAGCGACCAATTTAAAGGGCTTTGGCCTAAGGATAAGATATCCTACTGAAAATGTATTCAAACTAGAACAAAAGTATAAGGAAAATACAGACACTCAAGCCGTATACAATGCCACATTGGCAGCTGGAAAAATTATACACAATATGCCCTTCTTTAAGTGTTTCCTCTTGGCCTTGGAGCATGACCAATTCTTTGTGCACTTCTTCTTACATTCTTGAGTCTACCCCTTGTCATAGAGCCCTAAGGTATAGGGGCAGCCTCCTCCTTCATGTCCCCCAAGTTGTGCAAATTCGTATCTACATCAAAGAAGGTAAGAGGAGTAAATATGAACTATATAATTATGCACTGAAGGTTTATATTGAATTAGAAAATCATGTGACATTTTTAAATGGTTGTATGGGCATTAAATAACTTTAAATCATAATCTTCCATATATAGTTGTATATTTTATATTTTATATTTACTCCTTTCATTATAAACACTCTCTTCCTTGATATGCTCTATCTATCTCTCTCTCTCTATATATATATATAATAAAAATTTCATTAGATTAGTTTACTCAATTCATGATTTGTTCAATAAGTCTACTGATTTGGAATCATAGGATGGGTAGATATTTCATATGATAAATTGAGTAAACTAATTATGTCACTATATTTCTTTTTTTGGTTTAAAATAATTTATTGATGAATCTCCAATTTCCAATTATATCTTTCAAGTAGTATTTTGTTTATCCTTTCTTTTCTCTCAAAAATGGAAATTCAGGGAAGTACTTTGTAAACATATGTATAAAAACATCATATTTCATTTAGCTTGTATATGTCCATTATAATTAGTTATTTCATGTTTACTAGTGATTTTAATTATAACCTCAGCTCTATTTATCGGATTGAGTAAATTTTTCTAATTTATTAGTTATATGATTCAAAGTTACTTATCTCACTCTATAATTATAAACACCCTCTTACTTTATATGCTATAGGTTATTTTGTACATTACAAAAATATAGAGATATATATATATACGAGGAGAGATCAAGTTACTCTAAGAATAACTCTAAAAATTATTATTTAATGTTCATCCTTCATTTTCCTACAATCTAATAGAGAATATGTGTCACTCGTTAGAACCATTAGAATGTAAAAAAATGAAGGTTAGAGACAAAGAATGACTCTCTTAAAGTTATTGTTGGAGTAGCTTGATTGCTCCTCTTTCTCTCTATATATACCAAGTGTATGAAGTGAGATAGAAGACGAGAAGAATAAATCTTAACCATAAAATCATGCATGGAAGATAAGATTGAAAGTTATTTAATGTTTACCTTACTATTAAAAAATGTTACGTAATTTTTTTTATTTAATCCAAATCTTCCATACTTCCATATATGTATACACAGAAAGAGGGAGAGAGTTCACCAATTTCAAATTGGAAGATGTAAATAAGATTAAAACATTTAAAAATAATAAATTTGTATTAAAAAGTTATTTCATTTTTATATATTTAATATAACTTATATTTTAACTCATGTGGTGAATAAATATTTATTTTTATATAATTAAGTTTTAATATATAAATTATATACGCTTAAAATTTATAATAAATAAATATCTTTAATATATAAATTATATTTTATATTTATAATAAATTATGTAAATTTATTTTTAATTATTTAATTTTAAAAAATTAAAATTTAATTTAAATATACAAAATAGAATATAATTTAAGATATTTTAAAAAAACTTTTTTGATTTAATTACAAAGGCCGTGTATGAAATATATATATATATATAGAGTGTTAAGTTAACATGTTTAAAATAAATTATATTTTTTACCTTCCTAACAAATACAAGTATTACACTATCTTTTATTTATGTTATAATGTTAAACAAATTACATTTTGCTCTCAAAAAAAAATGTAAGCGTTACATTTTCACTCTTTCATTGTTTTAAAATATATAATTTAGTTTATTTATTTTAATATCAATAAAAAAACTTTTATTATAAAGTTTTAAAATATATAATAAAATATTTTTTATTTATTAAATTATCATTCAGTCACTCAATTATTTTTTAAAATATACATTTTAATATAAAATAATTATTTATTTTATTAAAATAACATTTAAAAACAAAATTTATGAGATAAATATATATATCATTTTATATATCATGTTAATATGCATTTGAATTTATGTATTTAATAATATATTTTTAGTATAAATAGATTCATTTAAAATTTTGTATGTTTAATATATTAGAATTATATTTATTAAATTTAATAAATATAATATTCAATAATATTTTTGAAATTATTTATATATTGAATTTCATAAATGTTTATTAAAATGTTATATTAATAATGTCAATCAAATACTATCTTAATACTTGTGTTTAGTTTTATTTTACTTATATATTATATTAAAATATGTTTTGTAAAAATAATAAAAATTGAAAAATAATTTTTTTAATTATATATTTAAATTTAGCATAATTAATAATAATTTTTAAAATAATAATTAAAATATTCAATTGAGATAAATTATTATATATAATAATAAAATATTTAGAATTCAATAAAATATTTAAAATAAATTTAATGAACTAATTTTTATAAATAAAAATGTTGAAAAATGACTTTGTCCATGATCCCAAAATGAAAAAGAAAGAAGGAAAATAAAAATAAAAGAAATAGAAATAGAAAAAGAAAAGAAAAAGGAAAAGGTAATGATAGCACAAGCAGGAAAGGGAAGCGTGTCCCAATGGGCTCGCTCCTCCTAATCTGTCTCGAGCAGGTGGCAGCAGTAGACAATTGCCTGTTGTTCCCTAACTTTTCAAAAAAGTTGTGTTTATCCTAACATCTCGCGAGAAACCAAGGTTGTAAAAAGCACCTTCTGTCACGATAGTCAAAGGAAAAGCTCGAAAGGTCATCACCATATTAATTAAGGGCGTCGTCGCATTTATTAGAAAGAACCCTATGGGGCACCACCGCATTAATGGAGTTTTGCGATGAACCACTGCATTAATGATGGAAGATCTCTCTAAAAGATTGAGGGAAGGAGAAACTGACCTATAAAAGGGGTAGTTGCAAGAGAGAAAGGGGTTGACTTTCGAAAACAGAAGAAGATAATAGAGAGAAACAGTGGTAATACGAGAGAAAAAGAGGGTGAAGTTGGTTCTCTGTGTGACGACGACGACATGCTCGAAAACTAAGTGAAAATTCTAAAACTCCCTTTAAGTTTGAATATACAATCTAAATTGCATTTTGTCTTTGATTAAATCCACAACCAAACACTTAGTCAAACATTTGAAAGAACCCACCAATATCCCCAATCGACTAGCCGACATCGGATCAGTCTCACCTCTACCCGGTACCCCCATCCCGAACAGACGCAATCAGCATATTCTAAATTATCTGACACATAGTCAGACCATAGGTCTCACTCAATCCTGTCGACTCCTAGTCAGCATCTTATCCATGCTGACACCTAGTCGGCATCTCTTTGCAACCGATTCGGTATCAACCTTCCTATTTAGTCCATATGCCTAAGCCAGAACTATGTAGACGTTGACTTCTCACTGCATTTAGAAGTATGTAGGAGTAAAAGACTACTCTTATCAAGTCCATGAAACCCAAAAATATACCTTTCCTTCTCCTACGAATTTACCCATCCTACTCTATGTCTGAAAGGTGAAAACCAAAGTTCCAGAAGTCATATCTCGTTTCATGCATCTAGTTCAGTTAACCGTCTTAACACAGACACAATAGAGTGATAATATCTTCCTTGCGCGTAATAGATTCTTAAACCCTAAATTTGATCTATGACCAGCCTTATCCCTCATTAGATTTTCCAGTGCTTCCCTTGAAAATGTAGGTGGTAACTCCTATTTTTCTGATTCTCTTTCTCGAAGGGAACTCAGATTTAAGATACACCCTCACCCACTCCCATTACATTTATTAAAGAAGGAAAAATGTATTTTAACAAGAATTACAGCATAATATTTACATATTTAAATGGACTATAGTGTAAAAGATATTTTGGTAATTAATAAAAAAAAATTAAATGAGTAAAAGTTCGTATATTTTAATTGGTCAAAGGAAGAGAGTGTTTCAAAGGATTTGAATTTAAAAACATAATTGAAGAAAATTAAACTATTCTTTTAACACTTAAATAAACGAGAATTAGTAGTAAGTAATTAATCTAATTACTATTTAAGTGGAATAAAAGTGTATATATATTTTCTTAGTTGATATAATATCTGATTTAAAAAAGTATTTGATATGACAAATTTTGAGCAGATTTTTATTTCACTATCAAATTAACTATCATTCAGTGAGAAATCATTTAATTATCAAATAAATTTAACTATAACAAATTTTACGCGGAAAACACTTTTTAATAATTTTTTTGGTATAAATTAAGAAGTATTTCTAATAATTTAATATTTAATTGAATGAAAGTGCAAGGTTATTTACAACTAGATATAATACCTATATATTATGGATTTGTGTAATGAGAAAAATATAATTGAAATATATAAATTTACAGGAGTTTGATCTAGTACCAAGAGTTTAATAGTTTACAACATGTTAACATTTTTTTATTAATATTTAATTTTTTTCTAGATTATGTTTTTCTAACCCTGTAGAGTTGATATAGTAACAGGAACATTTTAAATTGAAACTTTATTATTGTCGTTGTAAAAAAAAAAGTTTTCTTAGGTTAGTATGCATATATTCTCACCACCTTATTTAATTATAAGAATTCTATTAATAGTGTGATTCTTAATAATTATAGTTGGTATAATGAGTACAATGGGTTGGGTTAGGTTGAAATTTAAGTAGGTTGTGTTTTTTTATTTACTTGACCTAATTTATTGGTCGATGAGGCAAATCAAATTGATTTATTATTTTTGTATATAATTTTTAAAGGAAAATATAAATAAATAAATTGCAAGCTAAAATAGGTTTAGTACATTTCAAGCCACCAATTTGCAAGTCCAATAGGCAGAGTCAAATTGGCTCAATTCTTTTCAAGCCTTGAATTTTAGAGTCCAACTCAACAAGTACCAAGTTAGACCTATTTTTGTTAGAGTTGACAAAAAGAACAACAACCTAATCAGAGCAGCCGAAGAATAAAATTAGGCTGCATAAACTTATATTTTCCGTTGAGTTGTTGTTTTGTTGGCTTAATCTAGTGATATATAGAATCATTAGACTAAGTTAAAAATAAATAAATAATTTAAAAATTAGACTATGTAAAATAAAATAATTTTAACCTTCAAGCACAAAATTTGTAAGTAGTACGATATTTAGAACATTAACAAATTTATAACTTATATACACAACAACACAAAATTGATTAGCAAATATAATTAACTTGGATGATTAAAAGCAAAAAATTTGAAGGCCTTGCATTATATATACATTATACTATCCTGCACTAGCCATGGGAAACATTCCAAATTTGCGAGCAACTTCAACATAATAACTAAATTGATTTGGATCCCAAAACTGGCCATTAGGTAACATGTTGACGCGACCTAAATCACATCGAGTGAAATTTAAAAAAAATAAAACTCGTTATCACAATTGGAAGCCGAATCTGTCTTCTAACAGACCTAGCTATGCAAAGTTGGAGTAGGTTCGGCCAATCCGAGAGGATCAATCATGATCAATTCGGCTCTGATAGAAGTCGCTACCGACGTTTTGAAGGTAACGTCAGAAACTAGAAAAGGTTAAGGTAGGCCAACGAAATAGAGTCTGAGTAAGGAGTCGGTTACGCATAGGAACGATGTGTCATCCCACCCATCTATCATCTGATAGTTACCCTATGGATTACATGAGTTTTTCGAAGAGAAATTCACAGTGTTTTGGTGTCTTAGGGATGAATAATTTGACAAGAGTGTGTCTCTCGCTCCTACGTACCTCTTTTAATTAGAGGAATTAAAGTTCACGTAGTTCTGGACATACGAGGGTGTTAACAAAGTAGGTTATCCTTTAGGCAGCTACTACTGGAAGAGTGGGACGAATGCAAAGGCGGACTATCCATTAGGCATCCTGAATCGAAATGACTTTTAAAAAAGGAGTGTAGACTACCCATTAGGCATTCATGTCAAGCATGGGGATTGAACTATCCATTAGACGTTCAAGTCTAGGATGACATTTTGAAATGAAGTACGGAATATCCATTGGGCGTCCTGACTTGGAATGACTTAAGGAAAATGACTAAATGTTTGACAATATGCAAGTTGGACCGGGACTAAGACTGACTTGGTGCCGAATATGGAAACCGACTCGGAGTTGGATGTTTGGATGCTGAATCTGATATTGTTAGTGGACTAAACGTCGTGGCCTTTGTCTATGTAAAGCTAGAGCCAGTCGAATGAGGGGTATTGTAAGCTAATATGCAGAGGAACAGAGGCCAACTCGGCTCGAATCAATGCAGACTACATGTCTACCAATTGATCTACTTCAAATGGATGATATGAGGGAGTGTTCTTAAAGCATGGTTGCTTAATGCTATGGGTTCTCTAGAAGGAAGAAGACTTACCTGGTCTCCAAAGGTGCAGCTAATGCTTTCGTTCTTAGCTCAAATTCGTTCCTTCCGCAAAGAATTCCTCTATAGTTCTAGCTTTCGCACCCTCTTTGTCCAAGTGTGTCTCACTATTCAACGGAGCAGAACTCTCTTCTCAATTCTCAGTGTGCAACTTTACTAGCCAAACTCAGACCTCCCAAAATTCGACCTCTCCCCCCTTGTATCTTTCGTAGTGAGGTCCTTTATAGTGTTGGGAGGATGCCATGGATGTGTCAGATCTAGCCACGTGAGGATACCCCAACCTTTAGATCCAAGCCGTTAGCCTTGTCAATCCCTATGTTGATGCTTTTTAGGGATTTGTATCTGATCGTGGCATGTTCTCCAATAGGGGTGGCTGACTTGACGAATTCCTATCCCCTTGTGTTATTGTGATTGGTGAGGAAATTTACATCATTAGGATTGGCGGGATCCTTGTCCTCCCCCCCCTCTTGCTAACATGGCTCCATCCAAGGGTTCCCCTTAGTCCTCAAGGGATTTGACTGCTCAAGGCCTCTTGGATAGTGTGAGGCCTTGTCCCTTTTGCTGAGGTGGCCGACTCTGCTGACTCCTCGGTAACCTGGTTGGCTTCGTCAACGCCGCGCTAGAGCCTTCCTGGACTTCCCTTGGGCCGAGTCCAAAGGCCTTTCACAGCGTAGGCTACATTGGCCCTTTTTGGTCATTGTGGGTCGAGTCTAACGTATTTTCTGCATATAGGCCGTTTTGGGCCTCTTCTTGTTCAGACTGGGCCAGGTCTAGGTCCTCATCTTTAGGCAAGTCTAATTTTGTAGTCTCTTCTTCCCATTGGACTGAGATTGGGGTCATTTGGCTTGGGTGGACAGATTTGGGGTCCTACATATTCCAAATTTGTTACAGCAAATGCATGACATGAATGAGTTAAAGAAATAACGTCGTCAAGGTCGAACTAGACCTATTTTACTTGAACAATTAATAATCCAATAAATAAGGAGTAATTATAAAATATATGTACATTATAAGGAAATTTTAAATTAGAGAGTGAAAATTTCCTTGCAAATCCTTTACTAAATTTAAGTTGCTAATTAGCAACGAAAAAATTCTCTTATTATTCTTCTGTATATTATTGCCAATTTTTTTTACTAATTTCTCACAAGATATCTTTTGCTACTCTCTCATTAATCCATTGCAAAAAAAATTCATAAGTATTCATTGCTAATTCCCTGTCCTTCACTAATTATTAATCCCTCGCAATTATCTCTTATTAATCTCTTCAAAGTATCCTTCCCAAATCTCTCACAATACGTTAATCCCTTACAATACAATACTTACGTTTTCTCTCTCTAATCCATCATTATTCTCCAGCATTAAAATAGATGCATAAAACTTATATCATAGGTAAATACATTTAATAAAGTAAAATTTTTTTTATATATATATAAAAAACACTTATCTCATTACCAAATTCTTCAAATAATTTGTTAGTTAATGTAAAAGGAAACAAAAAAATGTGACCATATTCTACTTATGGCAAATGACAAGCAACTACAAATGTTTTCTATGAAATCATATGAATTAATTATAGTCACATAATATCATATTAGTTATAAACTATAATATTACTTATCTATGGTATTGATGCAAGATAACATTCTTTCTTTGACTTGCAAAAATTATGTGCATACGTATGAAATTGAAAAGAAAAATGCTTAGGTAACATATATACTAATCTAACTACTTGCCAATAACATCATTCTTCATGTGAATAATTATGTAATCTAATATTTCTGTCACCATTACAAATAAACATTCAATTGGATTGTGATGTGATGCTTAGAGTGGTTGGAAACAACAATTATCTACGTAATTAAGAAAATATTAATAAATATTTCTAGAAAGAAAATAATTAAATAAGACAACAAAGAGAATAAGAATTTCCATATTTGAGATTCTTGGGTAGTATTGCAACAAGGATTATGATAGGACGACGAACCTAAAAAAAAACTTTATTGATGAAAAACATAGAGTGAATGCCAAGGTTTATTTTGGAAAAACCTCTTAAAAAATAAAATGGTCATCAAAAACCAAAAATTGAGTTCAAGAGTTAATTATGCATAGGAAAGGTGTTGGCATTCTATATATGTCTTAGAATTTTAAGTTTAAGTCTAATTCAACCTTACAAAATCAACTTGTAAGGTAAGAGTTTCCTCTTAGTTATATACTTTACTCAAGCACTATCTTTAGTTAATATAAGACTTAAGTTTTTTTCAATACATATTTTCTGTCTAATTAGTTTTATAGGGTTAAATAAAGTGTATTGGAAAAACTTAATTTCCACATTAACTAGAAATAGTGACATTACATAGTATATAAGTGGGGACAACCTTCATCATGTGAGTAAGTTTTTGAGATAGAATTAGACATAAACTCACATTCTTAAAGATAGTATCAAAGTTTATCTTAGATTCATTATTTGATCACTTATTATATTATCCACACACCAAGTCCAATAATACTAGACATCAAGGGTGTATTAGGAAACTTAAGTCTCATGTTTAGTAAAGATAATGTCAAGGTAATATATACAAATGGGATGACAACTTCACCATATAAACTAACTTTTAGGATTGAGTTAGATGCAAACCTATATTGTAAAAAGTATATTTAACAAACATAACTCTATGTTATTTAGAATTTTAATTTAGTATTTAGAAAAAAAAATTAACCAATTGTCTTTTATTATTTTAACGCACAAATTATTCCAATTCAACATGTGTTTTAAGTTTTAGAAATACAAAAATTTGAAGAAATCAAATAAAATAATATAAGTATAGTTTAATTTTTATTTATTATTGGCTTTAAAAAATTATACGGTCAATCCATTATAAATTATTATTAGTGTGACTTTTTAAATAATTGTTATATATATAATCAATAAACTTACTGTATATAACCATATATAATTTGATGATAATATAAAAAAAATTTATATTATTAATTCGTACACTATTTATTCATAAAATTATTAAATATTCTTAATTGTTAATTTAATAATTTGTTTGTTAAGTTGAAAAAGAGAAAAAATAAACACAAAAACTGAAATTCCAATATCCTTCGAAGTATTAAATATACATTTCTTATATATTTCTATTCTTTAAAAAAATAACTAATAAATACGTTATTAAATCACCAAAAGCAAGTACATTATTAGCATATGTATGTTTGACTAAGTAAAAAATAATAATTGAGCGTTATAAGTTCCATAAGCATATAAGTTTAGATTATGTCACGAGATACAAAATACATGTTTACGAGGAAAGATAGATTATGGTATCCTAAAAGGTCAGTCTCTTGTTTAATAGAAGGAGACCTGTCTTATATTTTAACCTTTAAAAAATTTAACTAATTTAGATAATAATTTAAAAAATAATTTATTTACTAACCATGTAAAAAATTCTATATTATCATTCAATCACTATTGTTTTACCTAATAAATTTTTTAACTTCCTATATAATTCAATGAAAATGTAAAATTAATCTTTTTTATAATGTATATAAAAATTAGACTCACTTTTTAATTTGTTAACAATTTACAAGATTTTCCGAATTGTTTTTAAAATTATTGAGATTTTTTTAATTTCTCTCTACTCAATTAATTAATACATTTATATTCAATTAATGACTTTTTGACTAATAACCTTCTCTTATAGTCAGCATAGAGTCCAGAAAAATCAATGTATCATTTTTGCTTTGACCAAAAAATTAAATACTTAAAGGGCTTTCATATTAAAAAAATTAATAGAATAAATAATTTAAATGAAAGTCTTATAAAATATCCAACAACGGAAAATGAGAGGCAATGCAACAAGGTAACAATTGCAACTTTTTTATAAAAAACGGTGAACTATTATAAAAATAAATAAAAAAATTTATTTGTTGAAGTCTCTCCAACGCGCCTCACACTATCAGTGGTTAACACGCACCAAGCAAAAGCGCGTTGCAAATGCACCGTCAGGGGACTAAAAGATGGAGCCGGCAGCACGCGCCAATAAATGCGAGTGATGGTAGCATTGCCGCGGGTAACAATGCCATACCCAAATTACACTACATTTTTTATCAAATAAAAACCAAACAAAGAGGTTTCCACGAACATTGCTTAGCATGATGGCAACGATAACACAACGTAATATAACATATCTATCCCATAAAAAATAATAAGAAATTAGATAGAAACATACACAACGTGACAACAACAAAAACAACTGAGTGGAAGTAATGGATAGAGTTTCGACTGCTGTTTCATAGCACAGCATTCTATCATTTTCTTTCTTTTTTTTTTTTTAGTATTTCAGGATTGGATTGAATTTAATGGAGGTATTTGTGGATCGGTTTGAATGAATTTTCACGAAAAAATAATCTGATTTATTTTTTTTATATTTTTAATTTATAATCCAATTGATTTAGTTTAAAATTTAAATATAATTTAATTTAATGTAAATATTTTGGATTTAATTTAATTGAATTTTTTAGAAAATATTAAATATTATTAATATATTTAATAAATGTAATAAAAATTAAAAATATCAAATATCAAATTATTATATAACTAATAGCAGTATAACTCTTTAGATATTGAATATTAAAAATAAATTTATATAACTTGATAATAATCTTTATATACCCTTATTTAAATAGTTATTAAAATTTATTTTAATTTAAATATATTTTTTATAAATAAATATAAGTTATATAATAATTTTATAAATATATAAGAAATGAAATATAAACATGAATAATATAATAAATTTATAAATGAAAATATTTAAGCATGTATAATTTCGGTTTGGATTGATTTTAAAAATCAAATTTGGAATCCAATTCCATCTAATAGATTTTTTAATTTTAATTTTATTTTTGGTTTGTTAATTTTATTTAATACAATAAAAATAAAGATGTATAATTGATATATTTTAAAGATAATTATTATAATATTATAATTTATGATTTACCATTGCATGAACTATGAGCAGGGGCGGAGCTATACTATTTTAGATGTGGTGGCTAAGAAGAGACTTTTTTTTTATTGTTGAAAAATTGTATATACTAAGCAATAATCACTTTTAAAATTATAATTTTAATAACCATTTAATATGGAGGATCAGATGAAAATAATGGTTATGTCACTGTCCATCTAAAAGAATTTATACAATTAACTAATTAAAAATTGACTCTAGTTTGATTTTTAGGACAATTATTAGTAAAGTTAGAAATTTTATTTGATATGATGGTTTGTTTAATTTGAAAATGTAATTTTAATAGATTGACATCAACCCATCTAAAAAAATGTTTGTAAATCTTACTACATGTATATGTAAAAAAAAAAAAAAACTACCTCATTAGCCATAAAATTACTATTTAAAGTCCAAAGTTATATATTACTATACTTAATTAAAAATTTTCTTTTGATATATATATTAAATTGTTATTTTTTTTTTGTTTATAACATAAATAACTTATATGCAGCGGGACATTTATCAAATTAAATTGGAAAATTAAGTGAATTGTGTTTATAAAAATTTTTATATATAAATTTTGATAAAAAATTTTATTATATCTATAATTTTTATTGTATATATATAAAATAAAGAAAATTAAAATTTTTATATATGTGAGAAAATAGGTTATATATATATTATTAATGTAAAAAATTTTACACAATTATTTAATAATATATATATATATATATATATATATATATATATATATATATATATATATATATAATCAATATTAAATTTTTATCATAAATATAATAAAAATCATACTAACAATAAGTTTGTGCAAAGATAAGTCACTACATAATATTTATTTCAAAATATCATAAAGTATTTTTGAAAAGTAAACGTAGAAATATTTTAATGTTTAGTACAAGTTTTATACATGCATTTTCAGGTATGGTTGATTTTTAAGAAAATAAAATATTGGGTCTATTTCTTATACTTTCAGTAAAGGTGAATATTTTATATTTTTATTGAAAATAGAAATTACTTTCTACAATAACTACGTATTTCTAATTCATTTTCCACAGTTTTTTCTTTTATGATTAAATATATTTTATTTTATTTTTATACTAAATTTGAAGTTTTTTTTTCTATAATTACTAAATATCATTCGGACAGGTGATAAAATAATACTTTAAAGCATAACATTTCTGAAAATATAATTGTTGTAATACTATAAGCTGAAACAAAAATCCATATTTTCTTTTTCGGGTTCTGTGACTTGTGTCTATAATAAACTCCTCTTGTCAGAAGTTACATTCTTAGAATCTAGTTTATGGTTATTTTTCTCTCTCTAAAACTCTAGAGAGAGAGAGTGAGCGTGTGGGGTGGGTCGATGATGAAGGGTGGTTGAATGATTGCTCTCTGGCCCTCTTTGTTTGACTTTGGGTTCATTTCTATTTCCATCCCACTTCCCTCTTTCTTTCCTTTCCATTTCTCTATAGCGTGTGTGTGAGTTTAACTTTTTTTTCTTCGTTTTGCTTCCAATCAATTTAAGACTTGTTCTTGGTGTTGGTTATTCCAATTCCCACTTCTGGAATATGAACCAACGGTGGCGTCAAATTTGTGTACATTTTTACTTTATTTCACATTTTTCTTTGTTTGATGAAGCAAGCACTTTGAGGGGACTGGATTTGTGGTAGTCCTTTGTGTTTGTTTGTGGGGTGTTTTTGATTCCCCATATAAAGTTGGTTTTTTGCTTTGTGTGTTAATTTATCAATTTATCAATTCAGATTTGTGTTTTGTGTGATTGTTATGGGTTGTGCTAACTCCAAGCCAAAGGGGTGTCAACATTGTCATTGCAACACCCCTTATTCCTCTGTGCCTAGAAGCTTCTCAGTGCATGTGCATCACCCACCTCAAAGCAAAGGGGACAGTTACCATGTTGTGGCACTGACATCAACCACATTAGGTTCTCTGGACCATGTACCCCACAACAACCATGGCAATGGTTTAAAGTTTCCCAAAGGAAAGGTCATCGACAGTGACAGTTTCAGGACACAGAATCATGAGGAGGAGGAGGAGGAGGAAATGAACGAGGCAAAGACATGGTCTGATATGATTGAGCAAATGTTGCCAAAAGCTATCCACAAGAGTCCAATCTCAACACCACCCTGTGAGCCAGAGACTATCAACACATGGGAACTAATGGAAGGCCTTGAAGACACCACAAGCCCTTTCAGATCACCAAACCACTTCAAGAGCTTCTCCTTTGATGTCAATGTCAAGGGCCATGTTGGGGTTGATGTTGATCCACCCAAGCCTTGTGGCTTCATAGAGAATGACAGTGATTCAGCCAAACCAACGTGGTCTCAATCAAATGGTTCAAGTCTCAAGGCTGCAGCTTCAGATTTTGATGACCCACAAGTGCTTGTTGTTTCCTCATGCCAAGAGAACATGGATAGAAAGGGGGTTTTCTCTATTGAGGAAGAGAAGATGATCAGTGATGACAACAACGACGATGTTGTTATGGATTTGAAGGGTGCCCCATGTGGGAAGGACAAGGTGGTGGTGTATTTCACCAGCCTTCGTGGAGTGAGGAAGACTTACGAAGATTGCTGTCATGTGAGGCTAATTCTGAAGGGGTTGGGAGTGAGGGTAGATGAGAGGGATGTGTCAATGCATTCAGGGTTCAAGGAGGAACTCAAAGAGCTATTAGGTCATGGATATGGCAAGGGAGGGTTAGGATTGCCAAGGGTGTTTGTGGGGAGGAACTACATTGGTGGAGCTGAGGAAATTAAGCAACTTCATGAGGAGGGGAAGCTTGAGAAATTGCTTGGTTGTTGTGAAAAGATTAATGATAGTGTTGATGGTGGGGAACTATGCGAGGCATGTGGGGATATAAGGTTTGTGCCTTGTGAAACTTGTTATGGAAGTTGTAAAATCTACTATGAAGGTGATAACGATGAAGAGGAAGATTGTGAGTATGGATTCCAGCGATGCCCTGATTGCAATGAAAATGGGCTAATCCGCTGCTCAATGTGCTGCTACGAGTGAGATCACTAAGAATGAAATTGATCACATTTAATTTAACACAGGTAATTGAACCAATTTTTTCAGTTGTGGCTTCTTGTATTTGTTCATAGTCAGCTTTTGTTGTACAGTGAGGTTTTGGTGTGGTTGATCATATTAGAGAAGAGGAAGGAGATACAAGAGTGAATAATAATAACGTGTTCTAATCTGTTCTTTGCACAACCAGTGCAATTTACTGCATAGTGTATACTTTTCATTTTCCCTTTTTCAGAAAACAAAAGGCTTGTTGTATACAATTTCCTTTCTTGCAAAAAGAAATGAAAAGAGTTACAAGGGTATAGTGACATTCACATTCTTTCACTTCATAATGTGTTCTTCTCCCTTGGACAATTTCAAAGTTGTGATGTGTTTAGCACTTAAATGGTTTCTTCTAGATGTAGTAGAGTTGAACCTACTTTGAGCTAATTACATAATGCAACTACCATGTTTGTCAATTGCTAACAAATGTTGGCCTCTATTGAAGACAAGATCAATAGCTGTTAGGACACTGATTTTATATTGATTACAATTTATTTCTTAGGAATAAGAACAGTTCTTTGTTAAGTTACTTTATTGATTTTCTGCACTACCAACTTCATATAATTGTTTTGAACTGATTCAGCGAGACACATTGTGGCTAAGTCAAATCTTGCTTCTTTGGACTCAAAAGGAATCCGTGACTGCTGTAACCAAATACATCATTTCTTCTGGAACCAACAGAACCGTTCAAAATCACAATTTTCAACTTAAAAGAAAGTTTCAATAGGAAGTGGCTTTAATTAGTTATTTATTATCTATTTAAGGAGTATCTGTTTTTTCTTTCTCTTTTATGGTTGTCCTCAACCATATGCGTTTAAGTTATTGCAATTTGAACCTATTGCATTGAATTTTTTATAAGCAAGAAAAAGACCCTGTCAGAGGCCGATGCACATGAATTGAGGTAAGAAAACTCACCAATTTTGACTTAGGTACCATGCCAATATTTATACCCTTCTAAAGGTAGACTAAAGTGGTAAAAAGTTTTCAACACTTTTTTTTGTGTGGTTATAATCATTACAGAGATGGTGTCCTAGCCACTTAATTATAGACATGAATATTTTTTTTTATAGTTATTATAGATAAAAAAAATCTTTTTATAAATATAAATAAATTTAAAATTTAAAATTACTAATTAAATTAAAATAATTGATGTAAATTGATCAATACACTACTCTATGTTATTTGATTATATGAAATACAATAACCTATAAATTTATGAAATTTAAAATTAGAATTCCAGATTGTGCAATTTACAAGAGGATTTACCACCATGAAACAACTAACGATAAAAAAAGGTTTGTGCCAAAGAAGGGTACTTTTTAATGCACCTATGAACTATGAAGCCCCCTTTCAATCATGGTCATTTGTGTTCATGCAAAAAATGGGACCAGGGGGCCTATAGGTAAGAAAATCCCAGTAGGTGGCAAGTCTCCTTGTCATAGTCATCCCATCAAATCATAATCAGTTTAGGAACTAGTGGTATAGAACAATTACAATGCAATAATGAATGAAATGTCAATCATGTATTTATGTTATGGATAATGTACAAGAAAAGTAAAAAAAAAAAACATAAAATTTAGGACATAACATGTATCCTTTCTTGTCCTAACTCCTAGGACACTGATATGCTTTAGCAATTAATGATTTTTTCAGTATTACAGTGGTAATGATATTCGAACTTCTAATATCTTATCAATTTCTTTTTACCTAAATTCTTCACTACTAACTTAATAATTAATGACTAATATTTAATAACACATCTCACTTATTTAAAATATAAAATGTAGCAAGTTATTTTGGTATTTATACTTTATTTGAAAAGAACATACGTAACTTAGCATACATCAATAATTAATTATCGAAAGTATTTATACTTTTAAAGTTTAATTTTTATATACTATTAATACATATATTTTTTACTTAGTTAATCAATTAGAAATTCTCTTTTAACTTTTAAAATAAGTATTAAAAAAAGTCAGTAATATTTAATATATTATAATTTATAATTCAATAATAATATAAAATTAATATATTTCAATTAAATTTATACTTTTATAGAAGAAGAAAAAACAGCAAAAGAATCGCCTGAAAATTACTTATCACTTAATTTGGACAAATATCAATATTTTATTTCACAATTTTAATGCAATAACTCAAAATTGCTTTTTTTTTTCTTTTTTTTTTTCTAAAAGTTATCACCTAAGATTGGCTTTGGATCAGTGGTCCTAGCAAATATGGGGTGTCTTGTAGGTGAGCAGTGGATGAATCCATTATGCCAAAAGGGGGTGCAGATTGCTATTGAAAATTAAATAGTTAGTCAGCTTTATGTTGAGAAAATAATTCCTGCCCTCTTGTCATGTTACTCCAAAGAAAAAGCTTCTTATAAGTATAGCTGTTAAAGACTGTTATTGATCCAGTACATGATAAAAAAAATTAAAGAAAAACTTTAATACAGTTCTTTTAAGTATTTTTTAGTGTTATTCTTTAATTAATTTTATCTCATTAATTTACCTAATAAAAATTTATATTAAGAAAAATATATTTAGACATCCAAAATGTTAAACAACACTTGCATAGAGAAAAAGAAATAATAAATATGATGTGATAAAAAAAATAAAAAAATAAAAAATGTTGATGTGTATTGAAAAAAATAAGATATTTAAATATCATTATTTTTATATTAAAAATATCATATATTATTAAAATAAAACTATTTAAATAAAAAATAATAGTAAAAACACATTATATCTAAGAACATATTTAATGTGCATTTGTTACCGCCCTCAAGAATGAAAAACAAAAGTGATCGAAAACTGATATCTCTTATATTAAATGTGGTTAGTTAAATTTTTTAACAAAAATTAATTATTAATAAAATCGATAAATATTCCATATTTATAATACCATAAAAAATTCTACTGTTAAAGGCATTTTTAATGTGTTACAAGCAACATAAAATTTAAATTTAAAAATTTTAACAAGTTTTTTCTCTAACTTCTTAAAAAAAGTCTACTGTTCAAGTCATTTTTTAATATGTTACAAGTAACATAAATTTTAAAATTAAAAATTTTAACAAGTTTTTTACAAGTTTGTTCTCTAACTTCTTAAAACCTTAAAATGAATCTTATGTATATCTTCCTATTCATAAGAATCATTAAAATTTGTTGTATATATAAGGAAATGTTCTTATATAAAAGTTATTAAATCAATGGTTTAATAATAAAATTGTATAAAAAATAATTCTTTGACTTTATTATAATGGACTATCGTCATATGCTCTAAGTTTTATTAAAAAAAAGAAAAAACAACCGACACGGCTTTGTTAGTAAGAAAATGAATTGCAAGTGACATAAAGCTGTAGAGAAACAAAAGAGGGGGATCCACACTGCCCATCCAGCAAACCAAGTTTCCAACACCAACGTGACCAAAAAATGTAGCAAAGTGTATTTTAATAGTAAAAATTACAAAAATATTGGTTATATATATTATTTTCTCACTGGCATGTATGAAGAGTCAAGACCAATGTGACAAAAAAAAAGGACAGTGTAATAATGGAGAAGTGAGGATGTGACATGCAGCCTGTTGTTATGGCCCAAAAATATTAACTAGGCCGGCAAAGGCAAAGCAATTGTTGGGTTGTAAAGATGGGGTAGCAGGATGTCTATAAAGCATAAAAGCATAGCACTCTGGTTGGCAGTTATTAGGCATTAAAATATCTAGAACAAGTTCACATTATGATGATGATTTTAGACTGCTTTTATAATTATACTCTTATGTAATAATTTAGGGTGCGGTTTCACTAAAAAGCTTGACTGCTTACTCAATAAATTTTCATTACATGTCATGTGATGTGAGTAGTGATGGTGAAATAAAAACTTGTCACAAGTGGAGTTCAATTTTTATAACAATTAAAAATATCATTTTATTTTTAAGAGTGGATTTGATTTGATAGGTAAAAATTATTTCTTAATATATATATAAAAAAATATTTGTAAAATGAATAATTTAGTTCATCATTTAAGATGTAAAATTAGATTATTTTAAGTGGGATAGAAAATAAAATGAAGTGTATTTTTATACTTTAAATTATTTTATATAATTTTAAAATAATAAATATAAATCAAAATAGGTTCATACATTTCAAATTACTAATTTTTTTTATTTCAATTTTTTTAAAATCATATATTTTAAAGTGTAATCCAAACTAATTTATCAAGTCAAAGCTATTTTAGTAGTTATATATATATATATAATAAATTTAATCATTAATTTTTAAAACAAGTTAAAAATATCATATTTTAATTATGTGTTCTAAAAAATATCAACATAAATGAAAAGGTACTTAGGGCATTTCCAATGGTATAACTCATTTTGAGTTCTTAATTATTTTTTTTAAGTCTCATGGTGCTATGTAGATTTAAGAACTCTCCTTATTATTTAATATTTTCTATTTTTTTTCTCCAAAAACAATGTCAAAAAAAAAAAACTCTTATCTTAAGAACTCTTTTAAAAATTAGCACTAGAGATGACCTTATAAAGTCATAAATTTTTATATACACAATTTGGTCAGTATAAGTTCTTCCATGGAGATTCATAATGCAATGCTTTTAAAACTAAATGAATTGTTAAATAGGTGAAAAAATAAATGAATTATTAAATAGTATAAAGTAGTTTTATATTATTATTAAATTTCAAATCGCTATATATGGTAAGTTTATTGATTTTTATAATAATTATTTTAAAAGACATATTAACGATGATACATGATTAGATAACATTATAAAATTATTTTACATTGTCAATCTATTAAACTTATATAAATATACATAAGCAATAAAATTTTGGATCAACATATGACTATTATCTAATCATGTATCATCGGTAATATGTCTTTTAAAATAATTATTATAAAAGTCAATAAACTTACCATATATACTTTTGTGTTTTATGAAAATATACTTTTGTATTTTATGAAAATTGCGCTTGTTGCATTTGAGAATATTCTCTCTTCTTTTGTTCTTGAGCACAAATCTAATTCTCAGCAATTTTTCATGAGACTTATGATGAATTTCTATTTCTCTTATCTAATTCATTGATGATTAATGATAAGTGACTATTTTAAAAGATTATTATCTAAACCAAACATATGATTATTTTAAAAAAAATCAATAAAAAGATAAGGACATTTAGGTAAACTGATACATAAAAAGGAGAAAAGAGATGTAGCAAATGATTTGATAGATGTAAATAGTAAAAACTGGGGAAACTATTGATCCAAAAGAATGAAATTTGAGGAGGGAAATTGAATATAGAGTCTTGTTATAAATGTCCTTGCATATAAATTAATTATATTTATAGTATACGAAGAAGCCAACGATTATTATTTTTTATTTTTCAACGTACGAATTAATTGGTGTAGAATTATTTTAGTTCAATTAATATTTTTAAATTTGAGTCATATTAATGTAAATTTTAACTGCATTTTAATAAAAATTGTGAACAATATCTTTGGTTAAAAAAAAAAAGAATACCCAGTTTCAACTTTCACTCAACAAGTATTTATTGGACAAGAATAAAATCAATTAAAAATATAAAATAAATCAATCTTATTACAAAGTTTATGCACTTATGTCATAAGTTCATAAACTTATGCACTTTTATTTTCAGAAGTTCCTTAACTAATTTTCAATAAATATCTATTAAACATAATACTCATTTTTGTTTAAGAAACATCTTAATAATAAGATTTTACAATTAAATTATTCTTATATGTTGAAAATTAATTCAAATTAGACTACAATATGTAATTGATTATGACAACATAGCAAGAAATTCAATATTTGGATTAGGAGGCTAAATTCCGAGAAGGATGCATTAGATTTGATTAGACCCTGGTTAATGAAGTAACTGCATATTATGTGTTTGTTTGATTTAGATATGGTAGATTTAATTTCAATAAAATTAATTTTAAACTATTGAATGTGTAATTTTACATTGAAAATTGAGGTACCCTGAAAGGAATTGATTCTCATAATTTACCAAATGCACAGTACATACAGACTAAGGAGAAGCACTTGGCAATTCCAAGAAGTCGGTTAACCACAAAATTACACATTTGTTTTTTATGACTAAATATATATGGAAACAGTTTACTTTGTAGTTTAATTATTAAGCTTGATCGGTTATTGAATTGACGAGAAGGTAAATTGAAGATTTAATAATTTAATTGTGATTAAATTGTTGAATTTATAATGACTAAATTTATTTATTTTTAAATATTATAGAATATTTTAAGTATAAAATAATGAAAAAAATTAAGGTTTAAAACTTGTAAATTAATATAAATGATTAAATTATATATTTTATTAGATAAAAATTAATAATAATTGAAAAATAATTAATATTTATGTGAAAATTTTAAATATATATTTTTATTTATCTTAAAAGTGTTTTAGATTAAGTTAAACAATATAAAATAAAATAATTGTTTTTTTGAAAAGACAAGTTCTCTAAACTTCGTTTGTTGGAGATGGAATAATAAAGAAATAATGTGGAGATAAAAGTAACGAGTGAGAAATAAAAAGGTGTGAATTCTACACTTTTTATTTTTCTCCGAAAAAATGAACATTGATTTGTAGTGTAATATTTTATGACAATTTTTGTTGTTGTTAAAAGCTGTCACAAAAAGTTAAATATTTACAAGTGGTTTGAATATTTATAAGCGGTTTAGGTTTAAGACAGTAAAAAATTACTATCATTGATTGAAATTAAATTTAATTGATATTAAATTCTGATTTAATAGATTGAAGTTTTAATTTAATTAATTGAAATATAACTTTTTATTCTTTTCTTATTTCTTTTTTTTATTTTTCTTAAGTCAAGTATTTTCTATTTCCACTCAATTTATCACTTATTTTTTATTATTCTATTTATCTCTTTTCTATGTTCATCGACTTTATTTTTACTTATTTTTTTTCACCTACTAAACACACCCTTACTGATTTTAAGATACTCCAATTTTTTTAATAATAAACCAGTCACCAGATCAATTCTGTAACTGTTAAGAGCCAATTTGGTGATGCATGCTGATATGTGTAACATGATATATACTTCTCATCCATGGATTTGAGACTTGTCCAGAAGCAATTCTACATTTTCAAGTTCAGCAACCTTGGCTTGGCTACATAGTAGCAGATGACTCATGATGACACATATCCCTTAGCTAGCTATAGTTAATACTTAGTACATCCTTTTTTTTATTTTTATGTTTAATTTAAGGTAATGTATAAAACCTCCAAGAAGTGATGCCTCAAACTAGAAATCAAAGAGGTAACTAAACAAATGCATTGAATTGCCTTAATTCATGGTGAAACCAAGAAATACATAATTAGATTGTTTGGGTCCACGTTTAAATGTTTTTAATGTAAGACTAAAGCCAGTCAAACATGCTTTTTTTTTTTTTTTATTAACCATAATATTTGACATACTCATAAAAACTTGATTTGGGTGGATTTGAGTTGCATCTATATCTTTCAGCTATTTTACTTTGTTCTTTCTTTTGGGGATAGGGAAAACGTGGGAAAAGCCTCTACTGCTAATTTATGAAAGAACCAACTTCCCAAAACGCAATTTCCCCCACAATCTAAAATGGTGATTCGTGTTCTAGAAAAGCATAGACTATTCTCCACACTGATAAAAAATAACTTCTGATTCAGAGCCTAATTGTCATACCATAAAAAATATTTAGCAAAATTCATCATAATTTTAATATGGAGAAAATTTTGATACACAGTCATAGACGTTATTTCGGTCGATCTTCAATTACAAATGAAATTTCAGTTCGATAATTCATTATTCACGTAATAAAGATTTGTGTTAAAAAATTATTCAGATTATTGACATGAAATTGATTCATAAACAGTACAGATAGCATTTAAAAAATTGTATATAATTAATTTTTGTCATTTTAATTGGACCATTTAAATTCGTTTTCATGTTTGCCTCTTCTAACATGTTGGCATAATGAATCAAGAAATATTCAACAAAGTCATAAGCCAAAACATTGATTTTTGCTAAAATTATTGTTAAACAAAGAGACAAGGCAAAGTGGGCCGTTTTAATTATAGTATTTCTGGTTGTAAATAGCAGCAAATAATGCAAATTAAGGGACATGGTTTCCACATACAAAATCAGCTGTGAGGGGACTATCCGGAAGCATACCATTAAAAAACACTAGTTAAATATGGTGTGACATGATTTAAATATGTGGTTAAGAGTTTGATATTTGAATGTGTATATGAAAAAATTGTCCAGACTCCTTAAATGAATCTTAGTATTTTGAGGTAGAACTCACAAAATAAGTTGAATTAGTCATGCTATTACTTGGATCTGCCTAATGATATATAAGGTTTGAATTTTAAATTTTAAATTTAAATAAAATGCAAGCTTTCTAGTAGAGACTGATTATGATTTATATCATGCTTAACCTACAAAAGATTGAAATTTTTTTTTTTTATAAAGATTGTTATATTTTAGAAGCCCAAATTGAATTCAGTCTTTTTAAGATTAATCTTTAGCTTTAAGCCCAATATAGATTGAGAAGTTGGTTTTGTTACCTTTACCTCAAGAGATTAATAGATACCTTGAGTTAAAAAAAAAAAAAAAGTTAACACAGCTTCTATCATTTATCTTCTTTCCCGACAAGGTTTTTCACTTGTTATTATCGGACTTGGACTAAGAATTTCTTCTACACAAAATCTTCATGGGCTACAATATGGGGTTGACGGGTTTGAAACAAGCAGACCCAATGAACCAACCAACACCAAATTGGGCTCTGTGAAATTTAGGCAGAATAAGGCTTCAAGCCCAAATCATGATATCAAAGCCTATTACTTCTGCAAATCAAAAGGCTCTGGAGGTGTGTAAGCCTGTTCCTGGCCTAAACCATATTAGACAACAATTGAGGAGAAGCTTGTGCTATTTCCACCACTCAAATGGTTAAGTACATCTTTTTATTTATATATATATATATGGTATTATTTAATTATCCTTCTTTTTTATTTATTTTGTTTCGAACAATCATTTGTTTGTTTATCTTTTTTTTTTCATTTTTAAAAAATTTTCATTTGTTGAAGTTTATTTATTCTTTTATACTTTCTTTTGAAAATGTTCTTCTTATCGATATTTCACAATTATATTGTCGTAATTTTTTTAGTTTCTTCTATTGATGTTTTACTTTTTGGATATTCTTTCTTCTATGAGAACAAATTTGTGACTTGATGGCAATGAAGATAAATAGGATTTTTTCGTTTGTGCATGTTAGATTAGATATTGATTTATGAAGAAGAAATGAAGAAATATAAAACTGTAATTAAATAAAAATATCAAACCTATCATTCAAAAATTTTATACATATTCTAGAAAGTAAGCTTCAAAACTTAGTTTTCTAAACATGTATAAATTTTTGGAAAGAAAGTTTCAACAAAATACAAATAAATCACGCAAATAAAAATGAAAACGTAAGGCATGAATGTACACTCAGATAAAATAATTTACATAGTTATGGACAAGAATACAACTTAAGATATCTTTCAACATATTATATTTCATATATATTTGTATAATAGACACACCATATTGTTAAAACCTGTATAGTGTTAACGAATAATAAAGATGAAATATAAAATAAATATTTAAATAGTAGTAAGGATGAAAATGAAATGTAAATTAAAATTTAAAGAATAATGAAGATGAAGTATAAAATTATAGTTAAAAAATAATAAAGATGAGATGAAAAAATAAATTTTTATTATTTTATACAAAAAATTTTTATGAATAATAAAAATTATAAAAAAGAAGGTATACTTAATAAATTAGAAGATATACTTAATAAATTGGAAGGTGTAAATTACAAATTGTAAGTTATACTTAATAAACTGGGAGGGGTAAGTTGCAAAAGCGTTGAGTGGGTGCTGAATATTATCAATTGATTCTTTCCATGCTCAAAGCCCATATGATAATGAAAAATCTGGTCCCTTAAATTTAGAGATATATTATTTATATAATATTTTTTACAATATAATTTTGATTTAAATATATTAGAGGTTCTTACATATATAACGAATTTTATTTTTAGTCTTTGTATTTTTTTTAATCTGTTTCTCATTATCTGATTTGGTTTTTGCCATAAACCTCTCATTACTAATATGTTTTACGTTTTCACAAATACAGTGGTTTTGATTTTACGTTCCTATAAAATATAGTAATTTTTTTAGTCAATACAAATATAGCAAATTTTATTTTTAATCATTGCTTTTGTGACCTTGCAAAATATAATAATTTTGTTTTTAGTCCTGGCTCATCATGGACCAAAGTAAATGACGACATATATTGTAGGATTAAAAAACTAAAAAAATTTACAGACATTAAATCAGTAAAAATAAATACTAATTTGTAGAGATGCAATGTATATTTAAACTTATTATTATTTTTATTTTTTTTATCACATATATTACTTATACTTATCTCCTCTTTTTATTTCTCTATGTTGTATAACATTATAGAAATTTGTTGCATAATTATAATTTCTCTTATATTAATGACCCAGGGCCTTCATACAGTAAAAGTAATTTATCAGCAAATAACGAAAATGATAGATCAGTAAGGTGATCTTATAAGAAAAAAGTTTGGAGATTTAATTAATTGTGGCTTTTGGGTTTGTAAAAAATATATCTTTAAAATTATGGTATTGAATTAGTCAAAGACATTGTTTTAATATTCAATGTTTCAACTATTGTCAAATTAATTATGGTAACCGGTATTAATAAAATACTAATATTAATTAAATAATACATAAAAATATTCAAAAAATTTAATATCATAACTTTATAACACTGAAAAGCTAAAACTAAAACATAATTATAGGTTATTAACATTCAAAATACACACAAAAGATTAAATCAAATATATTATAATTATAATAATTAGATCTAAGTTTCATTAATATATAATAAAATTAATTAACAATAATAAATTTATATTTATAATAAAAAATAAAATACAAATGTTTTAGGTTGATTTTCATTTTTTAAGAAAAAAATAAAAAAAATATTTTCGATTCTTTGACCAATTGATGTGATTTGAATACACCTAAAAGCAAACATACCCTTTCGTGATAGTAATAAGGATGCGAGTTTAAATATTGTACCACTCTAGAAGTTATTATATTGTATAGACAATTAATATTTCAAGGTTATTTCAAGAGAAAAAAAATCATGTGAAAGCTTGGTAAAGAAAACAAATAAACTCAAAGATAAGGAAGAGAGAAAAAAGTTATAATTTTGTTTGTATTCTTTCATCCCCAATCCTAATTGCATACAAAATTTCCTAATTTATTCTCCTTATTGCTAATTATACCTCTTAATTCTATTAAGAATTCTTGGTCTAGACTCCTATTAATCTTTCCTCTAATATATAACCCGAGTTGATTGCATCAGAACTCAATTCACAACAAACATAAAGTACAAAAGGCATATTAATTAATTTAAATAATCTGATTGCAAGTTAAGAAAAATATTTTATCATGAAAATTTTGAAGACCTAATTGTTTTATAAATTCATTCATTAATTGCAATACAATTGACGTTTAGTTAATTAATTAAGATTTTGCATAGGATGATCAAATATTTACAAGAGTTAAAAAATGATAAAACAATTTAATTGGAAAGAAATAAAGATGAAAATGAACATTCAAACAAGATTAAGGGTTTTGAATACAAATTACTATAACCCTTGAAAAAGGGGTTAGTAACCCATACACACAATGAAAATAAAGCAAACTAAATAACACATAAAAAAGCAAAAGACAAGAGTAATCGTGATGGTTGGAGGCTTTATCCCTCCATTCTAAATTGTGTCTTAGCTTTGCTAATAGCCTTGAGGTGTTCTAGGAGAGTTGTAAATAATGGAAGGAATGAGAGAGAATTTAATTCTTTGTAATGATTTTTCTACTCTTCCCTCACTTCCTTTTATAGCCATAGAGCATTCTAATGTAAGCATCATAGATGTGCAGATAGGATGTATGATCATGCTGCTCTTGGTGCAAATAATTAGGTGTTCTAGAGCCCGATGCATAGTTATGCTAAAACGTAGCATGATTGTTTTGAAATTAAGCATGGTTGTGCTAAAAACGAGTATGACCATGCTTCTTTCTCAGTGTTAAACTTTTCCTTTGATGATTGTGCATGACCCTACTTCGATCAACACAATTGTGCTCCTCTTTAGAGTTTATTTTTGGTTGGTTTTTTATATGAAAAGTTGAGACCAATGCCTTTTTTCTTGCTTTGGGTTTCTTGTCCTGTGCTGTAACATACTAAAGGAAAAATGATGAACTTTGCATAATTTGTATTAAAAGAGATGCAATTATATCCCAAAACTCCCTCACCAACATACAAAATATCAGTTTATCATTAATTTTTGTCCAAGTAGGTTCTATGGTTTAGTTGAACCTGGTACCTAACCAATTCCACAATTTTTTGATTTGATCGACTGATTCACTAGTTTTCCAATCTAATCAACTGGTTTGGTTTGATTTTCAAAACATAATAAAAATACTAATATCATCATCTATTAGATGATATTCAAACCAATTAATATAGAAATAGTTTGGTAATAAGTTTTGAACATATAATATTAATGTGTTCAAAATAATGTAGACTAGCTTTAACCTTTTGACCCATGAGGTGAGGTACCTAAGACTTCATATATATATATATATATATATATATTCATGACTAGGTTTTTTTTATCATTATAATTGTTTGCTATGCGGTTTTCTCCATCAATAATTGTTATTGAGAATGTGATTAAGCAATGAATGAAAGACTTTATTATTCTCATTTTTAGAAAATTTGTGGAGTAACAACATTAATAATAATGAATACAACAAGTAAACAAAGAATTATATGCCGCAATTTCATGTAATACTGTAACGGTTAAGTGCTCAATTTTCCTAATTATATTTGGTATTATAGCCAACATTATCACTTAAAAGCTAATTATAAACATGTTCACCTTCTCTTCATATTGAAATTTCCATTCCAGTTTTATTAATTTTCGTAGGTATTTTATCCTATGTTATGCATATGATAAATATTTATTTTATATAATTAAAATTTATAATAAATAAAATATTTTAAATATATAAAATATATTATAATTAAAATTCATAATAAATAAATATTTTTTAATATATAAAATGATATAGTGTGATACAAGATTATTTTAATAATTAACAATTTATTTTTAAAATATTAAAATTTAATTTGAAATAAAGATGAAAAAGGTAGATTTAAATAAATAAAAAGTTAAGAAAATTAAACATTCCAATAAAGATAAAAGGAGAGTGATTTAAGATGGTAGAAAAAATATATATTTTGGGGTAGTTGTTAAATCAAATTAAATTTAAATTTAAAATAAAAATATTTGAAAAAATTAAAAATAAAATAAAAATAAATGCTCAATATATAGGATTATGATAAGACATATATATAATGTTCATTCGTAGGATTAATTAATTAAAACTTATTTTGTTATTCTTATTTATTAATGAATAGGGTTAGTCTCTCCCTTTTCTCTTTGTTTTCTTGTATTCTGATGGCTTCCACAAGGAATTGAAAACTTTTTTTTTAGTTCAAGTTAATTAACATTATATTATTTAGACTATGAGTTCTAAACGTTCTCCATCACTTTTTTTTCATTTTAGAACATTTCTATTTTTACTGTGTTTATTATTATTTTTATTTTATTGATTATGCAAATTAAAATGGACCTTTGTACAATTAATAGGATCATATAAAATTGATTAGGGTGATGGATATAAAACCTTTAACTTTGTTGTGTAGAAATATAATCTAGCTCAAATAAACTTAGTTTTTGTATTTGTTGTCTATATTTAGGTTTTTTTATGTGATTTAATACTATTGATAGGTTAGATCCTAATAGCTTGTTTAGGATTGTCTATTGGTAAGGTAAGTATCTAACAAGCTTCTCTTGGTTATCAAGAAAGTAAGAAAAAACTGGTTATTAGAATTTGTTAGTAATTAGAACAATTTTGTTTTAAAGGGAAAGACATATCTTTGAACCAATGGTCAATCCTAAGAAATAAAGCTTTGGCTAAGGTCTTCTAATTATTAAATTTTAATTAATTAATTGTCTCATTCATTGTTTTGTTTACTATTTAATATTTACATCAATCTCATAAAAGAAATAAACATCAATAATATATGTGGATTCAACTTTACTCATAATTTTATTCAAAATATATTCTAAAAAGAGTAGAAATAAAATTTGTTGGTTTAATACTCATCAAAATGTTAGTGTTGGTATTATTTTTCAAGAACTAATGTCAAAATATTTGGATTCTTTTATGCCTTGCCCTTCAATATAAGGGAACTTGAATATGATCTAAAGATCAAGAAAACAAAGAGGGGACTAAGGAACGAAGCTAGATTATGAGTCAAGCAAGCTAAACAAGTCGAGCAACAAACTTCTTCCTCGACCGCATGATAAGGTCAACCTTGAGCTAAATGACTCCTCTAGTAAATTAGAAATTGAGGAAGAAGTGATGGAGAACCTAAAAAGAACTTTGAGGTAGGAGTGAGCAAGGGATGAGTTAGACCAGATTTATCTTTATCCCTGTTCAATATGAAATTTTGATCGGTCACTCATTCAAACTTGAACCTGACTCGATCAAAACTCAAAAAATGTGGGATGAGATTGGCTCAACTTAACTTCTTAACATAATATACTAATCTTAATAATATATACAGTTAAATCATAGAATAAAAGAAACATAAAACTTAAAGTAAGTATATTTTATTATATATATTTTAAAATAGATATTATTATTATAAGTATAATACTATGTTATACAAAATGATATATTTATTTAAATAAAAAACAATTAATACATAATTGTTAAGAAAAATATTTTTAAGAGAATATAAAACACTAGAGTGGGTTAAAATGACCTAAAACATAACTTGAACTTGTTTGAATCAACATCAGGTCGAACTTGGTTGGTGATTGATAAGTCATATTTTATACACCTCACAAGGGTTTAAGATGAAGATTATTAAGATTGTTTAGTGATTAAGAGTCCTGTCTTAGTTAAGATTCAAATTATGAGGCTAAAAATAGGAAAAATATAAATCTGTGCTAAAATGAGGATTTTAACTAATAAAAGAGTGGATTTATTTTGCAGGCTCAAGCTAAGGATGTCTTGACCCAACCAAGAGCGTTTCGTCCCAATTGAAGTGTCTCGGCCCAGAAGAAGCAGTTTCGACCAGACTAGCCTTCCTGCCAAAGCCGACTTCAGTGGCTAAAATCATTCTGGCAAGAATGCAGATATGATTATGCTAGAATTAAGGAATCTGTAATGCATATATGATTATGCTAAAATTAAGGAATCTATAATGCATATATGATTATGCTAGAATGAAGGAATATGTAATGCAGATATGATTATGATAGAATTAAGGAATCTGTAATGCAGATATGATTATGCTAGAATTAAGGAATCTGTAATGTAGATATGATTATGATAGGATTAAGGAATCTGTAATGCATATATGATTATGATAGAAATTAGGAATTTGCAATGCAAATATGATTATGATAAGATCAACGAATTTGTAATCTCCTAGGATTAAGGAATCTATAATCTACTAGGATTGAGAAATCTGTAATCAATAATTCAAATTTGTAATATGTTAGGATTAGGGTGCGTCGTAGCTGCCCAACTTGTGTATAAATAAAGCACGTTAGGTCGCGTCTTCGGCGTGGAAAAATAGTAAAGTTCTAGACCTAGCACAAGTAGTGATTACAGTCGTTCTAGCTAGCATGGTGGTACACTGAGTTTTAGTAAGGTCTCTCTTGATCGAGGAGGTACATGACGAGGATTTGGGAAGTTAGAAGCTGTCGGAGGTGATCTCTCGGTATAACCGATGCACTCCGATGGATGGAAACCTTAACGTCTGGCCATCAGTAGTGCACCATCGTCGTCCTTCCAAGGCAATCGTCGTGGAAGGAAAATTTTTTGGAAACTCTAAATTTCTCACCTTGTACTCGAGTTTGTTTTCAATAATATAAGCAATTTGCATTTTTGTCTTCTGATTATAATTCCTGTGTTTTTAATCTACTTCAACTTTGTCGCGGTTGCACATTGTTAGGAGTAAATCACATTAGACTAGGGCCGATTGGAATTGGTTTAATAATCTAGTTAGGTAGAGAACTTAAAATCAACCAAGTACATACTCCCTGCCAACTGATGAGGTAGCGATTGTGTAAATCCTCGGCATGACAATGGACAAATGTTCGGCAATTGTCGTAAGAATCTAAGGTTGATTCGGAGTATAATCTTAAGTAAAAAATCCGTAAACTGATTGTGTGTTGAATTTGGATTTGGTATAGTAGTCAGTTTAGTGTAGTTTAGTTTAATTTCAGTACTTAGTTTATTTTTCTGCATTTAAACACAAAACCCCCTTATTTACTGTTATTTCCGATCTGAGATCGAGTCCAGTCTGATTCTGTTGCGTCTGTCTAAGCCGAAATCATATCGGCAGTTCTAGTCGGTCTCCCACCGAGACCATCCCGGTCTCACTTAAGCCGACCGATAATAAGTCGACATTTCACAACATTTAGCAGTTTGTGCATAATTCTCTAATTTTCACACTTAGTCATAATAGAATACACTATTTTATTTTATTTTAATTACATAGAGTTCACCTTTTTTCTCCCTAGTCTATTACAACATAGGAAAATAAGCTCAAAGGAAGAGAAAAAAAGTTTGAAACCTAAGCCTTTATACTCAAAAAACAGCCCACAGAAGAAAAGCACGATCATACTAGTTGAGGAATGGCAATGCACAAGCACCAAGGAAGAAAATGGTGCTAAGAAGTAGCAAATGTATTTCAAAATTTGGTTAAGAATAGTGATGACTCCCCATACCCAATTAGAATGGTCATCAAGTGTTTTAAATTGGTAGGGTCATAACTTTGATGCCTCTTTTTCCTAAGCACATGTATTAAAAAATATAGAAAGCTAAAGTGTTAAACAATCAAAAAAGAATAAATATATGAATACCTATGTTGCAACCTCATGTTGTATGAACAAAGACTAAATCATTAAGCTTTTGATACTCTAACCTATTTTTTTAATGAATGTGTTCAAATACACTCAAATTTCGTTCAATACCTAACATATTGCAAGTTTGACTTAAAACATGGACAACTAACTTTCACAATTTTGGTGCACCACATCCATAAGATTCCTACCATTGATATAGAATATTGCATATCATAAAATAAATAAATATGTGTTAAACTAAAATAAAGATCATGGATCACAAGTTATGAAAGTTACCTGGCGTCACTATATTTTGTTCATGCAAAGTAGCCTGCCTTCCAAAATCCAACTCAACATCTTTGTATGTTCTCATATCACTATTTAACTTACTTTGTGGTTTAGGATCTCCGTGAGCATTGTGACACCCTCTATCTTCGATACATAATAATATTAATAAAATATGCTTAAATTGAATTTAAATTTGAAAACAAATATCGACCGGTAAAGGATTCACAAAGTGTGATCATGGAAATTGAAAATAAACATGTGTCCTTAATGACACTCTAAAGACCAATTTCTAATGTCACAAAATATAAAACAACAATGCAATCATAACATAATTACAAAAAAAGTCGCCACGATGTCACATGTCCTATTAAAGTGTAACCTAAGACAAAATAAGAACAAAAAGGAAAAGAAAATAGTAGCAGAGGAGCCCTAGCTTGAGTCTCACATTCTTGCTCAATGTTACCTACAAATGATTGTTTAGCATAAATACAAACAAATCTGCAACAAAAAAGGGATGAGAAATGTACCTTACTCAAACTCAGAGTATGAGCACAACATAAGTAGAACATACCTATATGCACACGTACAATCATCATACCATATATAATCATAACAGTAGAAAATCATAAACAAATATACACATGAATGCTAGTAATATGCATTCCAAGTACTACTCTGTATGCCATGTGGTACCAAATCTAACTCAAGAAGTTGACAAGACATAACCTTGCTAATTCTTGCCTCTACGGTTAGCCATGCCACTCTAGCGTGATATCCCTTTGGTAGCACGTCAGGTACTACTCGACTTGCATTGTCAGGTTCGACATGTGGGATCAGTTACGACCAATAGAAATCTTCTGTACCAAGTAGCCTCTAGGAGGTCTAATAACCTTACCACTCGAGTTTACATCTACATTTCTGACACATCAGTTTCATTAAATGATGCATGATGCAGTTCAATTCATTTATTGTTTCTCTTGTCACATATCGAGATGATGAGGCCCTCCTCTACACCTAGGTACTTCATCCATGATCCATCATACATATTCGTAAGGACCATTCTGACCCCTACCAGGCTAGGTCACTTATAAGATAAATGTTCTTTGAGGTCATTCTAGTTCCTCATCTACTAGGTCACCTTTACTATTTGTTCCTCACAAGGGTTTCATAACAAACAATATGATATAAACCATAATCTTTAATGGATAAGAATTAAAACCCTTAGAGGGCTTAGCCTCTTTAGAGGGCATTATGAACAAACAACTTTGGGGTCCTAGGGATGACCCCTTTCTACCCACAGCCATACTCATACTCCTAAGCAAAATTTCTCACTCCCCCTTTACCTAGAATATAAACTCCTAAGTAGGTTCTCGCTTCTCAAGGTTGTTCCTCTGATTCTCAAGCATCCTTTCTAGAGTTTCTCCTCCTTGACTCTCTATAAAGGAAACCACATTTCAGAGTGAATGATTTCTAACATGGTGGATTTGACAGGTCATTCCTTTATAAAGCGAGGAAGTGGGCTTCACCGTTCACTTTTTGGGTCACAAATGTGCATGTTTGCTAATTATTGTGCATGGGTGTGCAAAGTTCACCTGCATGGGCATGCTCATTGTTGTGCATGGTCTCTATTCATGGTCCATTTGTAACCTGGGTCTTGGAGGCCCTTTTTGTTATTTTTAACTTACGAAACCTCATTCCTAGCCCAATACTTATTTTCTCCAATATATTTTTGCTAATAAGTGACCAAATAACCTTTTAAAACATGCATATATTTGAATAACTAATTAAAATACTATACCACACATACGACGAAAAATTGGGGTGTTACAAGTATACTTTTCAATAACATTCAAAAGGTCAAATGTTGTGGACGAATGTTGTTCAAATTGGTCATCATTAAATTGAAAAGTTGGATTTTGCTAATAACCAACAATATGGAGATTTTTATGAAGTTGTGAATCTCAATAATTATCTAAGATCCTTAAGTACGACTCCACTTACTTTTTTAGTTCTCTGAAACCTTTTCACCATCTCCTCTCTAGCTTTATATATAGCTTGGTAAAGAAAACCCATAGCAGGTTTATCTTCACTATCAACAATACGCAACACACATATAAGTGCTTCGCCGAGTTTAACTATATTAGCACATCTACTCCAAAAACCCAAAGTCTAAGACTTGTTCCACAAATTATTTTTCCTTGGCTTCTTTGGCATAAGATGAACTTGTCTATTCATTAGATGTTACCATGGCTCTTAATGCATCTTCTTGAGCCAAAATAATTTGCAAAGCAATGAAATTAGTGGCAATGCAAGTTGGACAAGTTGCACCACCAGTTCCCAATTCCCAGTTCGACCAATTAGTCTGAGCCAATTTTTAAAACACTAACCTAAAATATTAAAATCGATGTTAATTGTAATAGTTTGATACTTAATTAGTTAACTGATTTATAATAAAAATTACTTACATCAACCACAATTGTATAATGGAGATGCAAGGAATGTCACTAGCCATACATGCTTTCGAAACATCTTTCTAACTAATGTAAAGTGGGATAATAAACTACCTACCTACTACAACGACATCAAATTCTAGTTGTATAAGCTCTTTCCTAGTTCTCACGGGTACCATCCACAAACATTGAAGTAGATCAAGTTGAGGTTCTAACTTTTTGTGTGAAATATCTTTCTTAGATTCGTCAAAATTTTAAACAACAAAGATAAAATAATATTAATATACATAGTAAGTTATTTGAATTGTAAATATAGACATACAAATCTTCTTAACCATAAAATGAAAGTATTTAGGATTTATCCCACTATTTCAACCTCCTCAATGGACATAAGGACTCAAGCATCTGCATCTCAAATATGTCGAATCACAACCTTGACCTTATCTTCATCTAGTGTCTTGTGGCATATGGTTGACCCTAAAGTATATATTTTCCCAATGACAACTAAATTGGGAGGATCCTCATGAAAATACAACTCACACTCATCTAAAATATCAACGTGTTTGTCCTTCGTGATGGATCAAAAGAGGCACAACTCCCATTTGTTCTCAAACAATCACACTCTAATGGACCATGGTCAATTGAGTCAAACAAAATTTAACTTTAAATTAAGATGTTTGATTAGTAATTTTAATGTTTCATAAGAGTTATATGTTCTAGTTCAAAAGTTAAAATATTATATGTATATTATTTTATTTTCATAATAAATTAATTTGTAAATTTTGTTGCATGTCTATTTATTTTTTAATTTATTAATATATATATATATATATATATATATATATATATATATATATATATATGAGTTAATTAACTATAGTATAACAAACTACTACATAAACATAACACATAAAAAAATACTAATTACATGTCCAATTATACTCTATATAGTCATTCATGTAAGTTCATAACCATTTATCAAAAAATATTATCATATAATACCAAACTATGTTATGTGTAATCATTTATTCAAATTCATCTATAAATTTGTTCGACAAAGCCATAATATAGACAAAAATACCATCACATCTTTATTTTCATAAGTTTTTAAACAATTATTACAAATAAATTTGTTATGGAAAATGTCTTTTTCACTAGGAAACTCTTGTGCATCAGCTAATAGGTCCCCCGAATTATACTCCTCAAATAATATGCTTTTTGAATATGACCCTCGTGTATCAAGTTTCTTAAATAATGGAGGCTTTATCCCATAAACAACTAGCTTTCTTCGATTAATAAATAGCTTTCAAGCCCATCTTGGTTCAACAACTTTGTTCAACTCATTCTACCTCTCACCTAATTCTTTTCAGGTTATTTTTTTACTTAGTGGTAGCTTCTTAACTAACATATTTTTCGATCTACTCAACACTTTTTGTTGTTAACACACACATCAAAACTTCATGGAAACATTTATTCCCTTTCTTCCGTTGCATGCCTAACCTTTTCAAGACTTGTTCAATTCGGTGCCAATTTCAGTGTCTTATTGAATATATGCTAGCAACTAATTAATTCCATATACAGCAAGTAAGTCAGACTTGGGAGCTACCTTTGCAGCCCTATTTCCACTAAATGTTGCTTTAGCACTAACAATATGTCAGTGGTTAATCAACCGTCCATTAATTTATGGCCTATTCATAAGCACGTTTCTTCTAGTACATGACAATTTTTAAATTACAATTACTTACATGTAATTAGTACAATCCGTATGTTTTTCTAATTAGTCGGCAGAACACAACTCAATTGTAAAATTTTACTTTTCTACGGTATAAGTTCTCAATAAATGAGATCCACGTTATATACAGAGACACGAGGAACATATTTGTGTCAATAAATAAACTCCATTGGCAACAGTTTCAAGATATCCTAGTTTCATGCCAATGAATGGGACCATGAGAGTAGACAACGTGTGAATCAATTACACAATTAGATGAATAATACGAGAAAGATTTTTTTTTGGACAATGATGAATGTCATCTATTAGATTAAAATTAAAGTTAAAGATTAAAATATCTATTTAAGTAATTGTAGTTTCTACTTATAATAACATCAATAGAAACGGGGATAATATTAGTGACAATAACATCAATAGAAACAGGGATAATATTAGTGACAATAAAAATAATTTTAATAGTAATAATAATAATTATGCTAACAGTCAGTATATATAATCAATGTTATTAGTGATGATGGTACATGCTTATCATCTTTGTTGGTGATAAATACAGTAACAATGATATACTTAAGTAGATTTTTTAATTTTAACATTATATTTAATTTAAAGATTGAAGTAAATTATTTTTATTTTTACTTAAAAAATTAATTCTCATCACTTATGTTCCCTAGCTAGTCGATGATTGTGGTAATGAAGATGTAGAATAAATTGAGAAGATCATGGTACTAAAATTTGATATTCGTCAACTGAGGATGTTATAGTTGACAAAACCATTGTCGTGAGAGGTGAAAGAGTGGATTGATGAAGTCAAGAAATGTGAATGGTGAGTAAAGATTGTATAGGTTGAAATGATTAACATCGTGGCTTAAAGTCATGATTTCTAGACTAAATTATTATTTAATTCTTAATAATTAGGTTTATATCTGTTTAGTTTACAAAAGAATGGTGAGATTAATATAATCTCTAAAAAATGACATCACATGCTAATCTTTCTATACTACACTCAATTAGGCTTTTAATTAAGTATTTTTGTAAATAAAATTGAGCATAATTATCGTACGATGACATTAAATTAACCCACTTGGAAGGATACATGAATGTCTGTATCGCCGCCGCATGAGAAAAAGAGTGCTGCTTTCTTTTCAATATTTGTTTACACACAAAGTCATGCTGCATAATCCAAACATTGGGGAAAAGATTTAAAGGTTGATTCATTGTTAACATGACTTGTTAACATTATCAATAAAAAAATGTCACATCAAAATAACAATTGAGATATTATAATGTTGATTAAATTTTTCAACTATTTTCTGAAAAAAAATAAAACTCATTTCAAAATATTTTTGTCAATGTGAGATATAAAGAGTAGGTTATTAAGCCAAATTTTCTCCATCATTTAACGCTATTAAATAAATGTTTTCTTCATTTAAATAATGTATATTTTGAAGTTAAATTTTTTTCTTTTACAATTTAATAAAATTGAGTGTTATAATACTATTAAAAAATTTAAAATTTATTATCAATTAATTTTGTAACTAATTTTAAAATTAATAGTCATTTTGTAGTTAATTTCTAGTAAAATAATTAATTACAAAATTATTAAATATTAATGATAGCATGAAATAAATAGCAAATTAGTTAAGAAAATAATTTTAATTAATTTGAAGTAAATTTTTAAAATTTGTAGTTATTTTCTAACTAATATGTAGTAATAAGAAATATAAATAAATATAACTTAAATTTAACTAGAAAAAATAATATTTTAATTAATTAATAGTTAATTAATTAAGATTTAGATACTAATTTAAATGATAGCTAAAATTTATAACAAAATAAAAAAAAAATTCTTTTGTAATGACGTGTTCATTTTTATTTAAGCAGAGAGTATAAATAATTTCTTTTAAAAGTTAGTCAAACTTCTTACCCTACACTAAAAGATTCACCAATATATTTTACTATTATGTCTAAGTGTTTGTTTAAAAATAATTATTTTTTTAAAAAGGTTAATTTTTTAATAAAGTTAACGAAAATAAACAATTATTTTTAAATAAGTTAAATCAAACCCAAATTAACTCTTCCACTATTACGTATACTTCCTATAATGTCGACTTTGAACAATAAACCCAACAATAAAAAATGCAAATCCTTCACAAAGGACATATATAATGTTATAGGAATATATTTAAAAGAAAAAGAAAGAGACAAACGATTAATATATTAAAGAAAATTTAGTGTAGTACTTAACATGTCCAAAGAAAATTAATGATTTAACTTTTGTACAAAAATATTATTTGTATAATACTATCCAAAATCATGTTATAGGCAAAAGGAAACTTGAGCACGCTTCTTGAGTAACCGCTTGTTTCCAAATTTTTTAACCTTTAACTGATAAAACCAAGACACTTTTGGGTATCTGTCTTGGCTTCTTGTCACTTTCTGAATACAAAAATGGGGATCTCTTTCTATTATACAAACAACTGTCCAACATTTAGATCAAATCACTTTCACGTCAAATACTTTCAATCTCAACTTTGTTTATATATTGACATATTGTAGAAACTTGAACACAACTTTGCCGACAAACTCCAAGTATATAATTAATCACATCTACATATGTTCATGTTATAGCCTCCATTAACTAATAATTTTCTTTTTTATAATTTGATCATATCCTCTACATATCATAAGTCACCAATGTACGGCCCCAATAACACCAACAAGAAAATATAAAACTTACTTCTAAGTTCTGGAAAAACAATAGCTGGCATCATCAAATTTTTTAAGTTTACTGTGACTATAGTTACGGCCGTTTTATTTATATTTACTATTCTATAATTATTCTGGAACCCTAAGTATTTAGTGGTCTTTTTCACTGTTTTACATGTCTATAAAATATTTTATGTCCTTATGTATTTTTTCAAAAAAAAAAAATATTTTTAATATCTAACACATTTATTGACTTTCTAATCAAACATAAGTCTCCATTTTTGTATGTATCACAAAATTTCCTAACGTTATTCATACTTTTTTTATAGTAATAAAATTGTGACAAAATTATAGCTGAAATTATTAGAAAATTTAAAATTTATTATCAAATAATTTTATGACTAATTTTAAAATTAATAGTTATTTTATAATTAATTTCTAATAAAAATAATTAGTTATAAAATTACTATAATATTAATGATAACATGAAATAAATAATAAATTAGTTAAAAAATAATTTTAATTAATTTATAGTAAATTTTTAAAATTTGTAGTTATTTTTTAGTTAATTTGTAGTAATAAGAAGTATAAATATAACTTAAATTTAGTTAGAAAAAAAAGTTCTAATTAATTAATAATTAATTAATTAAAATTTAGCTACTAATTTAAATGATAGTTAAAATTAATAGCAAAATAAAAAAAAATCTTGAAGTGTGATGATTTAAAATCTTTCATACTTGAATAATTTTTACATTTTAAAATTAATTAATTAATTTATAACAATCGGTTAAGAATATCTTAATACAAACCAAAAACAATAATACAAGAACAATACAAAGTTATGTGAGCTACATACGAATCATCATTAGATTCCGCTAAAAGACAAGTTCTCATATACACCGAAAAAACTAATAATCTCAAATTTAAGAATGAATACATTTTGACCATCTATAAATGTGGCATGCATATATTAATACATAGCACTATAGCCATAATACAGAGTCCTTAATATATATTTTATTACAAAACCTTCAATTAACTTACAAGTGCACCATTCCTGCCATATACTATATTGGAAGTAGGCACCTCAAACTGCACTCTATGCCACCTAATTAAGATGAAGAAATTAATACACTCTTATATATCTCGTTGAACATAGGAAAATTAGATTACTTGCTTATTATTAGTTAATTAGGCTCCTAATGATAGCAGCTTCAGGACTATCAGCATCAATTGTGGCCAACAACTGAGACAGTCGTTCGCTTAAGTCATCCACTTCTCTGTGTAAGCTTCTGATGTAGTTACAGGTCTCTTGTAGGACCTTCGATGCTGATACCTGCAAACCATAAGTCAGTGTCTCAATTAGCTATAGTCACTTCCTTTCCTCTCTTTATATAAATAGATATAAGAATTTGTTAACCAACACTCACTTATAAAAAATATATTAACAAATTATAATTATAATTATTTTAAAATATACTTAAAGTATAATTTGTTAACATATTTTTTATTTTTAAAATGAGTATATGTCAACAATTTTTTTTGTAGCATTTGTTAATATATGTCGGCTTATGTTTTAAAATACACTTAAAATGTAATTTGATAAGGTGTTTTTTTTTTTAAAGAAATAAGTGTATATTAATAAATTATATATATTTGTTTGTACTGGTGAGAAGGAAGACGCAGGTTACTGTCTTACTGAGCCAAATGTTGATGGTATGTTACTCAGCCAATATCTTCAGTCTTTAGAAAAAATTTATCTGTACAATATTGTTAAACAATTGTTTTATGATTAAAAGACTAATAAAATAAAAGGGGAGAAAAATATAAAATAAGACGAGTAATTTAATAGATAAAAATAAAGAAAAAATGAATTTCAAAAATATATGTATTGTAAAAAAAATAAAAATAAAATTGTTCAGTGAATGATATGTATCTCTATGTACGATGCAATCCTATTCAGAGACCATACAGGAAGGTTCGTTTCACGAATTGGTCCAAATTAACCACATGACTGTTACGCTGCACAGACCTTTTTTCTTTTTAAAGTCTCTTTCTTTCTGGGGTTCTGCGTTACTATTATTTGACAAATATATATAAAAATTACACTATTTTTATACTTTTTTAGTTTGAGAAAAAAATAGAACATATATTAAAAATGAAATATAATAAATATAATATGTTAAGAAGGACACAGAAATAGCATTTAATTAGATATTTATAAGATCGAGTCAATGTGAAACCTTTGACGTGTATAGGGATCTGCATAAGATTTGGAGCTATTGGAAACTATTCCCTTAATATATGGGTCAATTTGAGACTATATAATCCTTGACTACATACAATTATTATAATATATCACTTACATGTGCTATACCCGAGCCATGTGCCATTATGTGAGTCAGCTTCTTCCTACACTATCCCTCCAGAACTTAATTGGCAGCAACAAACAAAACAAGCAATACCATTCCATTGCCTCTATCTTCTTTGTTTGTTGCTTGATCATCAGCTCTATGTATGTATGTATATACATACACCCACGTGAAACTATATATAATAGAGTTCCATCATTTATATCTTATTTTATAGGTTCTTTTCTTTTTACCTCTCTCTTTGTTGTAAAACAATACTTATTCTATTCAAACTATGTACCGGGCCTAAGCAATGTTAAGGATAGGCTTCAAACTTTTTGAAGCAAAATATTAATTAAGGTGGTAATTAAGTGAAAGTTCCTGAATGATAATATCATTAAGATCTTGCTAAATAGCATATCTAATTGTTTTAAAAAAAGAATACATTTTACATTTTGTACACTTTAATCGATTACGTTAATGCATGTTTAAATAATCGTTCTGAACATAATTTTGAGTGTTAAATCATATTTAAAGAAGAATATTTTTACTTTGAGATAATTTTAAAAAAGTGCATAACGGTTGTCCAAACATGTTCTTACTGCTTATCGATATAACACGTGTTTTAAGAAGAAAGTAGAAAGAGGGTTTCTGAAATACCTTGTCAGAGCGCCTATCTCGAATCTCAGGAACAAGTTGACGCAACTTGGAAATGAGTTCGATGATTTGGTCATCGGAGATCCTTGTGGATGAAGATTGCTGTCTTGACCTTCTGCTAGACATTTCCCTAGCTAGATAGAGCTTAATTTTTGTGTATTATATATAATTGTCTATTGTAATTACCACTTGCTGCTATAGCTTCAGTTCAGTTGTATAGTATACAAACTAGAGAAGCTGCAAGTGATGAGGAAGGAAGGGAGGGAATAAAGAAAACAATAAAAATGGGTTTGGTTTGATTTGAAACTAAAAAATAAGAGACAAGCTATATAATATGGAAGGAGAGGGGAAGGAAGAAGAGAAAAGGCTATGGTATAGCAGTGTTGGGATACAAAGCTAGGTATGCAGAAATGGAGAAAGTGATAAGAGAGATATAAAGAGAAGGAAATTAAAGGACCACACAAGGGAAAGAGTGAGAGATGGAGAAAGAAATAAAGAAAGAGAAAAAGAGGGAGAGTACAATAACATAGACAGTGATGTTGGGTGTGAAGAAAACAATTCCATTGGGAAAGCAGTGGCCTAGACTTGGTGTTTAAATTAAATTGGAGACTATTAATATTAATCGTGCAAATTAACGATTAAGTATTATTTCAACTTAATTAGTAATTTTAAGTCTAAGTCTTTATTCGTACTAACTGCATTAAATGATTAAATAAAATTTTATTATATACTGTGATCTTCGCATAATTATCTGGCTTAAAATATATCTAAAATGGTTTAAAAGAAATGTAGAGAGAGAACTTAGGTTTCTTCTTCTGTGTGTGTTCCCATATTGGGGTTGGGGTTCAAGTGGGTTAAGAAGAGAGTGTTTGTTTTTAAGCTAACAAAGTGGGCCTTCATGTACATGTCTCTATAAGCAGGACCATGTGATCATAGGAAACTGATCCTCAACAATTGAAGGGATTCCCGGTAAATTTGCCCTGCTAATCACAGAATTCCACGTAATTGTACCCGTAAACCTCTACCACCTTCAACACTCATCGCTCCCATGTTTCAGGCTTCTCAGTCAAAACCAAACTAGCTAGCTACAACATTGCTTCGCATTACCGACATGGCATGCAACAATTGGTCAACACCTCCAGTTGATTTTATCATTTAAAACAAACAAACTGCATTAATTTCGTTACTTAGATCTCAACGAAACCGATGCTTCATTATTACATCTGACCTTAATGTTCTTAATTAGCACAATCATTTTGTCAAATCGCCATCTTAACTTTTGCTAAGCTAAGTAAAATCAAGAAAGCAACAGGTTTAATTAAAGTGCTTTTATGCATATATAGAATATATGCAAGTAGCTACATGTGAATAATGTTTGATTAAGGGATTAGGATTTGGTTCTTCTTCTAAATAGGTAAAGTAAATAATTTAAGTTGTTGATGAAAATATATAGAGATACACTTAATATCATTGGTTTGATTTTAATCTACAATTAAAATTATTTATATTATTCTTTAAAATGAAATTGGACATACAAATAAGTTTCTTAGAGTCAATAAATTATATAAATTTTACTTTTGTGAATAGAAAATTTATTATAAAATTGATTCTAATTTAATTTTTCAAAATTGATTTATATGACGAAAATAAAGAATATGGTGTGATTCATTTAATAGACTTAAAGATATGTTTTTTTCTTTTTTCGTATTGTCTAAAATAAGTTACTCAGTTGATGGTATCCAGAAGTGATGAAGGATGGGCAAACAAGAAAATCTTGGGGGAATGTTGATGGCAATATCCCTGCTAGTTATTTAATGGGTGGTCTCTTCCATTAATTATCCTTGTTAGGACAGAACTTGGTGAGGGAAGGGCCAATATTTGAGAGCGAGGGGCATGGAGTGATCACATGCCATTTCCATGGCTCACGAGACACGCCACGTGGCATGTATGTTGAGAGCCAGTACGTATATAATGAAGGAAGAGGGGTTTCCAAAATCAAGCAGAGATTGGGAATTTCACGCTTTTATCAAGCACCACCACGTGCAGCTATAAAAATTGGAGACCCCTCATGGACACTTGCGGGGACCTCTTCCACACTATCCCCTCCTGTCTCTGTTGTTGTACGTATTGTGCACAAACTTTACATTTTTGCTAACAACCGGCAATTGGGATTTACTATCATATTTACCTCATTAACTCTTCATCATCCCCACTTAATCAAACTCAATTAACTTCCTTTTCCTACCCTCAATTCCCACTTCCAACCATAGGCCCATAAGAATAAAAAATCGCCATTGCTAATGTTTCCTACCCACTATATCCAATTATTATTCAACAAATGAGTGTTAGTTCAAGTAAAATTGGATTTGAGTCTCTTAAGCATGTAGTTAGATGTTTGATTTTTAACAAATATATATAGAAAAAATCTTGTTGGGAGTAGACAACCCACCTATGAGTATGATTTATTATTGGATTCAAGTTTTTAAGTATGTGATCAGATATTCAATTGTTAGAAAATAACAACTTCCTTACGATGACATAATGTTACTGAATTCATCCTTGAAATATATTTTCAAAAGTTTGATTCCTTACTAATGCATCTGGAGAAAATTTTGTTGAAAGTGAACAATTTACCTGTAAGTATAGAGTTTTAACAAGTCTTCCAAAAACAAGATTAAATTTTTTTATAACCGATTGAAATATTCATATGCAATTTTCAAAATTGAGTTACATATTGGTGTCTTCAAGTGATGATAACACGCTGTCCAAGAGAAAAAGGTGAAATTAATTTTGGGGGATAACCAAGATATAAAAATTTTACTTTGAAGTAATGAATTACCTGCTACTTGAATACATATACGTCGTTGTTCATGCGGCAAAGATGTTCTCCCACAAGTGATATGTTAACCATAATAGTTATTTTGGCGCACGATGAGATAAGGGGGCATGTGAGACATTAAATATTTGATATGGCGCAGTCATGGAGCATAGATGCTATTGCAATCATAAGGTGTTTGATGTTGAGTCCAAACTCAGTGAAATCTTTAATTATTGTAGAAAAAATTAGAAGTGTTTATGATCAAATATACACCTACCTATTACAAACTAAGTATATAGGTTCGGATGATAAATTGTTAATTAATTAGCTTAACTCGATCTTATGTGTTATTTGGACTTGTAAGTTACTTTATGTTGTATTATATGATTGGGGTTTAAAAATATAGTAATATCAAATTCCTCAAATTAACTTAAATATAATGAAATACGTACATATTAATAAAATTTTTAAACAAACTTTTAGGATTTTAAATTTTCAAATACATGTATATGTTATTATTTAATTTACTTTTTACTATTAATAAAATAATTTTTATTTTTTATATTATATGTATTTATACCTCTTCATATAATAGATGAGATACTGGTTAGTTTTTTGTCATTATGGGTGCTACGAATGCAATTATTTTTAGGGAAGTGGTTTCTGACTTCATTTGCTTGTTGGGTCATATTAAATTAGATTGTGGAAGAAAAAGTTCAAAATGATCCTATTTTGTTTTCAAAATTTGTGCATCAATCCCATCACATGTACGTATTGCACAGTGTTGTTAGTTGGTTTTTAGTTCTATTTTTCACCCAATTAGCACCGTTAGTAACTCCGTTCTAATATTTATGTATACACATTAAAGTACTCTTTATATTCTTTTAATAAATTCTTTACTTATGAAAAAAATTATTCAAATCAGTCTATATTGTCATATCACTATAGTACGCGCACCTATTTTCATATAATGAAAATTAAACTAAGGAAAATTTTAAATCCTTTGCGATATTTCAAAGAACTAATAAAAATAAATTTGGGGACCAAACATTATCATAATTGGCACTGAATATCGTCACTACCATGATAACAACAGAAGTCTTTCTCATATAATTCATTTCTCCTATCAACCACGCGTCCCCTTAATGTGATAATAGACATTTTTTCAAGCCTATATTCTTGGATAATTAATTAATTAGAATTTTATTGTTCTATCAATTTGTGGGCCTCCATCTAACAATATAAAATTGTAAAAAATTGAATATATTTTTTTAAGACGATAGATTAAACAAATGACTAGATCAAATTAAAAAAAAATGACTAGAAGTTTTGTAGCACCCCTGTTCTCTTAATGATTAAAGCTTTAAACATGAATGGTTTCTTGACATAAAAATTATTGCATGCATCACCATGATATTTTTTTCTTTTTTATGGATTATATATAAAAAACATACCTAACTTGCAATTCAGTCAACACAAGGAACTAGGTTCAGACAAGTGATGATCATGTGAAGAATTTAGGTAGTTTTCTAATAAGTTATAAATTCAAATTTTACCGTTAATAATTACCATTATAAAAAAAGAAATATTTTAAAATAAATGTAATAAGAGTTAAAATTAACGTTTGTCTTCGTTAAAAAGTTAAAAAATGAAACAACAAGTGAGTAGTTAAAAAATTAAATTAGTTACTAATGCATCTGATCTATCTAATCAGGTTCTTGGCAACACCAGCACCTTGGCAACACCAGCACGATGTTAGGTTGATCTGTCTAATCAGGTTCTTCAGCCATCTCATCAAGTTGTCGCTCCTGATCTGGCTATGTCTGAGGTGCTGGTGTTGTGGTGCCTCCCAATTAAGTCAAGAAGGGGGTGATTTGTTGAAATTCCCTCCTTAATTGTGGTTCACAAGTCATAATGTTTGGGGATGAACATGTTGGGTTATTTTTGGGCTCCCAACTATGTGGACAAAAGCCCAATACTCTCAAGCCCGCTAGGTTTCTCTTTATAAGAGGAAAAGGGGTTAGATCGAGAGAAAACACATCCAAGTAAAGAAACCTTAAGAGAGTTAGAGTGTCCTTTTTGTATTTCTCTTTGAAAGAGAGAGATATATACAGAGAGGTTTGTATACTGTTTCGTTTTGAAAGTGATCCCCTACAACTCTCTCTCAGCCTTTTATACTTTAGGCTCAACAACTCCTGTCCCATCCCACATGTGACATCATAGACCATCATTAAGGCCACTCACACAAGGCATAATTAATGCTTATTGATCTGGGTAGTCAAATCACCTAGCTGAGTGGCCTCTCTACTTTACTTTCGAGGCAGTCTATGGAAGGACGCGTTCGCTTGTCCTTGGTCCCTGGCCGTGGTATGACCGACCGCTATAAGACCGACCGTAACATATACCATTCGAGAAGATGAGATTTATTGAGAGATCCTCAGAGATTGAGAGAAACACTTTGTAATACTATTTTCATAGTGAAGATCTTTTACTGGACTAGGTCCCATGATTTTTACCGAGAGGGTTTTTCACGTAAAAATTCTGGTGTCATCATCTTTTCTACTCTTTCAGTTATTTTTTCGCTTCCTGCCCATTTTGCGTTCATAGAAATTTTCCAATAATAATATTGTTTTCTTTTTCTTTTGTCAAGAGTGTACGGTAGAATATATCTTTTTGAAGTTACAAATTAGAAAAATTTTCAAACAAAAAAATAATAAAAAATTAACGTTTACTTAATTGGTCTATAAATTTTATTCATTTCACACACATTTTCTATTTTGTTAAGGAAAAAAGTAATTTGACTATAGCCTTTATCGAAGGGAGTAAGAAGTGGAGCCGCGTTGTTGGATACCAAACAGTTTTTTTTCATACCAAACAAACGTTATTTATGAAGCATATTCCCCCTTTAGATCTGTCCAAGTAAAATATTTCACATCATCCCTTTTCATCTTTTACGGTCAAAAAGAGCTAACAACATGACATGACGCTGTAGACTTAGCTCTGAACCCGACAAGAAGTTGGAAGTTAGAATTCTGTTGGAATCCATGATGAACGACAATCAAAGTCCAAAAAGTAATCAAGGAAAATATTTTAAACTACTTTTTAAGCCTTTGCCTCGTCTCCTCCTAGTAATGCATGCGTAGTTCCGTAATTCAGTTACTTTAATACTAAGGGAACTCTCCTTTTCATTTCCCAACCCAATCAAAAGTGTAATTAATTAATGCCACGCTTCAGGACTTTTTGATCATTTTTGCAAACCTAATTATATGTCATTTTCTTCTTTATCAAATGGTAAAATATTAGATTAAGAATTGTTTTCGGATACATAATATATGAAAAAAAAACTTTGAGATTTTACATCGATAAGTAAGATGATTAAAATAAAATATATAAGTGAAGAATAAATTTTATTTTACAAGACAATTTTGAGATAATGAGTTAGGCCGAAACAAAAATTGGAATATAGAATTTTATTCTATCCTAAAAATAATTGTTGGATTTATCGAGTAATCTGCTATCAAACTATTATTCAACTATTTGTAAGTGTCTACTCTTACAAACTTTACACTCGAAATGTTCAATCCTTAATGTGAAGATTATATGTTAAAGATTTCATATCTATTGGTAAGATTATATATATAAAAGTGGGGAAAAACCTCACTTTATAAATTAGTTTTACAAGATTGATTAGGTAGATCGAAACCTGAATTGTAATACCAACCTATAACATATATAAATTAAAAACTATTTAAATTATAAACTATTTTGAATTTTAGTTGTTAATAACGTAGCTACGTTAATATTGAGTTTGGAAGAAATGAATAGAAGAGAAAAAATAGAAAAGAAAGGAAATAATGTTTGTGGAAAAAATTTCTCCCCTTTAGAATAAAGAAAAAAAGGAGGAAAGAAAAATAGTGTGTGACCCATACCAAAATTCTTTCTTTACAATTTGAGAAAAAAAATGAAAATACTTAAAATTAATAAAATTACTATTATACTCTTTATAATAATAAATATAAGTAAAATTATTGTTTTTATTTTAAAGAATAAAATAAATAATTTTAAATTTATCTTTAATTCTATCTTGAGTTTTTATTGATTTTTTAATTTTTTTCAATAACTTGTTTTTTTTCTTTTTTGTTATATAATATAGATATTCACTACAAATAAATAAAAATATTTTTGTTTTTTAAATATTTTATTTAATAGATAAAATAAATATTTTAAATTTATCTTAAATTTTGATGTAATGTTTATTTTTATATTTTATTTTATTTATTATATCTCTTTTATTTATGAGTATTTCTATCATTTTATACATATACTTTTTTCTTTCCTTTCATTTATTCTTTCTTTTTCTTTTCTTTTCTATCAAACAATTAAACAATCATCTCACTTTCTACTCTTTTTCCCATTTTCTTTCCTCTATCTTTCTTTCATAAACCAAACAAAACATAAAACTCGATAAGAAAATTTGTACTAATTATAACAAAATCTATATTTAGCACTAATTATATCCATAAGTTAATGGCTAGTTAAATTCCTAGATGACAATTTTCATGTCAAAGGTTAATTTATAATAGGCAAAAGATAACATTATTTAGTTTTTTTCTGACAATAAAATGGATTTTATTCGTACTTGCTATAATTATGAGTAATATTTTTACTAACCCTACATATGTTGATCATTATCTAATTGTTGGTAAACGTTCTAGAAACCATTTACATTGTCACTAAAAGACCTCACCATCAAAATTGATTTTTAGTGTACCATAATGATCTTACCAACATTACAACAAACTTGCAAAAAAATAAAGCCAAAAGATGTTAATAATGTTAAAAACTCAAAGAGAACAAATATTTTAGTGTCAGCGAAAGGAAGACCTTGAAGTTGTCGATAACAAAGTTGACAATATTGTGTTTGTGACAAACAAAAGAGGTTGATATTTAATAATGACGATTTAGTCATTACATAAGTCGACATTAATATGCACAACCAAAGCAAAAAAGAAATGCTACCATTATTAGTGTTTCTCTTTCTTTCCCTCAAACCCAGTAGAATCACTATGAGCCACCAAAAACCACCCACCTCTTTCCCATAAACTATGAGAGCATAAACCACCAAAGTCATCGCAAGCCACCATCTATCCACCCTAAGCCTCCAAAACTTACAACCAACAATCAACAACCACCAAAATACATAATGAAAGGGAGTGGAGGGAGGGGAGAATGGGAAGGAGAGAGGTCATTGGTGCTAAAACTATTTTTTTAAGTGATGTCGGTCATCACATACTAGCAACAACTCTATTGATGGTCTAACCATCTCTTAGTAGCAATTGATGCTTAAATTTTGAAATTACAAATTGAAGGACAATTAGTGTTATAAGGTAAAAACTAACAACAACCTAGTATTCACGTACAATAATAGTGTTTTAAAAACTATTCATTAGTGACAACTTAGTCGTTGCATACAATAATCTTTTTTTCAAAAACTTAATAGTTTGTGTTGGTTTACCAATGACCTAACTGATACTATTTGTAACGATCTCATGGTTGTTGCTAACTATCCGCTTCAAACATACTTTTCTATTGTCATCTAATGTATTTTATGTTTCTCCATAATAAAAATTTCAAAATAGATTCAAATAAAGGGATAATACCTTTCGAAGCCTTGAAGAAGGAAAAATAATAGATCAAGAAAGATAACAATAATGACATTAACAACAGTACTCTTCTAGCCAGAGAGAATGTTTATTGCTCCATGATGACAACCTTCTTCTCACTACCTTTACCATTGGTTGTCAAATAACATTTTTCTCTTTGATCTACCTTTATCAACAAACCAATACACTTAAAAAGACAATGATCCAACCTTGCAATTCAAAATCTTTTAAGCCTCGTTCAACCACAATTCTTCTATGTTTACTCCCACCCAATTAACTATTATCAAATTTTACCTTCAATCTTGATGTTAACTCAAACAATTATAGAATATCTTTAATATTACAAATATTTTCTAAACTTTTGTCTTTAATAATTAAAGTGACTGATAAATTGAATTTTTGCATATTAATGCTAAGGATTTTTGGATGAAAATTTTATTGTTTTTAACATTTATCGTGTAGAATTCACCCCTATTATTATAATTTAAGGTGACACAAGCCCATGAGCAAAAAAAGAAGACAACATAACAAAAATTGAGATTTTTTGCTCAAAAAGAGCAAGCCAACCAGAAAAGTCCACTTCACACAGTAAGGAAGCAACCAAGGAGTAGAGAAAAATATTCAAAAATTACACAACTTTAGTCTTTAATTTTTCTCTCTCTTTCTCTTTAAGTTTTTAGAGCCCTCATGAGCACTTAAGGTCGTTTAGTAAGGTCAAGGCATAGAGCAAGGTGAAGGAGCAAAGTCTTCAATATCCACGGGTCCTTCTTTCTGACCTTCCTTTATGTATTCTTCATTTGCTTATAGTCTGATCATGAGTATGAGTGGCCAAACACCCTTTATGATTTACAACCTAATTTGTATTTGGAACTCCTAATTTGATATTAAATGTGAGTGCTTGCTTTTTCTCTTATTAAATTTTTTTATTCTAATTATTTGTAAAAAGTTTGACCATTATTTATCTAAATCAATTAATTGTGTCGTAATTATTTGTATCGTAATTAATAAGTGGAGCTATAAAACAAATTAGGCTTAGGAAAGTTACATGACTAAACTCTTTTCCAAATCTATGATTAGATTAGCTAATTTAATTAATTTGTCTCTATTTGCTTCATGCTTATTTTAAATTATGTCTCCATAGGACCAACTATGACACTTTTTACCCCTCTAGAATGTATACTTAGGAAAAGAAAATATAAGACTTAAAATCTCAATTAATGTCCTTATTTATTACAAAAGGTAAAGAGTTCACATTCTTAAACAACATGGAAAACCAAATCAAATCAAAAGCAATGGCGCTCCAGAGATCTTATTCTCAAAATCTAAAACAATAAAGTAAAACTCTAATAAAAACAAATATCCAGCCTCAATGTCACAACCTATCAGAGTAAAGTCCTCAATACAAAACTACTAAGAAAATAAAACAATAAAGGTAGAAATAACTCAATTTTCGAGTTTCCGCTTAATGTTACCTGCAATTGACATTCAGCCCAAGGAAACAATAACAAAAGAGAGTAAGAAACACATCTTACTCAGTTCGCAATGAGAGTACAACATAAGTATGAATGTGCAAGAATAATAGATTATAATAATTATCCAAGACAATTATTTGAATGCATATGAATGACAACAATGCAACCTAGTATCTACTTTGTATGCATGTGGTACCAATCTATCGTTGGATAGTGAACTAGAGGTAACATAACTCAGCCCTCTAATTGACATATTCCATTCTAGTATGATATCCTCTGGTAGAATTTCAATATATACTCAGCTTGCACGTATGCTCCAATACGTGTGATTAGACACGACTATTGGAGGTTAACTACTAAGTAGCCTCTAAGAGGTCTAGTAATTTTACCAATTCAGGTTCATATCCACTTCCTCAAACACTTCTCTTTATTAAATGATGCATGATCTAGCTTATGCTTTATCGTTTCACTTTTCACAAATTAGACCGATGAGCCATTCACATCCCTCTAGACCTAAGTACCTAAGTACCTAAGTACCTCATTTACAACCCACAACAATCAATTAGTACCATTCTTACCCTTCTAGGCTAGGTCACTCACTTGACAATCAAGCCCAATCTCACCATTTTTAGCCTAGGTAACTCGTTGATACTTGTCTTTATTAACTCGTTTCTCAAATTGTTTCTCAAATTATATCTCATAATTTACCATGCAATTGCTTTTACATCAACACATATACTCAATGTATAATTTTAGCATAACTCAACATACATGAATTCTTGATAATACAACTAAACACATGTATAGGCATGCCTTCACAACAATTAACACACAAATTGTGTCCTAAGGGAAACCCCTCAACCCATAACCATGAGGTTAAAAAGCTATGTACTTTACTAACTGGTAAAGACAAACAAACATGATAAATTAGGGTTTTAGGGACAACCCATTTTAATCTACAATCACAAAATTAAGAGCCTTGTATTCTATCAAATGACAGACAAACAACCACAAGCAACCACAAACAAACAACTAAACACTCTATCAATTGACAAAGGTAATCATACATAAGCAACTAACAAGGTCTAGGGTCAATCCTTCTACTCACAATCATACTCATCCTTGAGGAAGATTTCTCACTTTCCCTTACATGGAAGGTGTAAATCAAAAGCTTTGAGATGTCTTTAAGGTGTTCCTCTATCCTCTACTGTGGCAGCACAAGAGGGTTCAAAAAAAGAGTTTTTTACACACTAAGAGTTGTGTTTTCTCCCCCTTCTTATAGCGTTAGAATGGATCGAGTTATATTGTTAAATATCTATTATCTAAATATTTAAATATTATTAAATATCTCATATTTCTAAAGATAATATTTTCTAAATATAGATAATATCTTTTTAAATATTTCAATATCTATAATCATATTTGAAAGTTTGCTAAACATTCATTAACCATAAAGATAATATAAATATCTTTTTAAACATCTAAAAGTTGTTTATTGTATTTGAATTCAAATATTACTTTATCTTTAAATAACACTTATTTTTTCAAAAATACAATCAATTTAATTATTCACAAAATATAATTATTTTAAAAGGTGATAAAATATAACAACCAATTATTTAATAGGATAACTACAATAACAACAAAGATAATAAGATAAAAAATCAAGGTGTTACACCAACTAGGACAGTAGTTTAAGGTAAAGAATATTGGAAGTACTAGACCAATGTCTCCTAGTGGAATTAAGGGATAAAATCGATAATAAAAGAATAAGTAGGATAATGCACATGAAATTAGGATTAGAGAGTAAAGAATACAAATGAAGTCATAACCCTCTATTTACTTAAATTCAAATTCAAATTCTTCTCCTTTATTTTTCTCAATTCTTTTTTTCGCAAAAGCTTTAAAAATTGGTTTTCCTTAACTACATAAGAATTTTCAAAAATTGGTAATCACTATACTAGTCCCTGTCAATATCATATATAGACTCAAGTCATTGTTATTATTGTGATAGAGTACGCTTATTCTTAAGCGTATTTAAAATGCATAGTGTCGTAACAATGTTGGGAACTAGTTACACTATCTAAAAGAGGAAATTCTAGTGGGATTACGTTTTATTTTTAATTTTGAATTTAATCTATTTTTATTTTTTCCTTTTTTATTTGATTTTTTATCTATGTCTTTTACTTTATGTTTTATCTTTATTACTATTATTTATTTTTCTTTTTATCTTATCTTTTTTTTCTTGCTATTTTTTATTTTTATCCTTTTTATCTTTATTTTTTATTTTTGTTTTAAATCTTTACTTTATTTTTTAAAATCTTTATTTTATCCTTTATCCTTATCTTTTCTTTTATTTTCTCTTTTTTTTTTGTTTTTTCTTTGTTTTATCTTTTATTGCTATCTCTAACCTCGGATGAATGCACTCACAAATTTTTGTTCAAATACTTCATTCCATCTAAATTGAACCAACTGAAAAAGGACATTATAAAATTCTCCCAATTTGAGCAGGAGTCCTTATATGAAGCTTCAGAAAGATTCCAAGAAATGCTTTGCAAATGCCCCTGTCACAATTTCTTAAAGGGGCAATTGATCCAAATCTTCTATAGAAATCTCTTAACCTTAAATTGGACCAATTGATGCAGCATATAAGGGACAATTAGGAAGAAACCTCTAAGTGAAGTTGAGATCATAGAAGTCATGACCTCTAACCATTATCATTGTTCCTCGAGGGATATACATGTAACAAAGAGGTCAATTGAAGTATACTAAGTAGAGATAGGAAGTGTGGTAGAGCAAAAGCTAGTTGCTCTCACCAAGCAAAATGAAACTTTGATATATGTACAAATTTAGTTCATGCCACCTCCCCCCTACAAATGAGCAATGTAAGACAATAGGCCACGAGGGTAAGGACTACCAGATAAGAAACTTCTTTGCCAAGGCACTAGAAAAAGAAAATTTTCATCAATGGCTCCAACAGGATTGATAATGATCCTTACTCTTTGCACTACAATTTTGGATGGAGAGAACACCCTAACTTTTCCTAGGAAGGACAATTTTGGATGGAGAGTCATAACATCTACAGGCCCCCTCACATGCAGAATCAAAACCAAAGGCAAAGGCAAAGACAAAAGGAAAGAAGGCCTAGCCTGTAAGACATAATGGCTAAATATATGGCTAAGAACAATAAAAGACTTAAAGCAATAGAGACTCAGATCTCTACCTTGGCTACGGTTATGTCTCAGTGGGTCCAAGGCTGTTTTCCCACTTAGACAGAGCATAATCCAAGGGAGGAAGTGGAAGTCATCACTCTTAAGAGTGGAAAGGAGTTGAAAGAGTTTTAAGAGATAGAGAAGCAAGTGGTTCCACCAAATGATGATGCTCCTACCAAATAAATCTCAACTGATGTTATCAACAAGGGTAAGAATGTTCTAACACTAGAATAGTAAGTGTCCATTTCTCACAAAGATTAAAAGATAAAAAAAAGATAAGGTATTCATTAGGTTCCTAGAAATTTTTAGAATATTGCACATAAACATTCCATTCGCTAAAAAAAATAATGTCTAACATAAAGAAGTTATAGGGCTTTGAGGTGGTAAACCTAATTGGGGAGTGTTTTATTGTAGTACTTAAGAAGTTGACTCATAAACTTAAGGATCTTTGGTGTTTCATTATTTCCTACTCTATGGGCAACTTATATTTTGATAAAACATTGTATGATTTGTAACATCCTAAAATTTATTTAATTATTTTTAGAAATTAATTACATTATTATTATTATTATCAATTTTATTTTAATAGAGGGGTTAATGATTTTATAAACTGATGAGGCTTTATCTAAATTATTTCATTTATTAATTTAATTAATTGAATTAACAGGGGAGGCTGACGGGCAGGTCGGGGTTGACCCGACCCAGCTAGAATATTAGACACGGGGTAATCAGTTTACCCTACTTGGTGTTTTACGCGTCAGACAGCCAAACCTAGAGGAGAGAGAACGCCAGCCTGCAAGGAAGAGGAGCTAGGGTGTTCAGACTGTCCTAAAGCCGCATCGGATCATCACTATTCTTCGCATCTAAGGTACGGGGGAGATGGGTTTGATCATATATGAATGCGGGAGTGTACGGGTAGTGAGGGCAATCCCTAAGTCCCTCTAAGATCTAAATTCTCAATTTCGTTTGATTATTATGTTTTAAAAATATTTTAATCGGTAGAAAAGATTTGTCAATATGATCTGTGGTTTGATTAACGTCTTGTCCTAATGTGATTCTTGTTGGGAAACTGTATGATTAATTGCCCTAATTACTTGATTCTTGTGTTGTTTATGGTTGTTCATGATTTGAGGCTCTTGTGTGCATTGATGAAACTGGATGAAATTCAATGGTGTTTTATGTGCGTTTATGTGCTTTCTGATGAATGATTTATAATAATGATGGTTAAATTAATATGACTGGGTATGATTGTGGACTGTGCGAATGATGTATAAATAAATCATGAGAATGAGAGTGTGGATGAGAATGCATTGAGCATGGACATGAGAGGCATGAGATGCATGAGAAGTCAGACGTGGCTATAATACCTTGGCCATATGTGGTGTTTAACAGGGGGGCTAATGATGGGGCACAATCATATGCATGGGACACAGGTGGTGTTTAACCATGTTGCACGCCGACCATAGGTGGTGTTTAACGGTTGTGTGGAATGTCTTCGCACGGGCTATAGGTGGTGTTTAACTGTGCGACACACCGGCCCATACGGGATGTTTAACGGTGTGGCCATCAGTAGTGATAACTAAGGGGATTGAGGAGGTTCGCCCATGGTGTGGAGTTCCGACTCGAGACTCTTAGGTGTGGTGATGAGCATATGCATTGTGCGAGCATGTGCATTTTGTAAACATGAATGAATTGTGATTGATTTTGAATGAATGAAATGTGATTGATATATGAGCATCTGTTAACCGTTAGTAATTGAGTACGGTAATGTGTGGGATTTGAGGCATTATCTGCCTTTATTTTCTCTTGTTATTTTCTTTTAGGTAACGTTGAGGGCACTTATGGTGCCAAGTTTTGAAAAGGCGGGGTCTTGCTTTGATTAGTATGACATCGAGGTTCTAGAAGTTAGAATAGTTTCTTTATGCCTTGATGATGTTTGAATGACTTATTTTAAAGATGATGATGACTTTAGTTTTCTCAATTATAATGTTTAGATCTAAAACCTCCTTGAAAACTTTGTGTCTACCTTTTAATTATCATGTGAACCTTTTATTCTTAATACAAATTGTGCATTTTGGTTTTAACTATTATCCTGTCTTCATTTTATTTACTTGATTATTTTAATTTAAGTATTCGGGGTAAAAGGGTGTCACATTTAGTGGTATCAGAGCAGGTCAATTTAAGTATATGTGTCTAACACGTTTTGCATTGCGTTTGTTAGCATGGTTTGACTAATTTGAAAGATGACAATAAATTGTTTGTTCTGTTTTGCATTGTGTTGAATTCTGGGTGATTCATTCGACTAGTGAGTTATGTGTCTACCATGTGTTAGTGTTTATTTATGTTAAGTGTGATGTACAAGTGTAGTAATCTAGTGTATTTTAAGGAAGTGGTGAGGTAATATAGATGTTCCTTTGTTGGTTGTTGTATCAAGCATCCTATTGCTAACTACGATCTATTGAGCCTGATCACCTCAATATGTTGTTAAAGGCAAAAAGGACTCTTGGCGAGTCGGTGGATCAATTGATTTGAAATATTTTCCTTTGAAGAATGAACATTTTGTTGTGACTAGCCTAAGTAGCTATTTATTTTGGATGTTTGTGAAGTTTGAGGAATGAGTTCCTCATCCTTGTTCTAATAAAATTGGAAAGTGATGATGTGATGTGTTTTATTGCTGTATTTATTATTGTTTATTGTGTTTTGGTGCTTACTATTATCTTAATCTTAATAGATTAAGATGGCAGTAAAGAGAGTGTGAAGATTCATGCTTCACAGCTCATGGCAAGGGCCTTAAGTAATTAATGAGTTATAGGGGATACTTGAGGGAGGGTAGTGCTTCAGACTCTTAGAGATTAACATGCTAAATTATTTGAGTGTGGCCTTTGGTTAGAAGAAGTGAGTTCTCTAGGTCATGTAATCTCTAGAAGAAGTATAGGGGTAGATCATTCTGAGGCAGAAGTTGTTCTTAAGTGGGAGATCCCTTAATCGGTGAGTGAGCATAGAATTTTTCTTGGACTAGTTGGTCATGAGAAAATGTTTATCTAAGTTAGCTTGACCTTGATGGAGTTGGTTAGGAAGGGAGTTGTTTTGGTTAGAATAGTTAGGGTGGGTATAGCTTCCAAACCCTTAAGGAGAACTTGACTAGAGCACCAGTTTTAGTATTGTCAAACCTTAGTGAACCTTTTGTAGTATATTGTGATACTTCTAGGATGTGCATAGGTGGAGTGCTGACGCAAGAGGGTAGAGTGGTAGCTTATGCTTCTAAACCACGAGAGGAATTACCCTACCCATGATCTTGAGTTGGCGGCTGTAGTGTTCATTCTTAAGATTTGGAGACCAGAAGGCTTTAAAGTTCTTGAAGTGTCAAAAGAAACATAATTTCTTCCCTTTATCTCACTACAAGGATTTATGGCCCTGATTCCCTTATCTTCATGGGAACCATTGCTTTCACCCATTGATGACGCTGGAGAGAACACATCAGTGGATACAGAAGGTGACATGCAACAATGGTTCTTTTTAACATATGAATAAGTTGGGTGACAACATTTTCTGGGGTGATTTCGTTGGTTATTATTCTGTGGTTAGATAGAGGGATAAGGGAACAATTGCAAGCAAAAGGGTTGCTATTAGGGGTATCATTTTTCACTATTGAAAACTCAGCAAAGTTGCTGTAGGGTGAACACAAACAAGTGGAGCCATTTATGCAAGAATGAGAGCTCAACGATGAAAATTCCCGAGAGAGTAGTACAACTAGTTAGATTTCTCTATCAAACATTTTCTGCTACAACAGTCATTGCTTTAAATTTCATAGAATCAAGGCCAGTAAGAAAGGTACGATATTTGTGTGCCATTGGGCATTTAGAAACCTTACCTCTTGCTTTGACAGTTTTGCTTTCCCCATTGACTTCATTTGAAAACAAAGGAACTCTTTTGGTGGGAGCTATTGAGGCATTTCTTTTAACTCTTCTTGATATTATGGTGACCTAAATGGAAAGAGACATAGCGGATTTTGTTAATGATTGTTTAGTTTGAGAAAAGCTTGAGTAGCATCTAAGGATACTATCTGTACTATTGAGATGAGTCATGGTATAGTTGTTTAATAAAAGTTAAATGGAAGATATGAGTTCTTTAAGTTATGTGATCTTTAGTGTGAGAACCCAATAGTCAACCTTTTAAGGTAGGAGTTTCTCTTAAGTTAAAAACCTTGCATTAGTGAGTAAGATTATAAATTTTCCTGGGATTGGACAAATACCGTGGTGAGTTCCTAGACATATTCCTTAAGTTTGCATAGTCTTTAACTCAAGAATCTAGGAAGGGAGCAAGGTTTAGGTGGATAGATAATTTGAAATTAGTTCCTAATGTCTTGGAGAAGCATTATATAGTGTGCCAACCTTAGTAATACCTAACCTTAGTTATTGAGAAGAGTGTTGTTACTAGATAGTAGTGAGGATGTATTTTAATCTTATAGACAACTGGGAGTTGTAAGACGAATTATGTGACCCCTAGCTTGGAGGTAGTAGCAGTAATGACTACTCTTAAGATTCGAAGACACCACTTGCATGATTTTAAGTTGATATTCTCGATGACGTAGAAGCACTAAGTGAAAATTCAACTAGTAGGAGAGGAACCAAAAATAGATGAGGTGATTGGAATTTCCAAATGACCAAGGTTTTAGGAAGTCATCACTAGGTAGAATCAAGACAGTAGAATATGTCGTAAATAGGAAATCCTTTCGCATCCTTTCGTGTGGTTAGAGGGCATGATCTGCAAACTAGTTAGAACACCCATTTTAGTGGATAGAAGAGAAACCATAAGACGAGGGAATATGATTTTCTAGATGACATTAACCAATTTAGAAATGGAGTTATGTACTTAGTAAGTCTTAGAAGAGGGTCGTACGGTAGATTTAATATCGAATCGAGGTGGTATAGATGCTTGAGGATCTTTGGAAGATGTTTTGGCAGCTTAAATCATGAGAAGAGTGGATAAGTGTGAGCACCGATTTGGTTGACAGGTTGGAATCCTAGAGTTATTTTAGAACTTGGGGGAGCGATTTTGTTAAACTCGAGGAATCTAATTGGATTGGGTTCAGTCTACCACTTCATCCGTGCCATGTACACAATAATTGCACATATTTCAACTCTTGACGTACATTGTTATTCTGGCAAGTAATCGAACTAACTTGTTTGAAGGTTAAAAGAAGACTAGGTATGAGAATTGATACTAGAAATTGTGAAAGATTTAAGGTTAACTGGTTTAGAGAGGTGAGATGATTATTTAGCCAATGCAAATCGAGTAAGGACTGTCGTTAGAAACACTAAATGAGTAAGGGGAGGGCAATTGTACGGGTATGGGAAGTACTTTCTCTATGTAAATTCGAGGACGAATTTTCTTTTAGGAGGGGAGAATTGTAACATCCTAAAATTTATTTAATTATTTTTAGAAATTAATTACATTATTATTATTATTATCAATTTTATTTTAATAGAGGGGTTAATGATTTTATAAACTGATGAGGCTTTATCTAAATTATTTCATTTATTAATTTAATTAACGGGGGAGGCTAACGGGCAAGTCGAGGTTGACCCGACCCAACTAGAATATTAGATAGGGGGTAATCAGTTTACCCTGTAACATCCTAAAATTTATTGAATTATTTTTAGAAAATAAATTATATTATTATTATTATTATCAATTTTATTTTAATAGAGGAGTTAATGGTTTTATAAACTGATGAGACTTTATCTAAATTATTTTCATTTATTAATTTAATCAATTGAATTAACAGGGGGAGGATGATGGGCGGGTCGGGGTTGACCCGACCCAATTAGAATATTAGACGGGAGTAATCAGTTTACCTTAATTGGTGTTTTGCGCATTAGATAGCCAGACCTAGAGGAGAGAGAACGTAAACCTGCAAGGAGGAGAAGCTAGAGTGTTCAGATCGTCCCGGAAATGCATCAGTTCTTCTTCGTTCATCGTCTCTAAGGTACGGGGGAGATTGGTTCGGTCATATATGAATGTGGGAGGGTACGAGTAGTGAGGGCAATCCCTAAGTCCCTCTAGGATCTAAATTCTCAATTTTATTTGATTATTATGTTCTAAAAATATTTTATTCGGTAGAAAGATTTGTCAATATGCTATGTGGTCTGATTAACGTCTTGTCCTAATGTGATTTTTGTTAGGAAACTATATGGTTAATTGCCCTAATTACTTGGTTCTTGTGTTGTTTTTGGTTGTTCATGATTTGGGACTCTTGTGTGTGCAATGATGAAATCGGGTGAAATTCAATGGTGTTTTATGTGCGTTTCTGTGCTTGTTGATAAGTGATTTATAATAATGATGATTAAATTAATATGGTTGGGTATGGTTGTGGATTATGCGAATGATGTATAAATAAATCATGAGAACAAGAGTGTGGATGAGAATGCATTGAGCATGGACATGAGAGGCATGAGATGCATGAGAAGCCAGACCTGGTTATAATACCCTGGCCATATGTGGTGTTTAACAGGGGACCCTGGCCAAAAGTGGTGTTTAACAGGGTGGACTAATGATGGGGGACATTCATATGCATGGGCCATAGGTGGTGTTTAACCATGCTGCACGCCGGCCATAGGTGATGTTTAACGGTTGTGTGGGATGTCTTCGCACGGGCCATATATGGTGTTTAACTGTGCGACACACCAGCCCATACGGGGTGTTTAACGGTGTGGCCATCATTAGTGATAACTAAGGGGATTGAGGAGGTTCACCCATGGTGTGGAGTTCCGACTCGAGACTCTTAGGTATGGTGATGAGCGTATGCATTGTGCGAGCATGTGCATTTTATAAACATAAATGAACTGTTATTGATTTTGAATGAATGGAATGTGATTGATATATGAGCATCTATTAACTGTTAGTAATTGAGTATGGTAATGGGTGAGATTTGGGGCATTATCTGCTTTTATATATGATTGAATGTTATTTCTCACCGTACTCTCTCTTGTTGTTTTCTTTTAGGTAACGTTGAGGGCGCTCATCGTGCCGGGTTTTGAAAAGGTGGGGTATTGCTCTAATTAGTGTGACATCGGGGCTTTGGGATTTAGAATAGTGGTTCTATGTTTTTTTACGTACTTTTGCATTTTAAATATTTGAAAATGATAAGTATATTAATAACTCACTAAGTGTATACAGAAATGAAAGTGATTTATATGTTTGAAATATGTGTTAGACAAAAGAATGACGCGTTTAGATTAACGTTAATAATTTATGTTAAATTTTCTTTTATGTGAACCTTTTATCCTTTTTATTTACTTTACTATTTTAATTTAAATATTCGAGGTAGAAGGACATACCCTAATTGGTGTTTTAAGCGTTAGACAGCCAGACCTAGAGGAGAGAGAATGCCGACCTGCAAGGAAGAGGAGCTAGGGTGTTCAGACCGTGCTAGAGCCGCATCAGATCATCACTATTCTTCGCATCTAAGGTACGGGGGAGATGGGTTTGATCATATATGAATGCAGGAGTGTACGGGTAGTGAGGGCAATCCCTAAGTCCCTCTAGGATCTAAATTCTCAATTTCGTTTGATTATTATGTTTTAAAAATATTTTAATCGGTAGAAAAGATTTGTCAATATGCTCTATGGTCTGATTAACGTCTTGTCCTAATGTGATTCTTGTTGGGAAACTGTATGATTAATTGCCCTAATTACTTGATTCTTGTGTTGTTTATGGTTGCTCATGATTTGAGGCTCTTGTGTGCAATGATGAAACTGGATGAAATTCAATGGTGTTTTATGTGCGTTTCTGTGCTTTCTGATGAATGATTTATAATAATGATGGTTAAATTAATATGGTTGGGTATGATTGTGGATTGTGCGAATGATGTATAAATAAATCATGAGAATAAGAGTGTGGATGAGAATGCATTGAGCATGGACATGAGAGGCATGAGATGCATGAGAAGCCAGACGTGGCTATAATACCCTGGTCATATGTGGTGTTTAACAAGGGGGACTAATGATGGGGACAATCATATGCATGGGCCACAGGTGGTGTTTAACAATGCTGCACGCCGGCCATAGGTGGTGTTTAAGTGGAATGTCTTCGCACGAGCCATAGGTGGTGTTTAACTGTGCGACACACCGGCCCATACGAGGTGTTTAACGGTGTGGCCATCATTAGTGATAACTAAGGGGATTGAGGAGGTTCGCCCATGGTGTGGAGTTCTGACTGGAGACTCTTAGGTGTGGTGGTGAGCATATGCATTGTGTGAGCATGTGCATTTTGTAAACATGAATGAACTGTGATTGATTTTGAATGAATGAAATGTGATTGATATATGAGCATTTGTTAACCGTTAGTAATTGAGTACGGTAAATGTGTGGATTTGGGGCATTATCTGTCTTTATATATGATTGAATGTGATTTCTCACCATACTTTTTCTTGTTGTTTTCTTTTAGGTAACGTTGAGGGCACTCATGATGCCAAGTTTTGAAAAGGCGGGGTCTTGCTCTGATTAGTGTGACATCGAGGTTCTAGAAGTTAGAATAGTTGCTCTATGCCTTGATGTTTGAATGACTTATTTTAAAGATGATGATGACTTTAATTTTCTCAATTATAATGTTTAGATCTATAACCTCCTTGAAAACTTTGTGCCTATCTTTTAATTAATTATTATGTGAACCTTTTATCCTTAATACAAATTGTGCATTTTGGTTTTAACTATTACTCTGTCTTCATTTTATTTACTTGATTATTTTAATTTAAGTATTCGGGGTAGAAGGTTGTCACATGATTTAGGTGCAAACATAAATCTAATGCCCTACTTTGTTTTTAAGAAAGGCTTGCTGGAACCTTACCCTACTAATATTTCTCTATAGTTGGCCGATAAAACAATCATTCATCCATTCAACGAAGTAAAGGATATTCTGGTAAAAGTGGGAGAGTTCATCTTCCTTGTTGACTTTATCATCATAAAAATGGAGGAGGAGGATGAAGTCTCAATCATTTTAGAATGACCTTTTCTAGCTACAAGGAGGCTATGATAGATGTCGAGTAAGGAAAACTAACCATAAAAATGGGTAACAAAGAGGTAGCTTTTAATGTTTTCAAATCTTATAAAAATCCATCGGCCTTTGCTTCTTGTAACTATGTGTAAAGAGCCCATCAGAAAGTGTCTTGAGAAGCATATACAATAAGTTCAAAGTGAGTAAGAAAATATTAATATATGACTCATGTTTGCTTCATGTTCTAGATAAGTTACATTTTAGGTGGTATCGTCCCTACATAATTACCGAAGTCATCCCGTATGGGACGATAGAGGCCACTAAAGAATATGAAATCACTTTCAAAGTAAATAGACATAGAGTGAAGCACTATGCAAAAGGACTCCTCCAAATCCTCTCTGTCACTAACTTTATAGATTAAACCTATTAGGTCTCCATTAGGCCTAAGACGTTAAACAAGCATTATCAAGAGGAAACCTAGCTTCCTATCATTTTTGGCATTTTCTTTTTTTTGTTTTTTTCTTTAAGCATTCTTGTTTTCTTCCTTTTTAGTATTTTTGAATTTACATTTTTTATTTTCACATTGGGAAACCATGTTGTCTCTCAAGTGTAAGGAATGAGTCTTTTGATATACAAAAATAAGCATTAATGTAGGGGTATATGGTTATCGTTTTTCCTTTACACCTTGTATGTTGAACGTCCTTTAGAAATATAGCTTTTGAAAGTATGTTAATATACCAAAGTAATCCTACTAACCTACATGGTGCACAAAAAAATAAATAATAAAAAATTATATAGCAAGCCTAGCCTTCAATAAAGAAAAACCATTTCTTAAGAACTAAGAATTAGCTTTAGGCTTGTCACAAGCCTTCATTGGATAAAACTCGCAAATAGTAAGATTTGAACTTGAAAAGGGGGTCACATTTAAACACTCATAATTCTTCCTTAAGCATCCCTTTCTCTACTCATTCTAGGGCTTGTTCAAAAATACATTATTTAGTAACTTGTTTATCTTGCATGAGATATGGAGTGGAATTATTAGGAATTTCCTTCTTGGCATTCAAAGTGTTGTGTTTAAAATTACCACTAGTTTCCACCTTTGATTATGTGCATAAAATTTTCATTTAGAACTCTCACACAGTTAGAGCACCCTCAAAGAGTGTCATATGAAGAATAATAGGGTATAGTAACAGTTTTTTTTATCTCTTCCTCGTCCAAAGATATTCCTTATCTCCCTCAATTAGTTAAAAAAAAAGGTGAGAAAGTCTCACCAATAAAGTTTGGAGTTCAAAAGGACTCTAAATAACAAGGAATGAAAAAAAAAGATAAAAGATGAATACTAGTCATAAAGGAAGAAGCTCTTGAGAGTCAATCAAACAAAGGTAAAAGGTAAGACTCTTTGGTAAAATACTCTTATTTCTTTTTCTATCCCACCTAACACAATAACTCATGACCCCATTACAACCCATAAAAACCTCCTACGTTTATATGCTTGAAAAACTTGTTTGCAAAGATTTTGTTGATTTACAAGTTCATAAGTAATGAGTTTTCATAGGCTAAGAGAGTATTGAAACTATAATTCCTTAAATATTTGAGATAAATGAGTAGAATGAACCTAAGATTTAGTAAGAGGTAAATTTCATGACCTAAGCCTCTTATTGAACACTCAATTGATGACTGTCTTAAATAAAAAGGAATATTGGCTCGTATACTTTTGTCTATCATGTTCTATAATTAAAAAAGTAAAAATAAATCTTATAGCATTAAAAGTTTTTTCTTACTGTGTTTTTTTAATATTAGAAAAAGATAAGTTTGCTTGAGGACAAACAATATTTAATTATATATTATATATGTGAGATAATGGGCATTACTCCAAAAAAAATTATAATCACTAAATAGGTCAAAATTAATTATCAGACTTTTTGAACATCACACTTATGTCATTTGTTGTAATAAGAAAAAGAAAAGGCGACAAGAAGTCTCCTTGCTAACACCTCTTCCTATACTAAACTCTTATGTTGGATTACCATTAACTTAGACATAAAATATAACAATAGTTAATCATTCTCTAATTTATTTCTCCATTTAAATTTAAAACCCATATGTTCCATCATGTCCAAAAAAATATTGTAAACTCACCAAACCATACACTTTTTCAAAATTAACCTTAAAACACACAAGCTCTTTTATCTCTACATTGCATCTTCCACTACCTCGTTTGTAAAGAGCACCCCATAACAAGTTTCTTTTCCCTTTGTGATTGTAGTTTAATTCTTATAAAGAGTTATAGTATAGATGACCTTTTGCAACCTATTAGCCATATAATTTTCGAGAGCATCTTATACATACATCCCATAAGAGATATGAGACAATACTCATTTACTTTCTATGGATTGCCTTCTTTTAGACATCATCACAACAATAAAAGAGCTATTTGATCCCTTAACTAGTTTACTAGAATGAAACACCTCCAAGAACTGATAAAATCATATTTCATTTTTTTCAAGAATTCTTTAAGAAAAGTAAAGTTAATATCGTCTTGTCCTGGAATTTTTTAACTCCATTTCTTTTATCTCCTCCTCTATAAATATAAATAGTGCAATTCGTTCCCAATTTGCCAATATGCTAAACGTGGTAATTTGCATTTGTGCAAGCTGACCTATCCTATTCCCACACATTTGATTGTTCTCTAAGAAGCATTTTTTTTATTAGAGAGTCTATCCATAAGCAATTAATTACCAAGAGAGAATGCCAACATTTTCACCGGAATTGATTTATTCCAAATTCTCTTGAAGAAGAAGAAAAAAAAACAGATCAATCAATGACTTGTAACAATGCTAACACCCTTAATAAAATGGTTGTCTTCAAGCAAGTAATTACCGTGATTTTCATGTTTCTATAACTCAAAAAAAAAAAAACAAAAGTAGAAGAATAAAAATTAATTTGAGTTACATTAAATTAGACTCTATAAATTTCATCCAAAGCTACAATTCTTTTTTTCTTTTTGGCACTGCCCTATGCCCAAAACACATGGGTCAAACTTCCTTTGTCCCAAAATTACTGCATCTTTTTGGGCACTAGTAATGATGGTTTGATCACCTACTGCCTCCTAAGGATATATTCAAACTTTTGGTTGGTAGGTCTAAACGGTACAACGGATATTATGGAACCTTTTTTATTTTTTATTAAAGGAACTATTTTACCCTTGAACTCTATAAAAATCATTATCTTCGTTGACCCCAAACTTTTGTGATTTTTTCGCCAATGAATCTAAAGTCGTTATAATTGGTTCCTCTTCTTTGATGAAGATATGTGGATATAATATTGTAAATTGCAAAAATAAAGAACCTATTTGGCTATGAGAACTAACGAAACTAGCTAGGCAGCTTTATGCAATTTCCCTTTTGCACAGTAGAAAAATAGTTGCCAATTTTTCATGATCGAGCACATTAGGGGGTGTCATTTTCAAATGAAATCAACTTTATGCTTATGTGCCGCTGATACTATCCTCAAAAAGGAAAAAAAAAAAGAAATTATGCATATTTGGGTTGACTGTTTTACTTTTTTTGGTAGATTTCTGGTCGATCAAGTTTTTGATTTTTTATGACCCCCTATGGTGCTCTAGGTTTATTGTTAGTTTAAGCGTGTTTGATTTACTAAAAAAAATGAAATATTGGGTAATAAAAAAAATTGTTCCATTTTTTAGTTTAAAAACTGTCATGAAATAAAACAATAAAGAACAAAAATTAAAAATTTGTTATTCACTAAAGAGGATGCTATATGTTACAAAAGAAAAAAGGAGAGAGAGAGAGAAATTTGACAAAAATCATGCGAAAATCATATATAGTATTAAGCAGTTTTCTTCAATAAAGTGTGAATAATTTCTTATTTCACACACTTATAAAATAGTCAAAATATACATCTCTCTTTCTTAATTTCCTTGATAACCCTCTAGTCCAAACTCTCTTCTTACGTTCTTTATTTCATTCCTTCGACCTTTCAAAGTTTATTTATATTATACATACCACTAAACAACAAACAAAAGATAAAAGAAAAAATGTTATGTAACTCAACTAATTACACGGTGTTGTGTTATTTGTACTATCTATTAACGTGCATTAAAAACATCTTATCAAAATCATGTTTGCTGTGTTTTGAGTTATTGATTTAAGTGTTTTCATTTTTTAACAAAATTAACTAAAATTGTTACAACAAAATGATAAATTAACACTTTTAATAGTTATAAACTCATTTCCACTACTACATTTATCACTTTTAATAATATTTTATTATAAAAATATTATTAATAATATTTTTTATATCTTTAATAATATTTAAATGTTGGTAATGATATTTTATAGTATATTCAAACTCAACATTTATTAAAATGTTAAAAGAACTAATAAATAATATTTTTATATTTTATAATATTTTTAAATATTATAAAAGACATATATATTAGGCTGACCTAACCTATAATTCTACATCTAAGTTTTATCTGATTTTATATGCGTATTTAAAACCATAAAATTAAATGTGGAGCACCTCACTGCACTTTCCAAAATAAATTTAGGCTTTTGAGAAATCTTGAAAATTTCACTGTAGACTCATGGAGTGGGTCCAACACTAACCACAATTGGGGACAATCAACAACAATATAGTTGAAATAGATTACCGAGACAAAATGATCACAATAAATAGTAAAACCTGTACAATTTAATTATGCTCATAGAGTTAAGGCACTCAAATATTAGATTTTTCTCCCACTTGACTTGAAATCAAATTTATAACGCTCCCTTTAAACTTAATCCTCTTTATTCTAGTATTGGACAAGATCTCAGTTTCATCATTATTGAAAATAATATACTCAAGATAAATTTTCTATTACACACATTTAGTTTAATATATTTCTTGTCTCAATTATCAAAGTGTCTAGCTAATTTTTGTGTATAGTATATTTTAATAGATATCATTTGTTTTGACATACATTTATGGAAGAGCGTTAAAAGTTTCATATTATTAGTCTCAATTTTTAAAACATAATTTATATACTTGGTAGATAATTTCGTTTAATATTAATTGATTTTAAAATAAAAATTTAACATAATAGAATGATCGCATTCTTTCTTGTTATTTTGAACAAGAAAAAGAAAGAAAAAATCACAAATGAATCGAATTCGTCTAAGTCGTATTCATGGATAAGGCGCTAAATTTAGCCTTATCTATATGAATTCATTTCTTAACAAATTAACTAAATTAACAGTGTTGTCGATATCCTTGTCCAAGACCAAATCTAACAACGTGATTAAAGTAACCATTAATTCCAAATCGCATCAATGTCTCCAATAATGATTACGCAGAATGATGTTTTAATAAAGTTATTAGTTTTATGTCGGGTAAGAAAGAGCATTTTTTCCTTGATATGAAAAATCAATAATCCAAACTTGTCAAAATATTTCAGTTTTCCCTCATTCTATGTATGATTGTAAAAAGAATGCCTCAAAATTTCACAAGTTAATTTAGGTTATAAGTTTAGTTACACCTTTTTACTATTTTTAAACCCAAAAGATGAATCCTCTATTTTAAAAGAGGTTAATGGCATAAAAGATATAAGGGTAGAATATATTTTCAGATATGGTAAATTTTAGTTTTAGCCATTTAATATTTTTTTTTGTTAACTTCGTTTCTTGTAAATTTTAATATTTTAATAAAAATAATTATTTTATTACTTACCAGTAATATAATATACACGTATTGGTTAATTCATGACATAACTAAATGAATATCATATCAAAATAAAATTAGTATAGAGATCAATTTTTAAAAATTTAAAATTTACAAAGATTAAAACTAAGAAAAATTAAAATTAAAATCAAATTTTACATAAACTAAAAAATATATGTAAGTCAGGGGATAATTAAAAAATAAACTTCAAATGGTGCAGTTTCGATTTAATGATTTCTATTAACAATGAACAATTATTTAGATTTTTAATGAATTGTACACGATCGAACATATCGTGTGCGATAGAAATATTTATTTTATAAAAAATTATGAATAAATGTATTGTTAGGGAATACTGTTAGATTTAACTGCAAAGTTTATCTCCGAACTCCAAATTATCCATATTGCATGTCCAAGAAGACATAACATCATAATTTAATTGCATTCCGAGGTTTCTTGCCCTCCATTTGATTCAACAGTAAAGTTGTACGGAATCAAATCGCTAAAGGGTAGCTAGGGTTGAATTCTACCCTGCAAATTCTTAATTATCTCCACCCAATAGAAACTTTATTCCACTATCATTTTGAATCTATGTTTGATTTTGGGGACTTTCTTTTTCAAATACACAATGGTAAAATGAAATGCCATATTTTCTTTGACTGGGTAATTATTAGTGTAATCTAATATATATATATATATATATATATATATATATATATATATGATTGCAACTCGCAAGGAGTAACCGATCGTATACTGAGATTTTATTTTTTTTTTCAGGAGATTTGAAAGCAATCAAAAGTGGGTTGTTCATGTCAAATTTTTTTCTATACACAGGATTCAAGATTTGAATATCTAATTACTTGTTTACGAGACTCGACCCCATTATCACGTTATTGATTTTTTTTTTCTGACCAAAAAAGAAAACATTGATGTGCCCAACATCTTAGGGAACAAACTGTAATGTGGTAGGTACATCGTCGATTCTTTGCTTTTCGTTTCATGCTTCCTTTCCTTGGGTCATCCACAATCACTGCAGAAATCTCGACCTCACCACTTTAACCATTTTTTTTTTATTCCTCTGAAATGGAAGAAAATATCATATTTTATTAATTAATAAATATGACGGTAATTATGAGCATACTGATTTCATAGGTGGTTTTGCAAGAGCATCAATTTTCTGTCCTTTTGATTGTCACAACATTTCCGGGAAAAACCTTGACTACGAGTTGTTCGGACATGAAGGTATATATTGTATGCATTTAAATCATGATATAGTCATAACAGCAACAAAAAAAAATTCTTGATATTATATAGAAAGTTTGTTCCCAGAAGAAAGTGCTAAGAAAATGACCTTCCACCTTATAAATTTTGTTCTTATTTTCTTTTTTGCTGAACATACATATATAGTCCTCCCCACATATCTTTTTCAGGAAATTATGATTAAAGTAAAGTTGGACCACTACATATGAGTAATATCTGTGTGGCTGCTTCTGCAAATGACTATTTAAGAATTTAATGTGTGTTCTCCTTGTTTGAATAAATTTCTATAATATTTATTAGAGAAAAATAATAAAATAAAATAATTTTTTAAATATTAAAATTAGTTTTTATAAGTTAAATAATTTTTTTTATAAATTAACTTATACATAAATTAATTTAAACTTAAAAAAATATTTTATTTTACCTTTTTTTTTTATCGAGAAGATGGGTTTATGTTATAGGATCCTTCAAAATTAAGAGCATATATATTTTACTTGAGCATAAAAGGATTCAATATTATATGCAATTGGCCCATATGCTTTTTCTACTTTAATTAATCAAATGTGTTTGTGAAACTGCTGCTCAAATCCAAATATGTTCAGTTTGGCTATTTTCATTAATTAATTTCTAAAAAATATCTTAAAATATTAATTTCTTAAGGGGAAAATAAAGAAGCAAATAGGGTACGTCTTATAGTATATGTACATATTTCAACAACCCATACTAATATTAAGTACTTGTACGAAATAGTACATATTTCAACAACTCATACTGCAGGCAATATATGTCTTGAAAAAGAGAGAAATGGAGAAAAGAAATATTAGAACAAATAATTTTAAAAAATAAAAGAAATGTATATGAATTAATTTCAGGTGCAAGTTGAGTATGTTTTTTCAAACAAAAAACTTTTTTCTTTTCTCTTTTTCCCCACATGCCCAATAATGCAAGTAGGTATATGCAATTAAATGTGGTGTTCACATGGTCCCATGAAACGTGATCAATGTAGAGATTCATCAGATCCACCTAATTGATATTATTCAGATGAAATTCTCGAATATTAAAATTTGAGTTTATTAAGAATATTTTTGACAAAGATAAGACATTTTTATTTACTAATCTAGTCAAAATTAAAACCAAAAGAAGAAAGGTGTAATAAATCAATGCACGCCCTAAAATGGGGTAAACAAAATCCCAAAAGTGCATTAATTAAAATGATTGATGTCCAAAATTATCCTAATAAAATCCAATATATTGGCAAAGTCTATATATTATATTGTCTGAATTTTCTTTATTTCTTAGTTTTTCAAATTTTGTTTTATATTATTATACTTATCTTATGTCAAAATGGACAGCTTCGGGTCCAGAATGTCTTGGCCGATACATATAGCAGATTTTAGAGAATTCAATGTGTATATATTGGACCATGCATATTTCAGAGTGATCATCGATAATGAGGGCCACACTATTTTTTTGGTGTGAAAGGCCATATTGATGCTTTATAGATTTCCATAAATTTGAAGTTTACAACACTAGGAATGTCACATTACTTTTTCTTTTGGTACGAGTGGATAGGTATCATCCACGGAAGATAAATAGTTATGGTTCAGTTTTACAAAATATTATGAGAGACTATTGATATATTAGATTTCTTTTATGTGCATGTAGTTTAAAGATTAAATCATTGTTAAAATTATTTAATTAGTTACCAAAAACTAATTAATTAGAAAAAAATAAAAGAGATAAAAGTATGAAATATAATAAATGATATGATAGAGAAAAATAAAAAAAATGATGTTATATAAATTGTTGAATGAGTTATTATATAAATATATACTAAAGATATAATTGATGGTTTCACGTGGTCACAAATTATGTTTTGAGAACTAATTTAGCGAGCCGTATATTAGTAAATTATTAGGTTGGTGGTGGTTGATAAAACTAGTTTATCATGTTAAAGTTTCCAACCATACTACTACTTTTAACAATCGATTGAAAGACAATGACAATACTTATACATGGGCATCAAATGCATGGTGAATCAATAGTTTTTTTTTTTAAATATTTAAAGGCTTTAAGCTAGAGACTAAAAAAAAACTTTATTCATAGAAAGGCAATCAGACACTATTTTGCTTTCTTATCTCGATCAAATGAAACAAGAATATGAATAAAATACAACTAGCCTCAAAGTGTAACTATAATAACTATAAAAAAGGAAAATTATAAAAGTGTTTTTACAACAAAAGAGAACCAACCTCAAAAGAAAAAAATTTCAAGTGAGCTGCACAGTTTACCTTGCATTGGAAATAAAGAATGAGGAATGTTAAATAAAATACTCTTTAATACATTTCTTTCAACACTCTTTCTATTATTGGTTAAAATTTATTAAAAATTGCAAAATTATGCATCAAACTCATTAAATAAGAAATAAAACTCACAAATTGCTATTATTTTCAATAAATTTCAATACTAATGGAGTGTGTTCAAAATACTATGTTAAATAGGGAATTGCTAGCATTTCTCTAGAGAAACGGTAGTAAATTTTGAAGAAAAAGAAAACAAACAAGTGTAAAGAAATAGGAAATGAACCTTGAGATACCAAAGACATAACAAAGCACTAAATGTTTGTATTCTTATACTCTCATAGTATGGTGAAAATTAGAGAGAGAATAAAAAAGAGATAAGAGAAAGATAAAAGACAAGAACAAGAAAAAGAAAGACTAAGAAGAACTGGTAAAGAATATCAATGGTAGTGGTCAATTGAGGTACAAAGACCTAAAAGGAACTAAGGGGGAGAAGGGAACAAAAAAGAATGGGTGAAAATGGAAGAAAAAGAAATGTTGCAAATTATTTAAAGATTTAATAATTAGCGACCAATCAATTTGGTCACTACTACTATATACATCAATACTCGTAAAATAGTTTAATTCAATTTCCCACAAGTCAAACCACCTTTCCTTTAAGTTTATTAATTTTATGTCTAACTTAGCGACTAATTTTAAAACTCATAAACAACATTTCATTGTGATAAATTATTATAATAGGTGACCAAATTAGTCTTGAAAAGAATGGTTGTGATAGGTGAGAATGGAAGGAGGATTTTTCTATAATGTACTATGTTAAATTAGCTTATCAGTTTCTTATAGATGAAAATTATTTAAGAGTCGATAATTTCCTCCAAAGTTTCGGTCAGAAGAAACATGTGCCTTTAAAGGTAGCATCTTTTATATGAAACAAAGCATAAAAGAGAATTCCTACTAGGGATAACATGATTCAAATAGGAAATTAACCAACATTGAAAGGATGTGCTCATGATGTTTTGATGAAGTGAAAGATGTTGAGATCAAGTCCCTTATAAGATGAAATTTTAATAATAACAAACTTTCATAAGTAGATTCTAAGCATTCTAATCTTATGAGTCAATGTTTAGCCTTGATTAAGAATGTATTTAAAGAATAAGACAAGTCATATTTCAAAAGAAAACATTACTTAAAACATTAATTACTCTAAAAAGGCATCATTCCAATGAATTAAAGTGTCTTGAAGCATAAATAGCAAAGTTTTCTATTTCTAGGAGAAGAATATTTGAAGGACAACTTCTGAAAGCATACAAATTTCATACACATTTTTAGAATATCAAATTACAACAACTTTAGAAGTTTCATATGATCAAAAGCAATATCAAAAGATGGAATTTAAGCAAAATAATATCAAAGTGTAACAAGATTATATGTTGCATATGAGAAAAAAAAAATATATCAGAAACTACAATATGAACATAAGATGTAAAAGCAATCTCAACAATTAATGTTCTAAGAGTAGTATAGATGTTTTATTAGAAGAAGCATACTCAAATATGTGTCCATAACTATTCTAGAAAGATATTATCAACATGCATGGCTTGTACTAATGTGAATAAGGCAAAAAAAAATAAAAAAATAAAAAACATACTAGAATAACATTCAAGTTTCCATAAGCAAAATACAAGCATTCTATAAAGGATCAATTCTTTTAGAAGTAGAAAAGAATTAGAAATCCTAACAGATATAAGAAACTATAGATTATTTTGAAGAAAATTTCAAAATTTTACAGGTTACCATTCTTGAATCATATTCAAAAAGAAAGAATTTTTCAAAGAAAGGAATTAAAACAAAAGTAGGATTCCATAAGTAAAAGTTGTCAAAACTTCATTAAAAAAAATTGTTGTAACAAAAGTGAAAACTCAAATAACTTCTAGACTAGTTTAACCGAGCTTCTAACAACTATTAATGTCTAGTTTAAATATTGGACCTTTATCAAAGGCTACTTCAAGCGTAAATTCAACCAAAGAAGAACATATAACATATTTATACATCAAATATGCAAAATTAGTGCTTTCGGCAAAAAAGAGTCTTTCTTACTTATCACTCTAGTTGTACTTCTATACCTTTGTATTATGTTAAGGAATGTTTATAAGATTCATTGTATACTATGTATCCACTCTTTAAGTGTAAAACATCATAAAGTTAAGAATTTTTTCAAATGAATGAATTAAAACATTAGAAGTAGGATTCCATAAGTACTTGCCAAAGCTTCGAACAACTATAAACGTCTAGTTTAAATATTTGACCTTTATAAAACGGCTACTTCAAGCATAAATGCAACAAGTAAAGGAGATGTAACACATTAATACATCAAATAGACAAAATTAATGCTTTTTAAGGTAACAAAGCTAACTTCTAAACAGAGTCTTTTCCTAGGTAATCACTCTAGTTCTACTTCTATATCTTTAGATTATCTAAAAATGTTTGTGAGCTTCAATTTATGATATGTACCACTTTTTTAGTGTAAAAGATCATAAAGTTAAAAGTTTTGTATCTTTGAAGCAAATTGTGCTTCTCCAAAGGTTAAATCATTAAGGATTAGTATTGCAAGAGTGTGATACCAAGCAAACTAGGTGAATCAATGTTATTTGAAAACTAGTGAATTATATTATAGAGTCTATTGATAATGTTGTTGAAACATTATCAAAATCATTATATTTTCCTTAATTTTGTAGTATATGGACTAACCTATGTTAAATTTCTCAAGGACACAATCATGCAATGTCTAATTTTGTTAAATAAAAATCAAATTAAATGCTAAAAGGGGGGTTTGTGTGTAAATAGAATTACATAAAATCAACCGAAGAGTTCAATCATGTAGATCTATAGCTCCAAATATTTCTTGCACGTGATAGCAATATCATAATGAAAATTAAGTCTGAAAGTAAGCAAAAATTAGTAAGTAAGCCCAATTAAGTCCAATAACCCAAGACTCAAACAATGTGTCAATATTAACCATAAAATTATGTCAAATATGTTCAGCATAAGTCACTATTAAGTGCCTCAAAATGCTCTATCAAATTCCCCCTACACTTGAATTTTTGCACTTCGAGCAAAATCAAATAAAAAATATCTAAAGTAAAAAGAAATGAAGCAAATAAACAAAATTAAGTACAAATAAAGTACAGCACTTTCTAATTAATCCTTAAATTAATAAAAAGAATAAGAGTACAAACATTGTCCGACAATCTATCAACTTACTTCTAACATCTTAAGCAAACAAGAGAACAATAAAACTTAAAGAATGACCGCAATTGATAGAACTCTCTCAAGATACATACTTTCAATCTCTCAAGTGTTTAGGTTTGTGTTTACACTCAAGCACCCTATGCTACTAGCCCTATCAATTTTTGACTAACCTCTAATTTTTACAACTTGAAACACATGTACAAATGATCAAAAGGGCTTTTATTAAGGTTGTAATGTGATCAAGGACAAGGTAGGATATGAGAAGTAGTTTAAGGTTACACACCTAAAGAGGGAATAGGAGCAATGGGGAATAAGTCAATAAGCATGAAGATCATCCCCAAAACAATACAAGTCACCAAAAATAATGCAAAACAATACTAGACAAGTAAAGTCCACTTTGTCTCCTTTCCTCTTATTTTTTTATATTCTTTCTTTCTATTTCAATTTTGCTTCTCTTATTGCACCACTACAACTTTTTCTTGCATTTCTTTTTTCATTTATGTACTTTCTTTTCAAATAGAAATCAACTCAACACCACAACTTGTAAAAGCCAAATTATCAAGGTACCACTTGCAAAGCCTTGGGGTAGCACCCTCACACTTATTTAGAACTCATTCCCAAAACAATTCCAAAGCTCCTTTAACCACTAAGGTTACGATGATAATGGTTTTTCACTTTTAGGGTTTAGGGTTTACGGTTTAGAAATCCTAAACCCTAATATCAAAGAAAGGGTTAGATATGATCAAAAGGGGTATGTAAGAGATTTAATGCAAGGCAAGGCATTTGGCTAGTGACTATGAACAAAGGAAGCCTAAATCATATCACCAATGCATATGAGACAAGATGCATAAAAGAAAGTAAAGACAAAACTTAAAGTAACTAGCAACACATGCGCAAATCACACAAGGAGGAAGAGAATGGCAAAATGAAAGTCATCAACATACAAGGCTCAAAATCTCATAAGGATAAATGTTCTATCATTAATTATTCAAACTTTAATTTTCAAGCTACTCATTACACTAAAGATGCAAAAGTGGTTTCATATCAAGTTGTGAAACCTCTTAATCAAGAATAATGTAACTATTCATAATTTATACAACTTAGAAATTCACTAAAAAGTGCTCAAAACTGCAAAAAGAATTCTTTTTTTTAGCAAAAATAGATTTGACAACAAATAAAAAAATTAGAAAACAGTGAAAAGGCAGCAAAAATAGCAAAAACAAAAATAATAAAAAAGTAAAAATAGAAAATAGCAAAACCAGTAAAAATAGAAAGCAGCAAAACCAGTAAAACAAAAAATAGAAAGCAGCAAAACCAGTAAAACAAAAAACAGAAAAATAGCAAAAAAAAAACATAATAGAAAATAAAAACAAAAAATAGTAAAAATAGAAAAACAGCAAAACAGTAAAACACCCCCTCACACACTTATAATGAGCATTGTTCTCAATGTAAGCATATAGGAACACAACACAAAGAGAATACATGAAGCAATAACAACAAAGGAAGGGGTGAAATAAAAAAAAAACTCCTCTCTTAAGGTGGAAAATATATACAAAATTTTGCATCCAACATCTTTGCTCCACTCTTATCTATATTCGCTTGGGGGAGTCTCATCCATCTTAACAATACCAATGCTACATCCTCTAGCGACTTCCTCAATAGGAACAACAAAGTTGAATGCTTGACAAGGTGCTCATAGAAATCTCTTAGCTTCTTCAAGTCTTGCAGCATCCTCTCTTTTTACTTAGCTTGGAGTTTGTTGGTTGTGATTATTGGGGGTTGTAATGGGTGCACAATGGATGGCAATGGAGGTTGAACTACTTTAACCTTCACAACTCCTGTAACATTCGCACCTATAATATCTACAACTTCTGCATTTGCATTAATAGCACTACTAATTTCTGTGTAAATAAGACACTTAGTTAATCCAGTACAAGTACAATCACAATCAATAAAATCATCAAAATTAGAAAATTCAAAATGCAAATTTATTGATCATTGTTGTAGTAACTCTTTACCACTCCTCAAGGTTATGACACTTACATTTGCTTATGGACTATTAATGGTTTGAGAAGGAATTTGTCCAGAACCTTTGAATTGTAGTTTATTCATAGTGGTGGTCAATTAGCGAATCTATGTTTGCAAGTCTTGAATTGTAGCAGTCACATTTTGTTGAAACTAAATGTTTCTTGTAGTCATCTACTTGACCAAATCCTCCAAGGAATTTTGTTGTATAAGCTGCATAGGTTGTTGTTGTTTAAATGAAAGTGGTGGTTAGTATCTCTTGTGATTCTGAGGTACATTTTGCATAGGGTGAGAAGCATATATCTAGTTTGAGTATTGATCATGGGTTGCCTATACTATTGACCACTTATCATTGCAACAACTACAGCATTGATTGGTTCAATTTCTTACAAAGCAGGACATGCATCAGTGGGATATTCTATAGAAGCACAAATGTCACAAACTCTCACTGGTGGACTAATATGGTGTTGTCCAATGGCTAGTTGTCTAATAAGAAAGGTTCGTTAAGATATCTTATTTTCCAATCGCTGATTGTCAACAACTACCATATTCACCACTCTAAATGCAGCAGACTCCCTAACACCAAATTGCTGAGTGTTAATTGTCATATCATAAATTAAATTTCTTGCACCACGAAACTCCTTAAAATGTTTGTGAGGATCTTCACCTATAAGACCATGAAACTTAGGCATCAAATGGATTAGTCTAAACTTAAGCTCATATGATTGAGCTTGTTCCAATTCAGGATATCAAATACACAAAGGTTGACACATAATATCAAGTGTAGCCAACTCCTTCAAGGTTCTATTATTATGAACCATATTATCTAGAATAAATTTGGATATGCAAACGCCAAGATCACAATCAAAAATAGTAGGATCAAAATCAAAATTAGCATTATTAGATTTGAGAACAACAGAATCAGATGCAAAAGTACTACCATTATGACTATTATTAACTACTTCACTATTCCTAGGACTTCTTATTAACCTATGGAATGTGCTATTTATTTCTGGATCATAAGCATGCAATATACCAGGATTACTCCTAGTTATATACCATAGAAACAATGACAGAAAATAGCATAAAACAACAGAATTGACAAAAAATAATAAAATGACAGATATACCCCTATTATAGTAAATACCTACCAGGAAGGGTCTAGGGAGTGCAATAATACCAAATAATTTTTAAAAAAAATTCTAACACCACAGTGTCATTATATGATGTATTTATGATTTTTTGGATTTTTTGGGTGATTTTTAATGATAAATAAATAAATAAAATCAAAATCAAAATCGAACTTAAAATATCACAAGATTGGGACACAACAGCTTCGTCCCCGTCAACGGCGCCAATTTGATAATATTGTCAAAATACTATCAAAATCACTAGATTTTTCTTAATTTTGTAGTTTATGGACTAACCTAGGTCGAATTTGTCAGTGACACAATCATGCAATGTCTAATCTTATTAAATAGAAATAAAAAATAAATGCTAAAAAGAAGGATTTATGTGTAAATAGAATTACTTAACATTAATCCAAGGGTTCGATCATGCACTTATGTTATCATAGTTCTAATAAGGGTGCAAATTCACATCAACCCAAGATTCTTTAGATAATCATCTAACATTCATCCATACATATTGAGATCACAACCGTGGTCTCTAAGCATGGATTCAAGCATATAATTGGTTGATTTAGGTGATCAATTGATTACCTAACCTTCATTAGATTGGGATTAATCGATCCTAACCTGACACCATCCAAAACCTCAAGCGAAATTATAATAATGAAAATGAGTCAAGAATTGGAAAGAAAAGAACATAATAGAATTTGCATAAGGAAAGATTCAGGAACTCAAACTGAACTACAATCTTGAAATCTTGAATTGATAAAATAGCTTAGCCTTCCATGGTAATCGTCATAAAAAATGTAGCACAAAACACAAAGAAAACCTAGAAGAGGAGAGAGGAGACAGAATAGAGAGGAAACTTGTGATTCAAGAAACCTCTAAAATCTAAGTGTATAAAATCTAAAAACGTCTCCCCTAACCCTACTAACCAACTACTAATTATTACATGCTCTGAATGTCAAAGAAGGTGGTTTGGGCTAGAGGAATTTGCAGCCCAAAGGCCCACCAACCAAGGTCCCAAAATTGGGCTAAAATATATAAAGAAATGTCCAACATAGTGGAAGTAGAGACCGCAACTTCACACGGACTTTTGATACTAAAGAAGGTCGAACTGGGTTAAGCCAAAAAGAGAGAAGTTTTATATCTTTGTCTTAACTTTCCATAGCCACCAACATTGTCTAATTTGGAGATTTGTAGCTCTAGATAGTGCATGCATAGTGATAGCAATATCATAATGAAAATTAAGTCCAAAAATAAGCAAAGATTAGTAACTAAACCCAATTAAGTTCAATAACCCAAGACTCAATCAATGTGTCAATATTAACCATAAAATGATGTTAAATATGTCTAGCATAAATCACTATTAAGTGCCTTAAAAATGCTCCATCGCCTATAGATGCTTGGTGAAGGAATATTGTGTTGAAACATGAGCCTATATGTCCAAAATGATCCAAGTGTTTTGATGATAAAAAATATTATGAAAAATGGATAATATATTATTGTTAACCATTATTTTTTAAATTTAAAAAAAACATGTTATTGGACTTAAAAGTTGGAACACATCCTGTCGCAACCTAGACCGCAATGGGGTCAGCAAAAAATAGACGTTTAGAGTCCACATTCCTTTCAGAGAAGGGAACATGAAAAATGGAGTTGTCACCGGCATTTTCAAGGAAAACACCAGAAAACCTATAGTTGGATAAGGCTAGTCATGGGAACCAAGGCTCAGATTCGAGAGTCAATTATGCGTAGAGAAAATGTTAATATCTCATCACTTCTATCTTAAGACAATTACCCTAACTAGATGCAAGAAATAGGAAATGACTTCTATACCAAAGTTTTCACCTTTCAAATGCAGGGAAGAGTGAGTATTTACAAAAGGAAGGACGAATGGTGTTTTTGGATTTTATGAACTTGACAAGAGTTGCCTCTTGTTCCTACATATCTCCCAATGCAATGAAGAAATCAAAGTTTACGTAGTTCTAGCTAAGGCTTAAAGGGTTATATGGGAAAGATCAACACCGAATCGTTCATAAGGAAGTGTCGACTAAGTGTAGACAAAGGTAAGATGCCGACTAAGAGTCAACGAGGATATAGTGTCGACTAGGTGTCAGCGAAAAGTTGACTCAAAGTCAGCCAGACAGTGTCGACTCACAATCGATCAGATGGGACCTGAATATTGGGTAAGATTTAAGGCACGATTGATCCGAAATCGGCCTGCGGATTTAAGTATGAATGGACTCTTAAGTTCTGGAAGTGAGTGTTTGTCTATAGGTTAGGACCGAACACTGTAGATAGCATATTTACACTTAAAAAGTTTCTAGCATTTCACCTAGTATCCAGGTGTCTCATTTTTGTGTTTGGGTTACTTTTTCTCCTTCTTCTTAATGCTTCCTCTCTTTAGAAAAACTCTTTCAACTAGTTCTCCTTTTCTCCAGAAATTTTTTCCACCTATTTTCCTTCAAGTTCAACCCCTTTTATAGGCCAGCTTCTACTTCCCCAATCCTTCAACAAGATTTTCCACCATTAATATTATGGCTCCCCACAGGACCTCATAAATGTCGCGGTGTCTTCCACTGGACTCCTTCTAATTAATGCAACGGCTTCGCATTCAATACAGTGGTGACTTCTCCAACTTTTCTCTTGACCTTCGTGGTAAAATGCACCTCCCACTTCCTGCTTTCCAGCAAGATGGAAGATCAGAAATTACTTGTCTGAGGCGCACAACTCCTTATCCTATGGGTGCCTGCCCGAGGCAAATTGGGGAGCGTGGGCTTGTTAGGGCCCACTTTCCCAGCCTACTTTTTCCAACATTTTTTTCTTTTCAAGGGAGGGGCAATTTTCCTACCCCTTCTTTAGCTCCTTTGTCCTCTTCCCCCTTTTAAGCCCAAGGATGGAATTGGGTATCCACACATCCATTAAGAGAAATTGACTTTAAAAAAAGTTCATATATTGCGTCCATAAGGAGTTCACTGTCCATAAATGCACTCACTGTCCAAAAGGTGTACTCAGACATTCCTAACATCCATAAGTGAACTGAACGTCTAAAGACGTTCCTTCCATCCTATGGAGAGATCATCCAGAAAACAAAACAACTTCATTGTTCCAATCAAGAAGTATCTCTTGTAAACACTTAAAGAGTTATTTAAGTTATCTAACTTATCACGTAAATCATTTCTTTCAAATATACAACTTGATATCATGATTCCAACATTCAAATTCTACCAAATATATTGTTTGAGAACATGTTAACTTATCAGATTCATGAAGAGCAATAACAAATAATTTTATATTGCAAGCCAAGTCTGATACAAGGAAGCTCAAATCATGAATCCATTCATAAGTAACCAACAGAAGCTTCCTCTTTCTTTAAACAAAAGACAGCATGTTAAAATTCAAAGAAAGACAGTTTTTTCTAACATAATCTTCTCTGCCTTTAGAAGAATATGAGTCTATGCCGAAGTTCTATAGAAATCAAAACTACGGCATTCAATGCTAACTCAACCACTCCTTATTGTCACAACCTAAATTGTGACCTTGGGCGGAGTCGGCCGAAACCGAGTCGGCCATGTAGGAGTCGCCACCGGCATTTTGGTTTAGGGAACGCCAGGAAACCTTTCGGCAAGGCTGGTCTCGAATCAGACATGTGGGTTCGGGAGTTGGTTACACGCTAAGGGCGTGGGGGCCCCCAGCATGCCTATCACTTGATAGTTACCTCAGGCTAGCTATATGGGAGGAGGGACGGTGTTTGGCATTTTGGATTTTTGGTTTTTTTTTTAGGTTTGACTTGATAGGGGTGTGCCCCCTAGGCCTACGTACCTCGGCTCTAGAGGATTCAAAGTCCACGTAGTTCTGGCTGGGGGAGGTTTGACTGGTTTCTCCTTTTAGTGGGAGGTGAGTCTAAGGGGATAAGGGATGACCTGTTCCGTCTCGGTTTCGCTGGAACCAAGTCGGATTAGGCATGATGGCTTGTAGTGGGGATCAGGCCGACTCGTGTCGGCTCGGCCCTGCCATGTCGGCTCGGCCTTGCCATCTCGGCCATCTGGTATGGCCGAGACCGAGTAGGCTTGGAAAAGACTAGGTCAAGGTCTGTTTAAAGGCTGCGTCGGTCCGCGTTCCAGGCGACGAGATGGACTCGGCCCAGGTAGGTAAGGACTCGGGTTTGAGAGGGGTGGTAGGGAACCTGACTTGGACTAAGGTAAGAGGGGGATTAGAATACTAACCTGGTGCTCGTAGAAGGCGGACGTGTCTTCCCTGTCTTTGCCCAATGCTTGATTTTTCTTCTCTGCCGGCCCTTGGGGTCCTCCTTCCGGCGTCGTCGTCAGCTCTCTCGGTTTGTCTCCGGTTGCTCTTCCTCTTTGGTCTCTGCTAGTCCTCTCTTTTTTCTCTCTCTTTGTTGATGTGCTTTTCTCTTCTCTGCTGGGCTTTTATAAGTGCTGGGGAGGCTGCATAACAACCCGAATCCCAAGATTTTCTCGGATATTATTCTCTCTCTCTTTCAGTTTCTCCCATGGCCAGGGCCCTGGGATGTGCGGAGACTTCGATCCAAGGGAGGCTGAGTCAAACTAAGACTGGGTCAAGCGTGGACTCTTGTACCCGTCTCGGCTTTGGGATGTCTTGAGATGGCCCAAATGCCGGGGTGGGCGGCTTCAGGCGGCGAGATGGACTCGGCCCGGGGTGGGCGGCAGCCGGGGAGGCTGGGGCGTCATTCTGGCCAGGACATTTTAGAAGTCTTCTGGGTTGCCCCCTCTTTATTTGCATTCAGTATTGGGTTTGTGAATGCGAATAAAGACTTCTGAGCCTTCCTGAGGGGACTGATGGGGTGGTCCCGGGGTGAAATAGTGAGCTACTATGGAGTAAGTGGGCTGTTGGGCTTTCCATTGGGTGCCCACATTTGGAGAAGCCATCGGAATGGTTGCTCTCAGTGATTACTAGGCTTTCCGCTTGGCGCCCTAGGTTTGATGGTCTTTCTTTGAATTGTCCTAATTGGGTTGGCCTTTGAGCTTTCCTTTAGGTGCTCAGGTTTGAAAAATGGCCATTGGGGTACTTTTTCAAGTGATCACTAGACTTCCGTTTGGCGCCTAGGTTTGATGGTGTTGCTAACTTGCTTTGACTTGGTTGACCATTGGGCTTTCCATTGGGTGCCCAAATTTGAAGGCGGTCATTGGGCTGTTTGTGTCGAGGGGCGACTTGCTAGGCTTTCCTTTAGGCGCCTAGGTTTGATGGAATGCTTTGGCGAGTCGTCTTTGGCCGAGGTGGATTGAGTGTTATCAGAGTCGACTTGGCGTTGGCCGAGATGGGTTGAATGTTGTGCAGAGTCGGCAGCGTTTTCGAGATGGATTGAATCTTTGTCTGAGTCGACAGCGTTGGCCGAGATGGATTGGATGCTATCTGAGTCGGCTTGACGTTGGCCGAGATGGATTATTAATTTATTATTATTATTTTTTTTTTTTTTAATTCAGGCAACTGAAAGGGTGCGCGTGGGGGAACGTGCCTAGTCGCCTTTTGGACACGCCTCCTCGTGTCTTGTGAAGTATTGATGGCAAGGTGGCGCCATCATTGCGCCGTTCTAGGGGAGTGCGTCTGCAATCAAGGGCCTTGAGTTTCGAGGGGTTAATAGGGGAGGCGCTCATTTTCCTCACCGCTTTCTTCTTGTTTCCTTCTTTTGTTTCCTCTGCTGTTGTTCTTTTTCCTCGTTTTCTTTATTGCTCCTGCGCTTTCGTTTTCCAGATACTCAACCGGACCTTCTTCTATTCCTACCATGTCAGGTGCTTCTTCTTCTTCCTCTTCATCTTCTTCGTCTTCTTCGGGTGAGGCTTTAGAAGTCATGCAGTAGCATTCTTTCAGGGGAGGGTTGCGTCAACCCCTATGTCCTCAGGCCCAGTGGGTCCTCGGCGTGGGTCCATAAGGGCGTCTTTGGAGAATGCGTCGGGAGATGTCCATTTCGAGGTGGAGTCTCTGGCGCCCTGGATGGGAAGTAGATTAAAGTGATTCTCATGTGGGCTCATTTGGAGATTGTCGCTGTAGGGGCGGAGAGCGGGTGTCTTGACGCCGCCAAGGAAGGAGGCACCGTTCGTCTATATGTATGAGGCGGTGTTGGCGGATTTGGGGGTGGTTCTCCCTTGAGTTCTTTTGAAGCGGATGTCTTGCGGATCTTTGGGGATAGCCCGCTTCTCAATTGCATCCCAATTTGGGCAGCTATTCGGGCCTTTAAGGTGGTGCTGCTTGGCGTTAGGGATTTGCCCACCGCCCCGTCTTCTTGAGTCACTACAGCTTCGAAGTCGGCCCATCCGTTGGGTGGGTCTCGCTGACTCCCTTGCCCAACTCGAGACTCTTCACTTCTACCGCCTCTACCAAAGGCTTCAAGAGCGGTTTGTGAAGATCAAGGCGGCTGAGGTGGGTTATTCGCCTTGACCCTCGGCCCTTTGCCCTTTGTATTGGCAAGAGCCCCCAAAGTTTAAAGGATTGGCGAGTCAACTCCCACAGAGGCTAAGGTTGATCTGCAAGCTGTTGGACAATCTGCCAAGGGGATGAAGCTGCAGAGACATCGTCTCTTGGATGTCCTCAAGCAACGCTACTTTGCGTCTGAAGAGTGAGTCCTCTCTTTTTTGGTTGTTTTAGAGTCGGCCAAGGTAGAGTGTCTTGATGTTCTATGTGTTTTACCTTGCAGGTATGTTGAAGAAACAAGGTGTTGATATGGCTGAGCTGATAAAGAAGGCCCGCCTTGTCAATGACGCTAGGAGTTCTGGCCGAGCCGGGACTGCCATGACATTCGAAAAAAAGGTCATCAGGTTGGGTGAGAAGGATTCGATGGCTCAAATGGCCGAGAAGCAAAGCGCCCAGGACAAAGAGGCAGCGGGTTTAAAGGTCGACTCTGTCTCGGCCGAGGAGGCGGCCGCTAAGAAGGAAGGCTCTTCTTGTTCCTTCTTCTCCACCCGTGTCTCCAGATCTCAAGGCAGGGGGTGGTGATTATGGCGGGGCTGGCATGCCTCTTGGAGGCTTGCCTTGCTATATGGCCCCCTACATTGGTTCCATGTGGGGGCCCGGGTTTGACATGCGTGGCTTGCTTCTGTAGCCGCTTATCCTCTCATGATCGTGGATTGCTGGTCTCATTTGGAGTGGATGGTGTAGCTGATATGGTGACTGCCTATATGGCTCGCTCCATAGCCTCTGTGGAAGTTTGGAGAGGCATGCTGCGGAAGGCTGAACAAATAGTGGCCAAAGAGGCCATTTCAAAGAAAGAGTTGGAGGAGGCTCAGAAGGCCAAGGCCGAATCGTTGGTTGAGGTTGAAAAAAATGAAGGAGGCCTGGTCGGAAGGCCTGTGCTGAAGTGGAGAATCTGAAGGCCCAACTTGCTGCTTCTCAAGCCGAGTCCTCTTTGCTAAAGACAAAGGTCTCCTCATCAGAGGCTGAAGTGTCTTCGCTGAAGTCTACACTTGCTGATTCTCAGTCAAGGGTAGTGGAGGCGGAGGCTTCTCTAACTTCGAATGGGAAGCTTTGAAGGCGGCAGAGGCGGAGGCGGCCAAGCTGAAGGAGGAGAAGGCTAGTCTTGCCGAGAGGGTGGAGTGCTTGGAAGGAGCCATCATAGAGCAGCATGAAGATGGTTTCAACAAAGCCCTTAGGCAGATAGCTTTGTTGGCCCCTGATTTCGACCTCAGCCCATATGATATGGCTAAGGATGTTAAAGACGGGAAATTGATTTCCCTCTTGGATTAAACTTGTAATTGTAAAAACTTATTTATCAATGAAATGATTTTTTTGCATCTTTCCTTGTGTATTTGTTTTTTTGTTTTTATTTTGCTTTCTGTTGGTGTTAGTTGGATTGGGGTACTGGTCTTGACTTGGGGTTTGGTCATAATATACATGGGAGGCAGTAGTGAGTCGATAGGTTTGGCTCATATAATCTCTGCATTCTCGGCTTAATGGAAAGGTTTTAATCAACTTAAAAGGTTATGGGCTAATGGAATTAACATCTGAGGCGGTGACCTCTGAATTTGGATTAGTGAGTGGGTGGTGACCATTATTTGTTAAGGGATGGTGACTCGGGACTAAGAGAAAGGCGGTTTCCGATTTGATGTGTGTTGACTTTCACACTCGGATGAGAGTGAAGAGTTGGTATAGGTTGGCAGGTGGTTTGACTGGGCGAACTTATGCATGGGTGGTGGGGTGGTGTCGGCCTACATGGGGCCGGCTTGGGATGGAGGCGACCTACGTCATTGGTGAGAGATTGAGACAGCCACGTGGGGTTGGCTGAGATGGAGGCGACCTCGTGTGGATGGGCTGGGATGGAGGCGACCTACGTGTGGATGGCTGAGGGGGGCTTTCTGTAGTCTGGCTGAGTAGGTGGATACCTAATTAATTGACTTGGCCAAACCGAGATGGAATCATCTTAGGGCAAACTTAGAATGCAGAATTTCTCCTATTTCCTAGGAATGCGCACTTAGTGTTATTATTTTCTGTTGTTGTTTTTTTTTTTTTTGACTGCGTTTGGCCACCTCGACCGGGGTATCGCTTGTATTTATTGAGCCATCAATGATCTTGAGGGTCCATAACGGAGACGGTACCTTTGATTGCGAATTATTCTTTAACAATGTAGATTCTTTTTGTTGAATTAATAAGGCTTAGCATGTAAAAAAAGACAAAGGAGATAAAAATGAAACGGGGCTTTATTGATAATGCGTGATTTACAGAGTGGAAACATGGTTTTGCGCATTCTTGCGCGGGATAGGTTGTTTGATAGGGTCGACGAGGCAGCCTCGCACTTGGTTTCCCTAATCCTATTTTGGTTCCGGTTGGATGTAGACGACTTTCCATTCTTTTAGGGTGAGATTTCAAGGGAAGAACTTCTTGGCCAGAGTCCAAGGAGTTGACAGGGTGTTTGAGGTCGCGCCCGGCGTCGGTTAGGAGTAGCGCCCACACGAGAGCGTGCTTTACCACATATGGCCGCCGTCAGTTGGGTGCCCACTTTCCTCCGGGTTCTTGGGCGTTTTGGTAGTACCTTTTGAGGACCATGTCCCCTGCATGGAACATCCGGGGTTTCACTTTTTGTCAAAGGCACTTTTAACCTACTTTCGATGGGAAGCTGGCCAGTGGCATAGGGCCGTGAGGCGTTTTTCTCGATCGGGTTTAGTGATCGTGGCGCCTTTGGATCCATTCAGCGTCTTCTAATTCTGCTTGACCGGGACCCTTAAAAGAGGGTATTTCAATCTCTATTGGGAGGACTGCTTCAGTACCATAGACCAGGGAATAAGGTGTTGCTCCGGTGGAGGTTAAATGCGGAGGTCCTATATCCGTGTAGTGAATAGGGTAACATTTCATGCCAATCTTTGTAGGTTACCGCCATTTTCCGTATTATTTTCTTGATGTTTTTGTTGGCGGCCTCACTGCTCCGTTCATCGGGGGCGGTAGGGAGTAGAATCAATGGTGACGGATCCGAATTGTTCTACGCGGTTAAAGATCATCATCATTTGTTGTTCGGGGATTGGTGCCGTTATCTGTGATGCGTGGGATGGGATCCGTAACGGCAAATGATGTCCTTTTTGAGGAATTTGACCATTATTCTGAGTTACGGTAGAATCTGACAGCCTACCCATTTGGGAAGCAGTCGGCGGCCACTAATATGAACCTATGCCTGCTAAGCCTTGGGCTCGACGCCCGATCCACATCTATGCCCCATAGAAACGCCGTGGTGCAGCCAGACTATGTAGGGAGGAAGGAGCGACATTGATCACTGGGTTGGGCGTGGACTGGCATTTTCAAACACCTTTGGACATGTTGGTGGCATGCCGATTCCAACTTAGTCAAGAATACTCAAGGCGGAGTATCTTAAGTAGCCAGGGGTATGGCCACTTGCATCTTGCCAAGGTTCCTTCGTGGACCCTCTTTATTATCCGATTCGGCCTCGGGGCGATCTACGCATCCTTGAGGTATCATGTCTGCGTTCCTTTTGTATAAGACGTTTATTTCAAGAGGTAATTTGTGCCGCCGGCCTTTCTCAACGCCCTTTTCTTTATTTTCCCATGCCCCTTCCGTATTCCCACTTTTTCAAGTACCTTTTTATGTCGAGGTACCAGGTTCTGGGTCCGTTTGGGTGCTCCGAGGCCTGTGTGGTGGCGATAAATTTTGTCTGAGGGAGTTCTTGGGACATGTATGGTCATCTCCCGAGTCATTTTGCTCGTACCATGGCGGCAGGGTCGCCAAGGCATCTGCCATTTGATTTTCTTGGCGTGGCACGTGGTGGAATGTGCCCGGCGGTGTCGGCTTACGTCATTTTCCTCGCGTAGAATGTGGTAGTGCGGGATGAGTTTGCTTGTCAGGTGTTTCCCATTCTCCACGGGCTAATAGATCACGGTAGAGGTCTCCGTGGGCAGGAGTCTCTTGACCTGGTGTTCGAGGGCCATGGCGTCCCATAGTGCGGGCCTCGTACTCGCCATGTTGTTTGTACAATCGAACCCGGTTGGCGGCGAAAGGAAGTGATGGTCGGTTGGAGCCAAGACCACGCCAATCCATTTCCCAATCGTTAGAAGCCCCGTCAACCACACGTCCATTCGTTTCTCGGTCGAGACTCATCTCTGTTGCCATGATGTGTTCGTGCGGGAATTCGTGAGCCGGGGGTTGTGGATGCTGCCAGTGGGTGATAGGCCGGTGATCTGTAGGCGCTCCCTTTCTGGGTGGCGCTCACATAAGCAATGTCAAACTTCCCGGATAGAGCCATTTGCCAACGTCTTTATCACTGCGCCCTGTGGGCAGGCTTTTAGGGGATATTTGATGGGGTCAGTCTTGGCTACTAGCCTGACCGAGTGGGACAAATGTATGGTCGAAACTTCTTGCGCCTGCACTCAAATGACAATGTGTTCGTTAAAGGCCGAGCATCTTCTCTCGTCTGTGAACCTTTTTCGAGGTAGTAGTAAGACTGCTCGTTCTTTCCAGCCTCATCTTGCTCCCTAGCATGCAACCCATGGACTCGCCGAGCAATCGTAAGGTACAAGATCGAGGTTTTCCGTGGGCACGAGGATGAGGACCCGTGGACATTCTAAGGCTACGCTTGATTTTACCAAAGGATTTCGACATTCTCGCATCCCATTCGAACTTATGTCGTTCCAGGAGTTTGAATATGGGGTTGCATGTTGCCGCAGTGGGAATAAATCCTGGCTATGAACACCCGTCGAAGTTCCAGGACTTCCGAGTTGTGGGAGGGCATTTCCCGATAGCTTTTTGCCTTATCCGGGTCCATTTCGATACCCCTTCGCTACCACAAAGCCCAACAATTTTCGATGTCTCAAGTGCATTTGGTCGGTTCAAATTTTAGCCCAGATTTCATGAAGCCTACCGAACAGCCTCCGTAAGTCTTCGAGGTGTTGTTCCAGAGTTTTTGATTTTCAATCATGTCGCCGAACATACACCTCGATTTCCCCATGCATCACGTGGGGGTTACCGCTACTTTGGTAGGTTGCCTCGGCATTTTGAGGCCAAATGGCATTACCTTGTAACAAAACGTTCCCCATAGTGTGACGAGCGTCGCCTTCTCCGATCTTCCTTCGCCATTAGGGAATTTGATTGCACCGAAACCATCCATGAAGGAGAAGGGTGACATGCCGTATTGTCTACGAGCATGTCGATGTGGGGCAAAAGGAAAATTATCCTTGGGGCTGGCCTGGTTTAGGTCCCTATAGTCGACACACACGCTGCTTTTAGTCCTTTTTGGGTACCTGCACGATCTTGCCACCCATGGGGATAGTTAGATACGGCCAAGAACCCGGCGGCCCCAATTGCTTTTCTACTTCTTCCTTGATTTTAAAGGCAATACGTCGGGTTTCATTCTTCGTGAACATGGCTGGTGAACGGGGGTTGCTTTTTGGGAGCACGGGGAGTCTATGTTCCACTATGCTACGGTCGAGGCCTGGCATGTCTCGGATGACCACGCAAAATGCCTCCGAGAACTTGTAAGAGTTACTATGAGGGCCTTTCTCGATTCTTGTGACATCGACCTCCTATTTGCACTTCTCTTTTTCTTATTCCTCTGCCCCTAGTTCACGCTTTCTAACTTTCCCCGCCTGGGTTGAAACATTGGTCTTTCCAGTTCTATCTGCCTTTCTACCTCGGCCAGGGCTTCAGTTTAGGCTCTTCCTCACTCTACCGGTTCCTCAATAGACTAGGGTCCCCGCGATATGCCAGGCTGTATCATTGTTTAGGGACGTGTATTAATTGGTGGTTTTTTTAAAGTGGAGTTTCCTCCGTTTTTTTTTTTAGCGAAATGAAAAAAAAAGGAAAAGAAAGAAAAAGGCAAGAAGGTGACTGGAAATGGATGGAAATGCATGCTAAGTTTTATTAATTCGAATCGCCGAAGGCGAAGTTACAAAAAGGAATTACATTGTAAAGAGATATTCGTCCCCTAGCTGGCTCCGTTGTCCACTAGCTAGTCGGTTCCTCGAAAAACGAGACTCCTGAGGTCTCTGGGGCCCACTACCTACCATTGCCGCATTTTCACGAGCGAAATGTGCCCCATGCTGCCCTGGGTTAGGCGTGCTCTTGCTGGTCGCCCATTGGTACCCGAGTCCGCCTCTCCCCTTATTTTCCTGATTTCAAATTGGCGCGGGATTCCTCCTAGAAGAGGACCGAGCCCTTTGCCGAGTTGAGTACCTCTTTTGATCATGACGCGAACGCCATGTTTTGTCACAGACGGGGGCTCTTAGGGCTTGCGGCGATCTCGAAAGTGCTTGGAAGGAGGTTTCCGTGGAACTCTCCCTCTTCCTCGAGGTATCCATCGGTGTGGGGTGCTAATCATCAATTCTTGTTCCCTATTACGTCAATTAACCGTTGGTTTCCATGACAAATTTAACCTTCAGGTGAAGCGGAGGAGGGTACAGCCCATACCGTGGATCCAAGGCCTTCCAAAATAAGCGGTATACGGGCGAATATCCATGACTTGGAAGAGGATGTGGAATGTGAGGCTAACGTAGATGGGAGAGTGATTTCCCCACGACGTCCTTCTTGAACTGTCCAATGCCTCATTTATCACTTTGGGCTGCACGAATGCGGGTGGAACCGGCTTGTCTAGGGTGGCCTTTGGCAGGAACGTTGAGGGAAGAGCCATTGTCGATTAGACTCCGTAATCATGTAGGTCCAAGATTTGACAAAGAATATGAAGGGCTCGGGTTATGTCGTCTCCTTCTGGCCGAGATCTCGTTCTCGAGAAGGTCGGTACCGTCCGAGCTAGTGAGACCGCCTAATAATGCCCCCAAATCTTTCCGCTGTCCTAGGGCCACGTGGGCTTTTTCAAGATTTTCAGCAGGAGGTTCTTGGTGGTTTTCCTCGAACTCAGAAAGAAAGGATGCCGAGCGAGATGCGTCTTGCCGGGGTCTTGTTCGGATGGTCCAACACCAGACTGTAGCGGATGAGTTTGAGGAATTCTTCGGCCTCGCTTTTCTTTGGGTGCCCCTTTCGGACTTCCCCAGGATCTTTTTCCTCCGAGGTTGGTAGGGGTGTAGATCCTTCCGCTAATGTGTCATTCCCCCGGGTTCGCGATATTAGTGACCTCCCTTGGGTTGGGGGTCCTGGTTTGCTCTCTAGCGGGTTCCTCGTGCACCTAGGGTCGAATGCCATGGGACCGCTGGGTGATTATCCTCAGAAGTGCCTGGGGTAGGGCCGTGATCCCGAGGGTGTGGGACGGATCGGTCGCGTTGGATGATTAGTGGTTGGAAAGGAAGCGGTCTTTTGCACGATCTATGACGGCAATTACTTCCTCTTACGCGCTCAAGTGTCGGTGTTGTGACTTGGCGCATTATGCTTGTCCGTGGGCGGGAGAGGGTTCGTACTAATGTTGGGCTTGTTCCTTCAAACCCAAGCCACCCCTCCCTCTGTCCCAGTCTGGACTTTACGCTTCAAACTCCAAAGCACCTTTCAAGAGAATGTACGGCTCTGGTGATAGTCGCACTTTTCTTGGGTCGTAAGACAGGGGTAAGGGAGGCTCTAGCGGTTTGAATAACCGCGCTATCATGCCTTTACGGAGTAGAGAGGGAAGAAGGGGTGGCGTGGGCATCGGGATGGGAGGAAGACTCTCCCTTTGTCGGCCACCGGGGTTTTGGGTCTCTGTGTAATTTCTTGCCCAACTTGGGGTGGCGGGTCGCAAAGAGACTATCCCCGTCTTGCTTCGGGACGAGCTTACTCGCCTCGTAGGCGTGGGGGGATCCGTTGTTGCGGCATTCTATTATCTCCCTCCTTTTCTCTACTTTCTTGATGAAGCTTATGCTTCCAGGTCTTGCGTGAACCTTCCCCGCTAATCCGGGCTTTATTCTTTTCTCCTATGACTTGACTAGGTCGGCAAAGTTGGAAAGTAAACTCCTACGCACCTTGTCGCAGGCGGCTGGTGGTGGTGTCGATGAACATGGAAGCCATTTCCCTTTGGAGAGGGGTGGGCGGACTCGGCAGGTAACTCAGCCATCTGCATGTCTTTGAAGCCTCCGCCGGCGTTGGACAAGTTTTGGCAAGGTAGAGCGGTGCAGGGCCATCCTCATTGTACTTCAGATTGCCAGTAGGAAGGCGTCGCGAGGTCTCTCCAAGTCTTTATGTGCCCGTTGTCTGGCATCGACGTACCATCGCAATGCTGCCCCCGGAAGGCTGTCCTGAAAGCAAAGTGCATCAGGATTTTGTCTTGTTGTGTAAGGGGGCCATCTTTCGGCATAAAGTACATGGCTAGATGTACACGTGGGCAAGAACTTCCTTTGTACTTTTCAAACTTGGGAACCTTGAAATCGTGGTAACTTTTCGATGTCGGGGAACCAAACATAGATTGGCGGCTGTCAATGCCATGGCTACTGGTTCCTTCAATGGCTCGCATGCGCTCTTGAGCGTTGATCTTGTCGCCACCAGGATGGTTGGTTCCCGGGCAAAAAGCCGGTATTCGAGAGGGTGATAGTAGATTGTGGCTCTGGCAGGGAAAGGCCCTGATCCCCGATCCCTTGCCCCCGGCCTAGTCCTGAGGTGTTCCCTACTGGTTGCTCTGGGGAGCCGGCGGGTTTCGGTAGTGGCATTCCATGCTTGGGGCGTGAATCCTTGGAAGTGCGTGGGGTGTTCACGATGTGGCGTGCTAGGAAGCGCCCAGGGTATCGCGAGGGATGGGGCTTTGTATTTGAGTGATGATCTCTGAACATCTTATTAATTTGTTCCTTCATCCGCCCATTTCCATTCTCATTTCGCCCCTTATCTCGGCGTTGATTGTTCCAATTCCTCCATTTGCTTGTTCCATGTTTTTGTCTTTGGATCGTGTGTGTATGGGTGGGGCGCGGTCAATTTCTTTCTGGTATATGTTTTTTTATTAGTTTATACCTTTCGTTTATTTTTTGCTTTCATGCTTGGGGAATATGTATTTAGCTATACTATATGAATGATGAACCAGTGCAAATGCGATGATAACATTGAGTCACCGGAAATTCAAAATAATGTTTATTGAGCCTAAAGAGGCATGTGAATCTTGACAAAAACAATTTCCTATGGTGGGGCGGATAATTTCTTTACCATATATAAATGCATAGCAATGTTCTAAGAATTCTTTGATCTCTCTTGGCGTCTTAGTGGGATCAGCATCATGCCATACTATTGTGGGCCTTCGGAGAATGCTCATCGGTGCACGGTTGCGAGCCATACTAGTTTGACATATCTGTCCTTCCAACCTTGCTTGGCGTCTACTAGTAGCGGGCTTCGTGACTTGTATTTCGCTTACGTCGCGATATCTTGACACCCTACGCTTCCAACTTTCTAGGATCTTTTTCAGCTCCTCGAGTTGAGACTTTGCTCGTCGATCTTTCCTCGGACCTCGACCAAAGGCTAACAATCCGGATCGC